>JAHLGO010000126.1:3266256-3288063 GCA_020615895.1 Ceriops decandra
TTTTGAGACAAATACAACTTTTTCTCTTTCCTATCTCGAGTGATTAACATACCAAGGATCTTCTTTGGTGGTCATAAATCCTTTATAGCAAAGAACTTGCTAAAATGTCATTTCATCTTGTTGATTTTATTATTATTACCAACAATAATCATAACATCAACATAAAGCAGTAAAATGATGAAATAATCATCAGTGAAGCTCTATACAATAATACAATGACCATAAGTCATCTTTTTGTACCCTTGTTGTTCCACAATAGACTCAAACTTCTTATACCATTATCTAGGAGTTTGTTTCAAACCATACAAGCTCTTTTTCAATTTGCATACATGATCCTTTTTTCCTTTAACTTTAAAGCCTTGTCGTTGTTCCATATAAATTTCTTCTTCTAAGTCACCATGGATAAAAGCTATTTTCACATCCATTTGCTTGAACTCTAAGTCTTGATAAGTAGCCAAACACAACACAACTCGGATGGAAGACATTTTGACCACTGGTAAGAAGATATCGTCAAAATTGACACCTTATTTTTAACTGAATCCTTTGACAACTAATCTGACTTTATATTATGGATGTGAAGTATTTTCTTCTTACTTCACCCTGTAAACCCACCAATTTTTTAAAACTCTTTTGCCCTCAGATAGCTTTACCAACTCATAAGTGGAGTCGTTATATAAGGATCTCATCTCATCTATCATAGCATCTATCCAATGTTGTTTTTATGTTCACTTTCTACTACTTCATCATAACACTCAAGTTCTCCCCTATCAGTTAATAATACAAACTTGTTAGAAGGGTACCAAGTAAAATGCACTGAAACTTTGTTGGACTTTTATGGCTGAAAAGCAGGCAGAGGTGAGGTTAAATAAGCTTCTATAAGAGTATTAAGATCACCTGCACCCTGTACATTATGATCCTGATGAACATTCTCATCGTATTCTAGAATTTCCTATTTAGTATCACCTAAATCATCTGCAGGTACCTGAGGAATTGAATCAATACCAACAAGGTCATCATTAGTTTGAGTAGCTACCTTCTTAATGTCTTCAATGTTCTAATCTTCAAAGAATACAACATCTCTACTTTTGATAAGCTTTTTCTCAACCGGATCATATAATCGGTACCCAAAGTCATCTTCACCATAGCTAAGAAAGATACATTTTCGTATCTTTGCATCTAGCTTTATTCATTCATCTTTAGAGACATGAATAAAAGCCTTACAACCAAAGACCCATAAATGATCATAAGAAACTTCCTTACTAAACCAAAATTTGGTTGGAACATCACCTTACAAAGGAACACTAGGAGATAGATTAACTAAATGTGTTATTGTGTTCAAGGTTTCACCTCAAAAGGATCTAGGTAGCTTTGCATCTAAAAGCAAACATCTAACTCTCTCAATCAATGTTTTGTTCATTCTTTCAGCTAAACCATTTAATTGAGGTGTCTTTGGAGATATCCTTTAATGTCTAATCCTATGTACTTTGCAATACTCATCAAATGAACCACTATGCTCACCACCATTATTAGTAGGAATACATTTCAACCTTTTTTTTCTAACTGTCTTTCAATCAAGGTATGAAATTGTTTGAACACATCAAACACTTGATCTTTAGTTTTTAAAGCACAAACCCAAATTTTCCTCGAATGATCATCAAGGAAAGTTACAAATAACGAGCACCACCAAGTGAGCATACCTCCAAAAGGCCACACACATCATAATGCACCAACTCAAACAACTCTAATTGCTTAAAAGGTGGGTGACTTTTAAATGTGACTTTATTTTGTTTTTTAACCAAACGATAAAGACATTTTTTTAAAGCTACACTCTTCATACTTAGAAGCTGGTTTTTCCTCGTGAAATAATTTATCCCCTTTTCACTCATATGGTTAAGCTGTTTATGCTTTAAATCGATCAAATTCTCTTTCTCCACTGGATTCACAGCATATTAAACAATAGAAACTTACATAAAATACAAATTAGAATATTTCTTACCTCACGCCATAACTAGTGAGCCTCTGGTAAGTTTCCACAGACTATTATTGAAGATACTGCAAAAGCCCTCATCATCAAGCTTTCCTGTTGAAATCAAATTCAACGGAATATCTAAGACATGTCTGACATCCTTCAAGGTCAATTGTGCTTTACTACTAGTCTTTAAGCAAATATCACTAATACTAATAACTTCTGCTAAGCCAATATTACCCATCTTCATCACCCCATTATTAACAAGTGTATATGTAAAGAAGAATTCCTTATATAAAGTAACATGGAGGGAGACACCACTATTTATTACCCAATCAATCTTATAAGATGTCAGATTAATCACATTTTCATCAAAAACAATAATAACGTCACCAGTACCAGAAGTTAATATAGTAGCAATATGATCATTATCGTTATACCTCTTCTCATGCCTATCATTAACATCTTTATTTTCACTCCTTTACTTATAACTTTTCTTCTGAATATGACCCATCTTTCCACAATAGTAACACTGGATATTCTTATACTTTGATCTTGACTTACTTTAACTTTTACTTCTACTCTTTTTACCATTACCTCTTTCTTGGTTTCTCCCCCTGTTTTTGGTGACAAGAACCTCTAAATTTGATGATGATGAACCCTAAGACCTTCTTCTCATCTCCTCATTAAACACACCACCTTTCACGAGTTCTAATGAAACAACACCACTAAAGGCAGAATTTGCAAGTGAAATCAAATTTAAATTAGGCATTTTCATTAATACTTAAATCAAATTTAAGATTATAAAACCTAATAACAATTTTACATTGTTTAGTATCATGATATTGAAGTTTAAGAAGTTTTGTGTTTATAACTTCATCCTTGTTCTCATTTGGTCAAATAAATTATTTTGTATTTCCAGATGTTAGATTTCTTAAAAACTCTATCAACATAAATGTTAATCTTTCAAATCTTGAAATTAAACATATTCTTATAAATAATACTATCAATAATATACCTAAATTCGTAAAAACTGAAAACATTAATGCATTTAAATAGTTCATCTTAGTCTAATAATCAATTTCCCACTTCTAACCTCTATTGTAATCACACACTTTTAGATGAAATTTTCATATATGTTAAGAAGAGAGAGAATTGTTATATAATCACATCATGTTATACTCTGTCAACATGCAACTTTTTTTATTTAGTATAAATTTCTCAATTCCTTATAGCATATTTGAAAATAAGACTTTTAAATATAAGGTAATTTAAAATATGTAATTAAACTTTTAATTATTAGAATGATTTTAGATTAGATTATGTAGAAATAATAAATAACGGTGAAATGTTCAATAGTAACTATTATATATTTTTTACATATAAATATATTTAGCATATAGTAAAAGTTGTAACACTTAAATATATTGGTTTTTATCCTTTGAATCTTACACTCTTATATTTCATGAATAAGTGAGGGAATAGTTAATTAAATAAAAATATAAAACTTTTATTAATATTTTAAAAAAATTGAGTGTGAAATATCTCTCACTCTCTCTGTCCTACTTTGCAATCTTTTAGTTTCTATACCTTTCTCCTTTGATATATATATATAAGCTTACATAAAATACAAATTATAATATTTCTTACCTTGCACTACATCTGGTAAGTTTCCACTAACTATCATTGAAGATACTGTAAAAGCCCTTATCATCAAGCTTTCCTATTGACCTCAAATTCAACTGGATATCTAGGACATGTTTGACATCCTTCAAGGTCAACTGTGCTCCACTACTAGTTTTTAAGCAAATATCACCAATACAAATGACTTCTACTGAGATATTACTACTCATCTTTAACACCCCATGATTACTAGGAGTATATGTAGAGAAGAATTCCTTATGTGAAATAACATGTAGGGAGGCACCACCATCTATTACCTAATCAATCTCATGAGATGTCAAATTAATTACATTTTCATCAGAAACAATAATAAGATCACCAGTACTCGAAATTAATATAATAGCAACACAATCTTCATCGTTATACCTCTTCTCATGCTTATCACCAACATCTTTATTTTCTCTCCTCCACTTATAGCATTTTTTTATTTAATATAACCCATCTTTCAACAATAGTGACACTAGATATTCTTATACTTTGATCTTGACTTACTTTGACTTTTACTTCTACTCTTTTTACCATTACCTCTTTCTTGGTTTCTCCCTCTGTTTTTGGTAATCAAAACCTTTAAATTGGATGACGATGAACCCTGAGACCTTCATCTTATCTCCTTATTCAACACACTACCTTTCACGAGTTTTAATGAAACAACACCACCAGAGGTAGAATTTGCAAGTGAAATTAAATTAAACATTTTCATTAATATTTAAATCAAATTTAAGATTATAAAACCTAATAGCAATTTTACATTTTTTAGTATGATGATATTGAAGTTTAAGAAGTTTTGTATTCACAACTTCATTCTTGATCTCATTTGGTCAAATAAATTATTTTGCATTTCGAGATGTTAGATTTCTTAAAAATCTATCAACATAAATGTTAATCTTTTGAATCTTGAAATTAAATATATTCTTATAAATAATACTATCAATAATATCCCTAAATTCATAAAAACTAAAAACATTGATGCATTTAGATAGTTCATCTTAATCTGATAATCTATTTTCCACTTCTAACCTTTCCTGTAATCACGAACTTTTAGATAAAATTTTCATATATGTTAAGAAGAGAGAGGATTGTTATATAATCACATCAAGTTATACTTTGTCAACATGTAATTGTTTTTTATTTAGTATAAATTTCTTTATTCCTTATAGCATATTTGAAAATAAGACTTTCAAATATAAGGTAATTTAAAATATGTAATTAAACTTTTAATTATTAGAATGACTTTAGATTAGATTATGTATAAATAATAACTAACGATAAAATGTCCAATGGTAATTGTTATATATTTTTTACATATAAATATATTTAGCATATAGTAAAAGTTGTAACACCTTTTATCCTTTGAATCTTACACTTTCTTATATTTCATGAATAAGTGAGGGAATAGTTAATTAAAAAAACATAAAACTTTTATTAATATTTAAAAAATAAATGATTGTGACATATCTCTCACTCTCTGTCCTACTCTGCAATCTTCTAGTTTCTACGCCTCTCTCCTTATATATATATGTATGTATGTATGTATGTATGTATGTAGAACTACATAATTTAAATTAAAATTGTCATCAATACTCAAATCAAATTTGATGTTATAGCTTTTAATAATGTATAAAATTATTTTTCATTAATCGAGCCATGTTATGATTTATTTCTTAAAATAATTAAGAAAATATCAATATAAATTACATAAACAAATTGAAATGCAAATTAATACATATAAAATGAAATTATCGACACTTCAGTGCTTAAAACAAAAAAAAAAAAAAAAAAACAAAAGATGTCTGATCATATATACCCTCTCACATATACAAGTTCATGTTTTATTATTTTTATAAACTATATTTGATAAATAATATACCAATTTTAAAGTGTTTATGTCGCTTTAATGAAAGATGTATATTTGTAACAAATTTTTAATATACTTGAATTAAAATTATTATATTTATATTTATAATTTTAAATTTAAAAAATCTAATTAAAATTAGCATTGAAACTTATAATTGGGATTAAATATTATAAAATTTTTAAATAGAAATAAGCTATTATTTCTAGGTTATTACCACCAAATAAAATAACAAAAATATCTCAAATTCTATATCACATGTAAAAAGGAAATATAAAGGCATAAAATAGTATTTTCACAATTTTTGTATAGGTTAATTAATTTCCGTTAGTCATGGGTATGGCTTGTCACCATACCCTAAATAAAGTGCAGGGGTTGTAAATTTTCCAAGAAAAATGGAAAACAAAATCTCCATTAAAAACAAAAAAATAATAAGAGTGGAAAACATGCTAATAGGAAACAACACTACATACCCGTAAAATATAATTAAATTAGTATCAAATTTGCGCTTATCATATATATTAAGCGATGCATTTTTGTTTGTTTCTTATGTAAATCGAGAAAATTTGCAAAACTTTCCTATTTTAATGATCACAATTGCATTTAATGGAAGCATAGTGTCATAAGGATACATGATCCGGCCCATTCATGTATCCTTGAGGTGCAAATTCGGACCAAGACTAAACCTCTATGAGCTACTCAGCCTATTTGATATCTACGAAAGTCCCAAAAGCATGCGGAATATGACATAATTGCTTAGAAAACTTTGGAAGGGACCATATCTAGAATAATCCTTGTATATACTGAAAAATTTCCTTTATAGGACTTTCTTTTGAGTTGTATAAATAGGTCACTCCTCTCATTTGTACAGCACGAATCCTTGCTCAATAGAAGTTTACTTGCAAAGCTCTCTTGTTCTCTCTCTCTCTCTTGTTCTCTCAAGTACTTCCAATTTGCTCACTTGCCTCTCATACATCTTTTGCTGATTCACTCAAACTCTTCAAGGCTTACTTAGTTCATCTTCTCTTGCAAGATTGACTAAGTGTCGCCCAGGTTAGTACGTCTAAAGTCTAACTCCGTGATAGGTGGTATCAGAACACGATTGAATCCTAACTTCAACTTTGTTCATATTTGAGTTGTAAGTATGGCAAGCGAAAAAGGACTTGTTGAGACTACTATCGATGCGCAACAAATGGGGCAAGAAGCTCGTGGGCATGAAGAGCAGCATGCACCAGCCAAATGTAGCAAGTCCAAGGCTCCAGCAAAGGGAACCATGGACTTTTGTGTTGGTAACTTGGAAATGAGCGTCACCGACATAAGCTCCCTTATGGGTGACCTCAGCGATCAAGTTGATAACTTGATCAATGAGAATACAGAGATCACGTAGGCTGCCAAAGTCATGATTGAAGAATTTGGCCGCTCGTTTAGGGGAGAAATATGCTTCCTGAATCAAGGTTTGTCCAACCTTCGTGAGTTTGTTGAGGGAGAGATTCACGACCTCTGTAGGGAGATCAATTCTTTGTGTCAAAACAACTCACTTGCTAGTACAACTATCACTACTAGCACCTCTACAGTACATGGCTTGAAGGTCCCTAAGCTTGCCATGTACAATAGCTCACGTAATGTCACTGTCGTGGAAACTTCTTGTATGGCCTTGAGTAGTACTTCGAGGCCATGGAGGTTGTCGACGACTGGGCCAAGGTAGGCAACGCCCCAATCTTTTTAAGGGATGCTGCCCAACTCTGATGGAGATGGAAGCATTCCGAACGGAAGAAAGGCTTGTGTGTAATCGACACTTGGAAACAATTCAAGGTTGAAGTGTGAAGGTACTTTGTGCCTCACAATGCCGACAGCAAGGCTTGAGGAAAGTTGCGTCACCTATGTTAGACAAGTAGTATTTCTGACTACATTAAGGAATTTACTACCCTTATGCTTAAAATTGAAATGTCTGATAGAGAGCTTCTCTTCTACTTTAAAGATGGCTTGAAGGATTGGGTGAGAGTCGAGGTAGATAGGCGTAATGTGTAGACCTTAGATGTTGCCATTGCCGCTGTCGAGACCTTCATCGACTACTCGACCTACTCCATGAGCAAGAAGCCAAATTCTTGCAAAAGTGGGAGAGAGAAAATCGAGCAGAAGAAACAAGATTCTGGTCGTAACGAAGGTGGACAATAGAAACCCTCAAATGACCATCCCAAGCATAAGAAAAATTCTATGGGTAAGCATAACTCAACTAATCCTCCTAGACCCTATTTCATTTGTGACGGACTACACTAGGTAAAGGACTGCCCCAAACGTAAAGCAATGAATGCTATGGTGGTTGTACTTGACCCAGAAAAGGCCGACGAAACCCAAGTAGACATGGGATCTATCCAACAGTTGAGTAATCTCTCAAAGCGTTTCTCCCCAACAATCACTAAGGAGAAGGGACTGTTGTACGTTGATATTGCCAACGAAGGTAAATCAGCTTGTGTGATGCTAGATATGGGGGCAACACACAACTTCATAGACGCACAAGAGACCAAATGTCTAGGCCTTAAACCAAAGAAAGGGAAATGACACCATCAAAGCCATAAATTCAGAAGTAAGGCCTGTCTAAGGCAAAGCACATGGAATTGCTATCTAGATTGGTGAATGGACTGATAAGTTAGACTTTACCATTGTTCCTGTGGATGATTTTAAGGTGGTGTTAGGTCTTACATTCTTTTGCAAAGCCTTGGCTTTTCCTGTTCCTAATTCACATTCTCTTGTGGTTGTCGATGAACATAAGATCCATGTAGTTCCCTTAAAGCGCAAGGAGAGATCTCAACCATCGATGATCTCAGCCTTGCAATTTAAACAGCATCTCAAGTTGGGTCCTAGCTATGTCACTACCATAAGGGAACTAAGTGATGAAAAGGACATAACAGTATGAACTCCTGCACTGCCTTAACCCATTCAGGCTGTCCTTAACAAAATTCAAGGATGTCATGCCTTCCGAATTAGCGAAGAAGCTTCCACTAAAGCGAGATGTGGATCACTACATTGAGTTAAAACCTAGTGTTAACCCTCCTGCCATGTGTCCTTATTTCATGACACCTCCAGAGCTCACTGAACTGACGAAGTAGCTCCACGATTTGATCAATTCAGGCTACATTTAATCATCGAAAGCCCCATTCGATGCCTTAGTCTTCTTCCAAAAGAAGAAGGATGGATCGCTTCACATGTGTATCGACTACCGAGCCTTGAATAAGGTCACTATTAAGAACAAGTATCTAATTCCATTGATGGCTGATCATTTTGACCAACTCAGAAAGGCAAGGTGCTTTACTAAGTTGGATTTGCGATTAGGTTACTACTAGGTCCGCATAGCACAAGGTGATGAGCCAAAGATGACCTGCGTGACATGCTATAGAGCGTTCAAGTTCTTAGTCATGCCCTTTGGCCTCACCAATGAACTAGTCACCTTCTGCACACTCATGAACAAGGTACTACATCCTTTCCTTGACAAATTCATAGTAGTTTACTTGGATGACATCATAGTGTACAGCAACACACTTGAGGAGCACATTGAGCATCTTAAGCAAGTCTTCCAAGCTCTATAGGAAAACAAGTTGTTCATCAAGAAGGAGAAGTGCTTGTTTGCCAAGTAAGAGGTGGACTTCCTTGGCCATTAAATCAAGGATGGTAGACTCTTGATGGATCCAGCAAAGGTGCGAGCCATCCAATAATGGGAGCCTCTAACCAAGGTCTCAGAATTGTGATCCTTCCTAAGGCTCGTCAATTACTATCGTTGGTTCATCTAGGGATACTCAGTCATAGCTGTACCCTTAACTGACCTACTAAAAAAGAACCACACTTGGCATTGGACGGAGGAATGTCAAGCTTCCTTTGAGAGATTAAAGCAAGCAATCTCTAATGAACCTGTTATGGTACTACTGGACTACAAAAAGCCTTTTAAAGTCCACACTGATGCATCAGCCTTTGCCATTAGAGGAGTCTTGATGGAAGATAGGCATCCCATTGCCTATGAAAGTCGCAAGCTTAACGACACAGAAAGATGATATACCATCCAAGACAAAGAGATGACCACCATCATCCACTGCTTGCACATTTGGAGACATTATCTCCTCAGAAGTAAGTTCGTGATCATGACCGATAATGTTGCTGTGATCTACTTCCAGACCCAGAAGAAACTTAGCCCCAAGCAAGCTCGTTGGCAAGAATTCTTGGTAGAATTTGACTACACATTACGATACAAGTTGGGACAAACCAATGTTGTTGTTGATGTGCTGAGCCGAAAGGTAGAACTAGTGGCTCTTGCTACTAATACCCCTAAGAGCAACCTCCTTGAACAAATCAAGAAAGGTACCAAACAAGACAAATTGGCCAACAATCTGCTAAGATTGGCTAGTGAAGGGAAGACTCGTCAATTCTGGGTGAATGATGGAGTCCTAACAATAGTTGGGAATCGATTCTTGAGGAAGGAGATCCTCAAGGAATGTCATGATTCCCTATAGACTGGTCACCCTGGTATGGCACAAACGCTTACTCTTGACCAACAACATTACTTTTGGCTGCATATGCATACAGATGTCGAGGCCTATGTGCGAACTTGCTTAGATTGGTTAAGGAATGTCATGATTCCCTATAGACTGGTGACCCAGGTATGACACAAACCCTTGCTCTTGTCCAACAACATTACTTTTGACCGCATATGCATACAGATGTCGAGGCCTATGTGCAAACTTGCTTAGTTTGCCAATAAGACAAGGTAGAACAACAGCTACCAACTAGCCTACTTGAGCCACTACCCACTCCCGTGAAGCCTTAGGAAAGTGTTTCGATGGACTTTATTGTAGCTCTACCAAAGTCCAAAGGGTATGGAAGCATCATGGTGGTAGTTGATCGGTTCAGCAAGTATGGCACCTTCATTCCAGCCCTTGCTGATTGCAAGGTGGACGAAGTTGCTTGCTTGTTCTTTAAGAACGTAGTAAAGCTATGGGGTGTTCTGAAGAGCATAATCAGTGACAGAGATCCTCGTTTTACAAGCAAATTATGGCGTGAGCTATTCAAGTTGCTAGGAACCAACTTGAACTTCTCGACAAGCTTCCATCCTCAAAGTGATGGACAAACTGTGTGAGTTAATGCCTTGTTCGAACAATACTTGAGGCACTATGTCAGTGCTCACCAACGAGATTGGGCAAAGCTACTCAATGCTGCCTAATTCTCATACAACCTTTAGAGGAGTAAAGCCATAAATAAAAACCCGTTTGAGATTGTCATGGGACAATAACCACTAACACCAAGTGCTATTACCTCTCCTTACACTAGTAACAACTCGTCTGCCTTTAAGTTCGTAAAGGAATGGCATGAGGAAGCGGACATAACAAGGGCTTGCCTTGACAAAGCGGCCAAGAGGATGAAACAATGGGTTGACTTTAAGCAACGCCCAAAGGACTACGCAGTGGGAGGCATGGTAATGGTGAAGTTGCTGTCCAACCAATTCAAGTCTTTATGCAAAGTACACAAAGGCTTGGTATGGAAGTACAAAGGGTCATTTCCTATCATCAAGCGTGTGGAAAAGGCTGCCTATTAAGTCCAACTCCCTCCAAAGTTGAAGATCCACAATGTTTTCCATATAAGTCTTCTAAAGCCTTTCTATGAAAACAAAGAAGATTCAAATCGAAACGAGTCAAAGTGCGCACCAATAGTTGTGGTCACCAAATTTAACAAAGAGATAGAACACATTCTTGCTGATTGAGTATTCCAGAGAAGGGAGTTCCCAACTACACCTAGGACTTAGTGAAATAAAAAGATTTGTTAGACCAGTTGGGAACGGGAGGACCAGCTTTGGCAAATTGCTAATCACATTCGGCAATTTAAGACTGAGAATGTGACGAAGACGTCGCAGAATTAAGTGGAGAGGATGTTACAAGGATTCATTGATCCAGCTCATTCATGTATCCTTGAAGTGTAAATTTGGGCCAACACTAAACCTCTATGGGCTGCCCAGCCTATTTGATATCTACAGAAAGTCCCAAAAATATACGGAATGTGTTGCTTAAAAAATTTTAAAAGGGACCATATCTAGAAAACAAGAAGGAAACCAAAAGTTCGATTTGCACGTCACCGTATATCTAGCGAATCTCGCCACGGCCATTTTCGTCGGATCCTATTACGGTAAGGGCACGCCGCAGAACATAGAATGCCCCGCCTTTCCACTTGTTGTTCGTTTACGATAATCAATTATTGTGATTTTAACAAATGGGTGAAAAGTAATATCTATATTTTATGGTTCATTGCTTGGTCCGCTGCATAATTCACGTAATGTTCGTCCTGTTCTTGGGATTTTCTGATAAGTTGTTTTTTTCTTAATTGTTTGTTTTGCCATACCGCTCTTGCCGTAGAGGGTGAAGACAAATTTATGCGTTCATAAATGGTGTGCCTCTCCTCACAAAGGCAGCAATACAATTAGAAAGAATGGCCAAGTTCGTAATTAGCATATAGTAAAAATTGTAACACCTAAATATATTGATTTTATCATTTGAATCTTACACTTTCTTATATTTTGGAGAATGAGTGAGGGAATAATTAATTAAAAAAACATAAAATTTTTATTAATATTCATAAAATAATTGATTGTAAAATGTCTCTCACTCTCTCTCTTTCTTACTCTGCAATCTTTTAATTTCTACACCTCTCTTTTGATATATATATATATATATATATACATATATGTATATATGTATGTATCAATGTATCAATGGATCTATTCTGCAAGCAATGTTTAGTATCTTGATACTAAAGTTTGAAAAGTTTCTTATTCACAATTTGATTCTTGTTCTTATTTGGTAGAATAAATTATTTTGCACTTTTAGATGATAAATTGCTTAATAAATTTATCATTATAAATGTTAATCTTTTGAATTTTAAAATTAAATATATTTTTGCAAATAATACTATAAGTTATATATTTTGATTTATAAAAATTGAAAGCATTGATGTATATGAAGAGTTTGTTTCAGTCTAATAGTTGATTTCTCTCTCCTGACCTCTACTGTATCATGCCCTAAATAAATGAAACCTCTCGGCTTCGGTTGGAAGTATCGATATCACATTTTATACACTTAAAACCCAAGACCGTCTTAATTGAAAGTCGCTCGAACTAGGATGTCAGCCTTAAATAATAACAGTGGCACATTATGACACCATTACGAAAGGTCACAAATTTAAATGTCCTGGTATTTTTGCCCTGCATGCACAGTCAAAGACAATCGCGATTCACTTCTTAGCCCCAATCATGGCTTTCGTTGTCTCTTCTGATTTCTTTTCAAACTTGGGCTGTCCATACTCGCAGTATTTATATTATTACTGACTGAAAAGAAATTAAAGGTCCAAAGATGGGAATTAGTAAGTGTTGACAAAGCCGTGACTATTGTATTGCAGCCATTTGTAATATATATTGCCTTCTCCATTTAATTGGTTCTTGTTGTGCAAGCAGAAGAATTTAACAACTATTCCAGAAAAGAAAAGGAAGAAGAAAAGCTGTATGGCTGGCTGGCACCTGCCCTGACGCTGGGCATTGCCCTCACTTAAACTGAAAAACAAAAAAACAGAAAAAGAATGTCTCCGCATACATTAGCTTTCTGGCTTATTTTCGGTAAAGGGATTACCAGGTAACTAGAAACAGAGACCTTAAGACAATTGCATATGTCCAAAACCAATTGAAAGACACAATGTTACCCCAATTTCAACATCTCTTTGACAAATTCCTTTCTCTTTCCTCATTTTCAAGTCTTCCCTTTCTGGCTTCTACTAGTATTGCTAGTTGTGAACCCAAGATGAGACAATCAGATCAATAAATGGTATAGCATCAAAACCAGAGCCTCATCTTTAATCCAAAAAAAAAAAAACAAAAAAAGTAATCTGTTTTCGACCGACCGACTGACTTAATGAGAAAACGCGCCTCTTGGGTGAATTCCGTCCCATGCAAGTTATTATATAACGACATAACGCTAATATTATATTATACATATATTTATATATAAAGTAAGTATAGACAAAGGAGACTTGAAATGATGCATTTTTGCTTGGTTTAGCTTGAATTGAAGTCCTTTTTAGTAATACTACGTGGCAACACTACACATAAATAGCAAAATGAAAACAATAAAAAGATAATATCGTAATTTTCTCATTTTTAATCTAATTAAATGTATCTGATCTCCGTATTTGTATTTTCTTGTCACTACAAAATTTTCCCTCTTCCTTGTTTTTTTGTTTTCTTTGATGACACGTGGGTGGGAGGGTATGTGAAAGAGGCTATCTCGTGGGGACTGGTGGACATGTGGTGAATAAAAATCCAGCTCCAATAAAAGCAGAAGCCACTGACATTTTGTTAATTAGCAACAAAACTTGGCTTTAGACAAGTGGTGTGCCATTTAAATGCTTTAATATAGGATGTGATAGCATTATACAAGGTCAAGGAATGGCAATAAGATGGCAAAAGGGCAGCAGAATACAAAATTACCCAAAAGACCTCTTTTACTTGTTTGAATCTGTAAAAAGTTAACTGAAAAATAAATATAGTAATTTAAACAATTACATAAGAACACATAAATCTTTTACGTGGAAAACCCCTTCAAAATAAAAAGGAAAAACTATAGGATACATCGGTTTAAAAATCAACTTCACTATAATCAACATGTGAATACAACAGAGGTACACAACCTCAATTACATCAACCAAATTGAACAAACTCAATTTAAACCAAAATGAGTTATCTAATACGAAAGATATATTCTGTCAATAATAACTCAACAACCAGATCTCCAAACAACAATCTAACTATTCACGATGAAATTTCAGATGTTCCTTGCTGGCTGTCCAAATTTCAACTCAATCCGACTACAGATTAATATTCATCTATAGGTTCATCTACATTGCCGCAATAGAGAGAACAGCATTACCAAAAACAAGTGATCATAATTTGAGATAAAAACCTACCCTTTCAAAAAGCCAAATCATGATCCAACCATTTATACTCAAGATCTATATGTTCTCAATCAATAGGCCAAATTATATCATGATTGGGCTACAAACAACCATCTGATTATAAGGTTGATTGAAACTGTACGCAAAATAACTTCTCAAACTATGAACTATGAAATGTAAATTAGAATTCATACTTACAGTCCATTAAATTTAATCTTCACCATTTCAAATAAAAAATATGATAATCTCTATCCTTCAACTAAAATTTAACTAAATCAGATAAGAACTAACCGTTGGATAGTCAAATGAATGAAACGTGCTTCTACTGGATTCTCTCCCTGATCTTTCTCCTCTTCTTTTTTTTTTTTTTGTGTTTCAGCTAGCAGCCCCTCTTAATTCTCACTAAACCTAATCTTAGTGAAAATGAGATATTTATACCTCATAAGTCAACCAAACATTTTTTTTTATTATTATTCAAAGGTTCCCTCCACGTAAAAGGGATACCAAACAATTCTCCCCCTTTTGACTACGTGGAGGTGTTAACCATCCCAGCCAATGAACAACATAATTCAAACATTCCTCTTAACAATACCTTTGTTAACATATTAGCCGCATTATAATCCCCATGAATCTTTTCAACTGCTAGTTGTTTAAAATCATGAGCATTATGTATCCAATGATACTGTACCTCAATATGCTTTGATCTAGCACGAAAAGTCAAATTCTTACTAGGATGAATTGCACTCTGGGTGTCATAATACAACACATGCTTTATTTGCTCAAAGCCAAGCTCCTTCATAAATATTTTCATATATATTAACTCTATAGTTGCTTCTGTTATAGCAATGAACGTTGCTTCTGTAGTTGATAATGCAATGCATTTTTGCAACTGAAATTGCCAACTAACTGCTCTCCTTGCAAAAGTAATCAAATAACATGCAGTAGACTTTTTAGAATCAATGTCACCAGCCATATCTGAATTAGTGAATCCAATAAGAGTAGGCTCATCACTCCCAAAACAAGGTTTCACATTAGTAGAGCCTCGTAAATATCTTAATATCCACTTCACTACATTCTAGTGCTCCTTACCAGGATTTGAAAAAAATTGGCTAACTGTGCCAACTACATATGCAATATCAGGCCTCTTACATACTATTGCATACATCAAACTACCCACAGCTAATGCAAAAGGAACTCTTACATCCTTTCCTTCTTTTCCATTGATAATCTAAAGTGCACAGCAAAAGGAGTGCTAGCCATTTAAACTTTATCCATGTTAAATCTTTGGAGTACCTTTTCAATGTACTGCTTTTAAGACAAATACGACTTTTTTTCTTTTTTGTCTCGAGTGATTGACATGCTTTTATAGGAGTATTGAGATCACTTACACCTTGTACATTATGATCTTGATTAACATTCTCATCATATTCTTGAATGTCATGTTCAGTATCACCTAAATCATCTATAGGTGCCTGAGGAATTGAATCAATAACAACAAGGTTATCATTAGCCTAAGTAGCTACCTTTTCAATGTCTTTAATGTTCTAATCCTTAAAGAACACAACATCTTTACTTCTAACAAGCTTTTTCTCAACCAGATCATATAATTGGTATCCAAAGTCATCTTCACTATAGCCAAGAAAGATACATTGTTGTATCTTTGCATCTAGCTTTTTTCGTTCATCTTTAAAGACATGAACAAAAGCCTTACAACCAAAGACCCACAAATAATCATAAGACACTTCCTTACAGAACCAAATTTTATTTGGAACATCACCATACAAAGGAACACTAGGAGAAGGATTAACTATATGTGTTACTGTGTTCAAGGCATCACCCCAAAAGGATCTAGGTAGCTTTGCATATGAGAGCAAACATCTAACTCTCTTAATCAATGTTCTATTAATCCTTTCAGCTAAACCATTCAATTGAGGCATCTTTGAAGCTGTCCTTCGGTGTCTAATCCTATGTACTCTGTAATACTCATCAAATAAACCACTATACTCACCACCATTATTAGTACGAACACATTTCAACCTTTTTCTTAACTGTCTTTCAACCAAGGCATGAAATTGTTTAAAGGCATCAAACACTTGATCTTTAGCCTTTAAAACATAAACCCAAAATTTCCTCGAATGATCATTAAGAAAAGTCACAAATAACGAGCACCACCAAGTGAGTATACCTTCAAAAGGCCACAGACATCAGAATGCATCAACTCAAGCAACTCTGATTGCCTAAAAGGTGGGTGACTTTTAAATGTGACTTTATTATATTTTCCAGCCAAATAATAAGGACACTTCATGCTTAGAAGTTGGTTTTTCCTTGTCAAACAATTCATCCATTTTTTATTTATATGACTATATTGTTTATGCTACAAATTGATCAAATTCTCATTCTCTACTGGATTCACAGCATCTCTAACAATAAAAGCTTACATAAAATACAAATTAGAATATTTCTTTCCTCGCGCAACAATTAGGGTGTATCTAGTAAGTTTCCACTGATTATCATTGAAGATACTGCAAAAGCCCTTATCATCAAGCTTTCCTGTTGAAATCAAATTCAATTGATATCTAGGACATGTTTGACATCCTTCAAGGTCAACTGTAATCCACTATTATTCTTTAAGCAAATATCATAAATACAAATGACTTTTGTCGAGCTATTATTACTCATTTTCAACACCTCATGATTACCAGGTGTATATGTAGAGAAGAATTTTTTATGTGAAGCAATATGGAGGGAGGCACCACTATTTATTACCTAATCAGTCTCATGAGATGTTAGATTAATCACATTTTCATCAGAACAACAATAAGCTCACCAGTACTAGAAGTTAATATATTAGCAACACGATCATTATTGTTATACCTCTTCTTATGCTTATTACTAACATCTTTATTTTCTTGCCTGCACTTATAGCATTTCATCTGAATATGACCCATCTTTCCACAATAGCAACACTAGATATTCTTATACTTTGATCTTGATTTAATTCGACTTTTACTTCTATTCTTTTTACCATTACCTCTTTCTTGGTTTCTCCCTCTGTTTTTAGTAACCAGAACCTCTAAATTGGATGACGACGAACCCTGAGACCTTCTTCTTATCTTCTCATTCAACACACCACCTTTCATGAGTTCTAATGAAATAATAGCACCAGAGGCAGAATTTGCAAGTGAAATCAAATTTAAATTAGGAATTTTCATTAATATTTAAATCAAATTTAAGATTATAAAACCTAATAGCAATTTTACATTGTTTAGTGTCATGATATTGAAGTTTAAGAAGTTTTGTATTCACAACTTCATTCTTGTTCTCATTTGGTCAAATAAATTATTTTGCATTTCCAGAAGTTAGATTTCTTAAAAAATCTGTCAACGTAAACGTTAATCTTTTAAATCTTGAAATTAAATATATTCTTATAAATAATACTATCAATGATATACCTAAACTGATAAAAACTGAAAACATTGATGCCTTTAGATAGTTCATCTTAGTTTAATCATCAATTTCTCACTTCTAACCTCTACTGTAATCACACACTTTTAGATGAAATTTTCATATATGTTAAGAAGAGAGAGGATTGTTATATGATCACATCATCTTATACTCTATCAACATGCAACTTTTTTTATTTAGTATAAATTTCTCGATTCCTCATAGCTTATTTGAAAATAAGACTTTCAAATATAAGGTATTTTAAAATTTGTAATTAAACTTTTAATTATTAGAATGACTTTAGATTAGATTATTTATGAATAATAACTAATGGTGAAATGTCCAATAGTAATTGTTATATATTTTTTACATATAAATATATTTAGCATATAGTAAAAGTTATAACACCTAAATATATTGATTTTTATTCTTTAAATCTTACACTTTCTTATATTTTGTGAATAAGTGAGGGAATAGTTAATTAAAAAACCATAAAAATTTTATTAATATTTAAAAAATAATTGATTGTGAAATATCTCTAACTCTTTGTCTTATTCTACAATCTTTTAGTTTTTACACCTCTCCCCTTATATACATATATGTATATGTATAACTACATAATTTGAATTAAAAATTGTCATCAATACTCAAATCAAATTTGATGTTATAGCTTTTAATAATGTAATAATGTATAAAATTATTTTTCATTAATCTAGCTATGTTATGATTTATTCCTTAATAAGAATATTATTAGAGAATATTCTCATATAATTAATTAAGAATTCTGACATTCTCACATTTGGTCTGATTATAATCTTATTACATTAATTATAATGCCTAAATGACAATAACAATTTCTCGTGATTTCCTTCTAATTCCATAATATGACAAATCACACCTTACTTATTTAGAATACTCCTTTTCATATATTACAACACTTGCAATCTACCATATAAGGCTTAAAGTAAAAATGCATATTTGTTTATCACTAAACAAAAAAGGTGAATTATTTTAATTTTAATTTTTTAGGTTTAACAAAAGCTTTTTCTTTTTTTTTTTTTGGGCTATAGCGTGAAATAAGTCATTGATATGCAATTCAATTGACCATTTTATTTTATCAATTAGAGATATAGATCCATATAAAAAAAAGAAATATGTAAAATAGTTAGACTTGACCATGTAATTTTGACTCTCATTTCTCTCCCATTTAAAGTTTTGTCTTTCCTCCAAAAAGACTATATTTGATAAATAATATACCAATTTTAACGTTTTTTTGTCGCTTTAATGAAAGATGTATATTTGTAACAAATTTTTAATATATATGAATTAAAATTATTATATTTATATTTACAATTTTAAATTTAAAAAATCTAATTAAAATTGGCATTGAAGCTTATATTGTGATCAAGTATTTTAAATTTTTAAATAGAAATAAGCTATTATTTCTATGTTATTACCGCCAAATAAAATAACAAACATATCTCAAATTTTATATCACATGTAAAAAGGAGATATAGAGGTATAAAATAGTCTTTTTACAATTTTTGTATAGGATAATTAATTTCCGTTAGTCATGAGATGCAACACGGTAACACTAGGAGCGCGATAACCATGGGTGTGGCTTGTCACCATACCCGAAATAAAGTGCGGGGGTTGTAAATATTTCAAGAAAAATGGAAACAAAATCTCCATTAAAAACAAAAAAAAATAAAAAGAGGGGGAAAGCATGCTAATAGGAAACAACACTACATACCCGTAAAATATAATTAAATTAGTATCAGATTCGGGTTTATCATATATATTAAGCGATGCATTTTTGTTTGTTTCTTATTTAAATCGAGAAAATTTGCAAAACTTTCCTGTTTTAACGATCGCAATTGCATTTAATGGAAGCGTAGGATATCAATCACTTTTCCTCTGGCGCCCCCACCCCCCACCAAAGAAAAAGGAAAAAAACAAGAAGGAAACCAAAAGTTCGATTTGCACGTCACCGCTCTCGCCACAGACGTAATATCTATATTTTATGGTTCATTGCTTGGTCCGCTGCCTAATTCACGTAATGTTCGTCCTGTTCTTGTGATTTTCCGTCAAGTTGTTTTTTTTCTTAATTGTTTGTTTTGCCATACCGCTCTTGCCGCAGAGGGTGAAGACAAATTTATGCGTTCATAAATGGTGTGCCTCTCCTTCTCACAAAAGCAGCAATACAATCAGAAAGAATGGCCAAGTTCGTAATTAGCTTTCCAACCATTCTTGCTCTTTCTTTTGCCTTATTTATCCTCGTTCCCTCCTTCGGTGAGTGACCCTCTTATGATTAGCTATCTTGCTTTCATTTATGAATTATCTCCATAAATTTCGTCTCCTACTAGCTCTAAACTCATTAGCTAACCCTATTAGGTATGAGCTAGTGATCATCAAGCATAAAACTAATGTCAATCACACTTTTCAATTTATATGGATGAAAAATAAATAAATAAATAATATGTCTACCCTCACAGGTTGAAAATAACTTTATTCATACCTTCCAAGATTGTGTGAACATTTTTACGCATATGTGCTTTTTGCATACATGCCAAGGATATTTTTCTTCTTGTACCTTTGGAGTATCTTTTCAATGTACTGCTTTTAAAACAAATACAACTTTTTCTCTTTTTCGTCTCGAGTGATTGACATGCCAAAGATCTTTTTTGTTGGTCCCAAATCCTTCATAGCAAACGACTTGCTCAAATCTCTCTTTAACTTGTTGATTCTATTAGTATTACAACCAACAATAATCATATCATCAACATAAAGTAGTAAAATGATGAAATCATCATTAATGAATCTTTGTACAAAAACACAATGATTAGAAATTGTCTTTTTGTACCCCTGCTGTTCCATAATAGAGTTAAACTTCTTATACTATTGTCTAGAAGCTTGTTTCAAACCATACAAGCTCTTCTTCAACCTACACCCATGATCTTGTTTTCCTTGAACTTCAAAACCTTGTCATTGTTCCATATAAATTTCTTCTTTTAAGTCACTATGGATAAAAGCTATTTTCACATCCATCTGCTCGATCCCTAAGTCCTGACTAGCAGCCAAACTCAACACAACTAGGATGGAAGACATTATATTGAGGACATGAAGTATTTTCTTCTTACTTCACCCTATAAACCCATCGGTTTTTCAAAGCTTTTTAACCCTCAAGTAGCTTTACCAACTCATAAGTGGAGTTGTTATATAAGGATTTCATCTCATCTATCATAGCATCTATCCAATGCTGTTTTAATGTTCAATTTCTACTACTTCATCATAACACTCAAGTTCTCCCTTATCAGTTAATAACACAAACATGTTAGGAGGGTACCAAGTAGAACGCACTGAAACTCTGATGGACCTTCATGGCTGAAAAGCAGGTAGAGGTGAGGTTAAATAAGCTTCTGAAGGAGTATTGAGATCACTTGCACCTTGTACATTATGATCCTAATGAACACTCTCATCATATTCTTGAATGTCATGTTTAGTATCACCTGAATCATCTGCAGGTGCCTGAGAAATTGAATCAATACCAACAAGGCTATCATTAATCTAAGTAGCTGCCTTCTCAATGTCTTTAATGTTGTAATCCTCAAAGAACAGAACATCTCTGCTTCTAACAAGCTTTTTCTCAACTGGATCATATAATCAGTACCCAAAGTCATCTTTACCATAGCCAAGAAAGATACATTGTCTTATCTTTGCATCTAGCTTTGTTTGTTCATCTTTAAAGGCATGAACAAAAGCCTTACAGCCAAAGACCCACAAATGATCATAAGAGACTTTCTTATTGAACCAAATTTTATTCGGAACATCATTTTGCAAATGAACATTAGGAGATAGATTAACTACATGTTTTATTGTTTTTAAGGCT
>JAHLGO010000126.1:3290755-3313859 GCA_020615895.1 Ceriops decandra
AAAATGATTGTTTTGATGAGATTAGTAAAGTTATAAGGACTTTATCCTCTGGCTTTCACTAACTTCTTTGTAGCCTTAGACTTTGCAAGAGCCAAATAGGCCTAAACTACTTTGTTGAACATGGCTCAGATAAGATAACAGAAATAGTGCCCAATTAGCCCAAATTTGGCCAAAGCACTAGGCCCAGCCTTACCTTTAATTGAGTGATTTGCCCCACCAGAAATTCTTAACCTCTAGAAAATAATCCAAAAATAACAAATAGAGATAGCTTAGTTTAATATAGTCAAAAAAAATCAACTAGAAAACCATAGAAGATCAAAAAGTTCAAATTTGCCACTTAGAAGAATCTTTATCTAATCTTTAAATAAAGTAGTTAAAGCTTTTAAAAGGCCAACCTTCTTCTCCATCCAAGCCTACTAAACCTAGAGCCAAAGTTCTTTTAGCTCACCATCTCTGTCATCCACCTTCTATAGCACTTAAGAAAAACAAAACATTTGATGAATTTAAATATGCAGTAACTTAAGAAAAACTTAATGGAAAACTTGTGAAAATTTTATGGTGAAGAAATTTGTCAGCTTCTAGAAATTCTTAATGGAAAAACACTTTCTACCAATCAAAGGACTTCAAGTTATTTAACAATGAGGACTTATGCAATATGGACAAAATGGGTTTAAAAAGACTTATTTTGAACTTCTTAAAGCCTTTGTGAACTTAGACTAGTTTTAAGACTTGGCAAAAGTTAGAGATCTCCTCAATCATGGAATGATTGCTCACATCAAGATAAATTGAAACAATACTGAGCAAGCCCTTGTTGGATTTGGTAACCAGTTCCAGATAATATATGGAAATATGTTGGAAGAAATGGACTGTCATGTGATCATTTGCTCATTAGTCCCTAAAATCAGTAATTAGGAAGTAAAACCAACTCTTCATTAAATTTTTATTCAACCTTTAACTAGTAACGACTTTATTACAGGCACAAGTTATCCTTTTGCACACCGATAGAGTTCCAACAGCTCTATGATCTAGAATTCTATCAAGAACTCATGCGATGACCAAAACCACAAGTCCCATAAGCATTTTGGCAAACTCACTTTCTCTTAGCCGAATGCTATACCACTTAGATATGGGGACCAAGATATACTCATTTTAATTTATCCCACATTAGAAATAAGCATCTTTTGATTGAAGATGGCATCTTTAATGCTCAAACATTTGTTGAGAATCACAGACAAGATGGACCACTTAATGATTCAGATGATAGTGACTACTCAACAGATGACATGGAAATATCTTTAATTCTCTATAATCTTTGCTAAGGGCATAAAATCTATTTATTAGTTTAATATTTGGAAATATAAATTAAAAGTCAAGTAAGCTCCCTCTAAGGCATGTGATAAGTCCTGCTTTTCTGAGTTGAAAGTGAAGGTTATTATTCAAATTAAGATTGATTAACGGAATAATATCCCTAGAAGCCAGGATTATAATGTAATCAATAGATTATTTAGATAATCTTAATGCATGATTTTGGTTAGTATATCTCAATCAACTTGTATATGGTAAGGAAATTAGCTCATTCATCATACCTATCTCATTTCTTTTAACTCGTTTAAGGTGTTTAAGCTAGTTAGCATATTTTATTTCCCTAAATCTTTAGGTTGTCCTAAAAAGATTGGTATAGCTATCAATTAACAATTTGATTAGCTCAAGGTGTTAACTAACCACCTTAAATCAATTAATTTAGCTGTATATCATGCATAGTAGAACCAGCCAAAAAGCTAGTTTAAAGATAAAAAATTTAGATATAGTCATTAGTACTCAGAATTTAAAATACCTACTAGAGGAACAGCTAGAATTTAAGAAACAAATCAAAGAAATGTTAGAATTAGGAACCATTAGAAGAATCGAATCACCATATAGATCAGTAGCTTTCATAGCTATGAATCATTGAAAAGAAAAAGGAAGAAAAGCTAGGATAGTTTATAATTATAAAAGGTTAAATGAAAATATAGAAGATGATGCTTACAACATCACAGATAAGGCAATGGTGCTAGAGCCTACTAATTTATAACTGAGGAGTGATTATGAAAGGTATAATAATTATTTGATACTACTGGGTGCTGATCTAGAATGTTATCCTTCCTGTTGATTAATGATGTTTGCCATTTCCATGTCATCTATTGAGTAGTCACTATCATCTGAATCATTGAGTGGTCCATCTTGTCCGTGATTCTCAACAAATGTTCAAGCATTAAAGATGTCATCTTTAGTCAAAAGATGGTTATTTCCAATATGGGGTAAATTGAACACATAAATCTTGGTGCCCATATCTGAGTGGTATAGCATTCAGCTAAGAGATAATGAGTTTGCCAAAATGTTGAAGGGACTTATGGTTCTAGTCATCACATGATTTCTTGATAGAATTTTAGATCATAGAGCTATTAGAATTCTATTGGTGTGCAAAAGGATAACCTTTGCTTACAATAATAGTCGCCACTAGTTGAAGGTTGAATAAATATTTTATGAAGAGCTAGTTTAACTTCCCAATTGCTAATTCTAGGGACTGATGAGCATAACAGTCCATATCTTCTAACATATTTCTGTATATTATTTGGAACCAACTACCAAAGCTTGCAAGGGCTTGCTTGGTATTGTTTTGATTTGTCTTGATGTGAGCAATCATTCCATGATTGAGGAGATCTTTGACTTTTTCCAAGTCTTGAAATTGGTCTAAGTTTACAGAAGCTTTGAGACGTTCAAAATAACACTTTTTAGACATATTTTTTCCTTATTGTATAAGTCCTTGTTGTTGAAGAACTTGAAGTCCTTTTTCTAGTTCTTGCCTATTTCTAACATGTCTAACTCTTCCTAGTTTATCTCTAGTAATTCTTCCCAATTGTCTAGACTTGCTAAGATATTTCCTATGCTTTTCTAGATAACTACTTGAGTACATCTATCCTTAACATAATTGAAAGTGAAATTAATCCCATGTCCTATTCCTAAATCTATTCTCTTGCCTGCTAATATGTTGGTGAAATTATAAGGATTTTCTCCTATCCTAAGGTGGTTTCAAAAAATGAAAACATATCTTTACCTCTCCTATCTTTATCATGCCATAATCTAGTTGCATTTTGTTCCCATATGCTAAGTTCTAATGGCCACATTAATGGATTAGTTTCTATATTAAGTAAATATCTTTAAATTAGATAGTAGTGTCATAAACTACTTCTAATAATCCTAAAATTCTACCATCGAAACTTTAACTGATTATTGGGTAACTAAGTTTTCTTCTAAACTCCCTTGGAACCAACTTTTCACTAATTATACTTTTGGTGCTTCCTGTATTTATTAAGGCTATAACTTTTATGAATTTATCCTAATTAAACCAAATTCTACATTTTATTGTAAGTAAATTATGACCTTTAGTAGGCTTACAAGCTAACGGTATCTATTCTGCCATAAAACTATACTTTGGAAATTTTCCTAACGTATTAGGTTCTATTGTATTTTTTATTTGTTCTACTTGATAACTTAATTTTTCTATTTCTAAATCATGTCTTGCTACCTTTTTTGCTATTAATTTTAATTCTAATGGGACTTTCTTTACACTTTTCTGTTTAACCTGAAATTCTATATTAAATGACTTTTTTATACAAATAGTACATATCTCTATACCACATATACTACATTAAACCCTATGTGCCATATCTGGATAAAATCTACAATTGAAACAAAGGGTACTAAGTGTTCCTAATTCTTGAATCCAATTATGCTAACATTCTATGTTCATGTAAATTAATTATATTCCTTCATTCTCTAATTCTGAGATTATATGGTAAATACTTCCTTTGCTATCACTAGCACTAACTATTTCTTCTTCTAATTCCTGAACTAACATGGATTTATCTGGGTATATGGTTTTCTAAGGGCATCTATTAGTTAAATGATTCTCGTCTCCACATATAAAAGATTTACATTTTCTACTTCCTGCCTGTTTTCTTACATGTTTGACTCTTCCTAGTTTATCAATGGTAGTTCTTCTAGGTTCTCTAGATTTGCTAAGATATTTCCTATGTCTTTCTAGATAACTATGCTTACCATACTGTTGAGGGATATAAATAGCTAATTTGCAAAATGCACATGATTATTTTTTTTTAATTGGTCATCTAATTCTACTTGTGTACATTTATCCTTATGATAATTGAAAGTAAAATTAATCTTAGGTCCTATTCCTAAATCTATTCTATTGCCTACTATTTCTTTCCATTTTTATGTAATTTTTATTCTTAAATGTCTTGGAAGTTTACTAAAATACTTATCTATTATCTGTTGATCCATTGATTATCCTGCATTATTGATCATAAAATTAAAATCTTGTGAAAATTTATCTATAAACTTAAAATTATGCAAAGTTAACTATTCTATGTTTCTAATGTATGTATCCTGAAGATTGGTGTTTACTTTACTTGGGTTAAAACCTAAAATGATTGTTCTGATAAGATTAGTAAAGTTATAAGGATTTTCTCCTATGACTTTTACTTCATTAATTCTTCTTGAATTTGATTTCTTAAAACTCTGCCATATCCCTAATGTTGTTCCTCTTAATGTGGTTTCGAAAAATAAAAACATATTTATACCTCTTCTATCCTTATCATACCATAATCAAGTTGCATTTTGTCCCCATACGTTTAACTTTAATGGCCACATTAATGGATTTGTTTCTATATTAAGTAAATATCTTGATTTTATATGATCTAAGCATTGTTTGGTGGCATAACTTCTAATACTATTTCTATCTTTATCCTAATCACTAATTAATGGATTTTTCCACTTTGGTCTATGTTGTCCTTCTATTAAAATGCTGACCAATTATTTCATATGCTCGGTCAAAAGAATAATTAATTCTAATTGCATCTAAATATATATCATCTAGCTCTAGTTGATGGAGGAGGTTCTAATTTTTCTTTACTTGTATATTTAAGTCCTAATCCAGAAAATGAAGATGTTATCTGTTCATCTACATCATTTTTAATTTAAGTTCTTAAACTACATACCTATCTTTCTAAATTATCCATCTTATCACATAACTTAACTAGTAAAATGGTTTGAATGTTATAAATCTTTGGGTAAATTTATTTGATCCAGATTTTCCTAAATATATAGTTCAACCTTCTAGATCCTGATGATATCTAGTAGTTTTTATAATAGCTGAAGTTCCCAACATCATCCTAGGATCTACTAGTCTGTGATACTGAGAGGGGGGTGAATTAGTATCACACCCTTTAAAAACACACTCTAATAATTTAAGCCAAATTATTCTACTTCTTTAATACTTTTGCGCTCATCAATACGCAGGTATATGAACAACTTCAACCTATTGTTACCTACTAATCACAATAGTCCCCAAAGTCACCTTTCAGACACCTTGCCGATTAGATAGATTGGATGTTCTTGATTAGGTCTTCTTTAAGTTATGGGTTTGATGATACTTTAGCTACATTCACAGCTCAATTCAAAATACATAATGCAAATCAAAGTAAGGGCACAAGAGATTTACGTGGTTCTATCAATGTGACGTACGTCTATAGTGGTAGGGACTCTTCCTTTACCGAGACAATCCACTATACTTGAGAATACCAGTGTAGTACTCTTGATGTTTACAATGTAGTTACAATGGATGTCTTAATCCTTTGTTCCTTTCACTATTGCAAATACAAAGCAAGTATAATACGAAGAGTGTCACTTATTGTGTCTACCCCTCTTCTAGCTTGTCTTGCCTCTGTTGAATTGAATAGGTTACTTTACTACCACTTAGAAGTCCACTATAACACTCTTTAACCTTTCTGAATAACTCTGGAAATACGTTGAGTTCATTCCAATGCTTCATCGAATTCCTTCTCTAGTTTGTTTCACACAGCTATTGCTTTCACTGTCTCACGACTTCACAGTTTGCACTCATACTTTTGATTTTCCATTTCACGTCCTGGTCTTACGCCATCGCACATTTCGGTCTCACACTATCACACGTTCTAGTCTCACAGATACTAGATTTGCTCTTCTGGTGATCTATTTTTCACGTTTGCTATCCCGGTGGTTGTATGTTTCTCTTACAGTGGTGGCTTTCTCTCTCATGGTGGTGGTTCTTTGTTTTCTCTCACACCGTCCAGCCGGATCTCTCTCACCATCTAGTCATATCTCTCTTTTTCTGTGGTGGCTCTTTTTCTATATCACCATCTGCTTTTCATTCTGCCGTCCAATCAGATTTCCTCTGTTCTGCCATTCACTCTTTTTAGCCGTCTTAGATTCTCCCTTTTCTACCGGTGGTCTCTATTCTTTGGTCGTCTCTCTTTACCAATAGTTCTAGTGTTTTGCCATGCATTCGTTTGCCGTCCACTCTCCTTTTTTGCTTTGTCCCTCTTTGCCGACCACTAGTGTGCCAGTGGTGTGTTGTTCCAAATTTTCTTTCCTTCGCTGTCACTCTGATTTGGCTGTATATGATTTTTCTCCTTCTTCCAATGGCTAATTTGTTTTTGTCGTGTAAGGCTTCTTTTGTTTTCTCTTGCAAAGTTGTTGTTTTCTCTTCCCCTTTGCCAACCAATTACAAAACAAACTAACAAAGTAAAGATGGAGGATTCACCTAAACTTCAGGCTTAAGGAGGCATTTGCACAGATAGACTCATTTTGTGCTTTTTGAACAACTCTATGGACAGAAGTTTAGTTAAAATATTTGAAATTTGATCTTTAGTGCCAACATACTCCAACTGAATTATACCCTGTTCCACATGATCTTTAATGAAGTGATACTAGATGTCAATAAGCTTGCTCCTTAAATGTTGAACTGAATTCTTGCTGAGATCAATAGTACTTTGATTATCACAAAGTACACTCACTAGTAACTTCACTTCAACACCAAAGTTTGCCAATTGTATTTGGATCCATATCACTTGAGTTATTGCTGCACAAGTAGCCATATACTTAGCCTTCGTTGTGCTTAAAGCAACACTGTTTTGCTTTCTACTTAACCATGCAACACACTTTGAACCCAAGTAAAAGCTATAACCGCTGGTAGATTTTTTGACATCTATACTTCCTACCTAATCTACTTTAGTGTATGCTCGTAGTTTTATAGAATCCATGGCAGAATACAACAAACCCATTTCCAATGTCCCTTTGAGGTATCTTAGGATTCTTTTCACTGCAACACATGAGATTCCTTAGGATTAGCTTGGAATCTATTGGTAATACACACAACTTGCATATGATCAAGCCTTGTTGTTGTATGGTACAGAAGACTTCCTATCATCTTCCTATATTTTGTAAGGCTTGTACTCCTTCTCTCTTGATCTTTTGTTAACTTGCAACCCACTGTCATAGGGGTATTGACAGGTTTCCTATCCTCCATGCCAAACTTTTTCAGCATCTCTTTGGCATATTTTGTTTGAGAAATAAAAATACCTTCTTTCCACTGTTTTATCTGTGATCGAAGAAAGTAATTCATTTCTCTAATCAATGACATCTCAAATTCCTCACTCATCTTCTGTGCAAAATCTTCGCATAGCTCAGAGTGATCCCCTCCAAAGATGATGTCATCTACATATACTATGGTTATCAGTTGGCCTTTCTCTGAGTTGAACACATATAGGTTATTATCAATTGTTTCTCTTCTAAAGTACGTATCCAACCTGTTGTACCATGCTCTTAGGGCTTGTTTAAGGCCATACAAGGCTTTCTTCAGATTGCACACATGTGTCTCATCATCACTGATTTGTACTCCATTAGGTTGTTCAATATACACTTCTTCTTTCAGGAGCCCATTTAGAAAGGCTGATTTCACATCCATCTAATAAACGTTTTACCTCTTATGTGCTACCAAAGTTAGGAACATTCTAATAGTTTCTAACCTTGCCACTGGTGCAAAAGTTTCATCAACATCTACTCCTTTTATCTGAGTGTAGCCTTTGCAAACCAGCCTGGCCTTGTTTCTTACCACCTTGTCATCTTCATTGTGTTTATTCCAAAACACCCATTTTGTTCCTACGACATTTTTGTTAATGGGTCTTGGAACCAACTCTCATGTATCATTCTTCTCGATTTGATCCAGCTCCTTATTGATAGTTTTGACCCAAGGTTTGTCTTGTGTATCCTCTTCAACAGATTTAGGTTCAACAGTAAAGCAATAGCTCCCACAATTCTTCTTCTTGCTTTAACTCCTACTGATGGGTCACCTATGATCTGAATTCCTTGATGAGCATTGGTCCACGTTTTCTTTTTCCTTCTTTCTTGCACAATCTTAGTTGCAAGAGGATCTCTTTCTTTATCTTTAAACTCACTCTTCTCCGAGTCTGAACTTACTTCTTGTTCCTTTTCTTCAAGTTTGTCTAATTCTTCATCTACATTGAAGTCATCTTCTTCATTGTCCTCAACTTCTCCATTCTACATTCTAGTTCTCATCTATTCTCACATCACTAGACGTGATCACTTTTCCCAGCTTATGCAGAAAAACTCTGTAACATTTTGTCTTTGCTGAGTATCCCACAAAGATACCTTCATCAGACTTAGCATTGAATTTTTCCAAGTTTTGCTCCTTGTTCTTCACAAAACATGGGCTGTCAAAGATTCTGAGATACTTAGTTGTTGTCTTCTTCCCACTCCATAGCTCATATGGAGTCTTATCAGTATTGGGCCTTAGTAAGACTCTATTTAGTAGATGTACAGCTGTAAATGTTACTTCTGTCAAAAAATCTTATGTGAAACTTGGATTCCAGCAGTAGAGTTCTAGCCATTTCAACCACTTCTCTATTTTTCCTTTCTACCACCCTATTCTGTTGAGGTGTTCTTACTGCTACCATTTGGTGATGATTTCCATGCTTCTCAAGGTAATCTTCAAAAGCTTTATTTTTAAATTCAGTGCCTTGATTTGACCTTAATACTTTGATCTTCCTTCCACTCTCATTTTCTACCAATCTTTTATATCACTTGAAGCAATTCAGAACTTCTGCCTCATGTTTGAGGTGCATGATGCAAGTCCTTCTTGAATAATCATCAATAAACAAGATGAAGTACCCTTCACCATTCAACCCTTTTGTCCTCATCAAACCACACAAATCAATATGCACAATGTCAAGCACTACTTCAAAATTGAACTCTTTGGCCTAATACTACTTTTTAGCATGTTTTCCTTTAGAGCATGTTGAGTAAACATACTCTTTCTCTCTCTCTCCTGAAGTTGGAAATATCTTTGATTGCATGAGTAGTGGTCAGCTTCCTCATGTTCTTCTATGTTAAGTGTCCCAGCTTCCTATGCCAGAGATGATTTTCTTCTTCTTTGGTGAGTAAATAGCTGCTTGTCTTGTCCTCATCAATCACATATAAATTTCTAACTGTTCTCTTCCTGGTTGCAACAGTATTGCCTTCTTTAGTCTTTACTTTATCACTTTATGGTCTATATTGCATAGTTGGCTAATAGATGCTAGATTATATTTGAGTCCTTCAACGTGCTAATAGATACTAACCCTTCACCACTGATGTTGAGTGAATCATCATTACGAAACTTGACTTTACCTTCTCTTGACTTGTTTAGCTTTGATAATTTACTCTTGTCTCCTGTCATGTGTGAAGTGCATCCACTATCAAGGATCCACTGCTTATCCTTGTAGTTAGCCTTTAGTGCAATTTTAGCTATATTAGCCACCTCCTTTTTAGCTTTATATTCCTTCTTTAAAACTGACTTAAAGATAGCTTTTTTCCTTTTCTCCAATTGCTTTCATTATGCCATTGTATGCCTTCTCTTACTCAGGGAGAAGTGTCATGCATCTCTTATCATTATGGCCATCTTGCCTACACCTTTCATATTGTTCCAAGTTTGCCAATATAGCAAACTTGTTCTTTGAAACCATTGGTTTGGGCTTCCACCAACAATCCTTGTCAGTGTGTCCATGCTTTTTATAGTATGTGCAAGAACTCACAACAAGTGTATTGCCTACATCTTCTCATGTCGGAGACATATACTGGCCTTCTCAGCATTTACTTGCCCTACTACCCCAAACTCCACAATAAAGACAGTAACCTTGAAACTGTCTCTTCTTGGGTCTAATCATAACTTGTTTTCTTTTATTCATTACTTGCTATGTAAGCAAGGTTGCTAGTTTCTTTACTTGTGTCACTTTCATTTTAGCCACCTTCTTCTCCTTCTTCTGTTCAGCCATCGCCCTTAGCTGGCTGACTTTCTTTTCTTTCTAAGACATAGCAGCTATGGGTTACTACTCTTTAACCACATACATCATTTTTGGCCTTGGCTTTGGTTTGATAACTGCCTTCTCTTCTTCAGTTATCTTCATATGACTTCTAATACTATTTCTATCTCTATCCTGATAACTAATTGATGGATTTTTCCACTCTAGTCTACCTTGGCCTTTTACCATTTTGTGGGGAATTTTTGAATAATCTATATCATATCTACCTCTTTTTCCTAGTGATTCTCCTACATTTGCCATACAAACTAGTTTTAAGGTTTGCTTTTTATTTTTATAAAAATCTAAAAATAAAATCTCTCTTGCAACTATTACATCTACTAAATTAGTATTAAATTGCTAACTAATTATTTCATTTGCCCAGTCAAAAGAATAATTAATTCTAATTGCATCTAAATACATATCATCTACTTCTGATCTAAGATTAGTTAAAGAAAATTCTTTATTAACTACCTATTCTATTATTTCTAGAAATTTTTCTTTTTGTACTAATGAAAATCCTGTTTCTAATCCTATCTCAAATTGACTAATTATATCTAGTTCATCTTTTGAAAATTCATCTTTTTGCTCTTGAGGCTTGAGATATTGATCTAACTGTAATAATTTTTCTAATTTTTCTTCTTCATTATCTACTTCTTCAAGTTCTTTTAATCGTAATAATGTATCTAATTCGTAAATTTCCTGATCTTCTTCTGGGTCAAATGATTGTAATTCTTTGATCATAAAAGCGGTTTCTACTTATAGCTATTCATTATCATCTTCTTGCTTGTTAACTAGTTTATAACATTTAGACCATTTTACTAGTTAAGTTGTGTGATAAGATAGGTAATTTAGAAAGACGAGTAAGTAGTCTAAGAATTTTAATTAAAAATATATAGCATCTTCATTTTCAAGATTAGGACTTGGAGATATAGGTAAAGAAAAATTAGAACCTCTTTTATGTCCCAAAAGATACGTTTATTGGTAAAAATGAGTATTAATTATCCATTTACTAGTAGAAGTAGAATAGTCCAAGAATCGTAACCCAATGATAGATAGGTAACTAGTCATTAGCATCCAAAATTTTTAGAGGATCAGGTTCCTGATTAAGTAGGAATACTTAATTAGAAGAATTAATAGATGTAGATAGAAATTTAGAACTTTATAATAAACACCAAATAGATTTGTTAAATCCCAGAATACTTTTATGGAATAGGGTCTCTTATATTTGGAACTCAATTAATCAGAAGCTCTAGAGAAGAAGTTGTTAGCATAACTATAAACAGTTTAAATTTACAATTAATTCATTCAGAAACTCTTAGACAACTTAGAAAAATAGGTAAAAAGTTTTTACATTTAGGAATGATAGTTATAGGAATTAAAGGACTAACTAGACAAGGAACAGGTACAAAAACTCTTTTAGTGGTTTTAGATAAATCATGGTTAAACTAGGTAGCTATGATAACCAATATTAAAGCAGATATGAATCAAAATATAGGCATGTTTTATTGTACGCCTCCAATAATTAAGTCAACTAAAGATTTAGATAAGTAACAATAGTATTCAGACAAAGGGTTATGAATAGTTTCAAGGAGATAATTTAGTTATTAGCATAGGAATTTTAGGAAAAGCCACAGATAATTCATGTGTAAACTATAATTTAGATATTAAATACATTATAGATGGAATAGCCAATAAAGGAATTAGTTTAGTCAAACCTTCCACCATTAGTTCTTTAGAATTAGCAAGATAATCATGGAACATTAGTAAACTCTTAGAAATTCAAAAAAATAATAAGCCTTTAGCACTAAAAGAAATGTCGATTTATTAAGATCTTAATGGTAAAACCAATATTAGATTTAGAAATTATAATGTGAATCCCTTCCATAAGGCCTTATCAAAACTTTTAATTTGAGGGATTACTAAAGCCTAATGACAATAAATATCAAGGAGATGTCCATGGACTATGACATATCATGGGAAGGCTTGGCGTTTTGATGGTGTATGGTTCTCAACAAAGTAGATGCTAAGGGCATTTAAACATCTAACTTTCTAATCTAGTTGTTGGGTAGACTAAGTGTTATCTAGGAGGCATTGGTGGTAAGGTGAAATAGTTAAATGAGGTAAAGGTTTAAAAGCATACTTAAGAGGGACTTTGGGGAGTCTAATATGTCTGTAAACATACAACACTAGCTAGCTATTGGATGATCCTACCATAATATTGAAAAACATATATAATAATTAAAATCTACTTTAAACTCTCTTTTTGGCTGATTTTACTATGCATGATATGCAGCTAAATTAACTGATTTAGGGTGGTTAGTTATGAAGTTCCCGATTTCTCCCTAAGATCTACTAGTTTATGATACTGAGAGGGGGGGTGAATCAGTATCACCACAATTCACAATTTGCAGATAAGTGAACAACTTCAACTTCTTCTTAAAAGTGAACTCTTTCTCAGATTCGACTAAGGTAGATATATTGCTACCAACTAATCACAATAGTCCCCAAAGTCACCTTTCAGACACCTTACCTAATAGACAATACGGATGTTCTTGTTTAAGTTTTCGTTAGGTTATGGGTTGGTTGATACTTTAGCTGCATTCACAACTCAATTCAAAATATAGAACATAAAGCAAATTAACGACACATGAGATTTACGTGGTTCTGTCAACGTGACGTACATCCACAGTGGTAGGACTCTCCCACTACCAAGACTATCCACTATACTTGTAAACACAGGTTACAATAGATGTCTTTAATTCTCTACTCCTTTCACTATTACAATTATTAAGCAAGTACAATAAAAGAGTGTCACTTACTGTGTCTACCCTTCTTCTAGCTTGTCTTGCCTCTGTTGAATTGAAAGGCTGCTGCATTGCCGCTTTGAAGTTCACTGTAATGCTCTCTAACCTCTCTTGAAGAAATCTGGAAATACTTGAGTTCTTTACGTGCTTCACCGAATTTTTTTTTCTACGTTGTTTCACACAATTTCTGCTTTTACTCTCTTACGATCTCACCCGTCTCCTTGTCTCATGATCTTACTGTCTCACGGCTCGCCTGTCTGTTTCTCTCTCACTGTCCAACCGGATTTCTCTCTCCTACTGCTGAATTTCTCTCTCTTCTCGCAAAATTTCTCTCTTCACCGAATTTCTCTTTTTTGTTCACCCAATTGGACGAATTTCCTCCCTTTTCTGCCGGTGGTTGGCTTTTCTTCGTCTTGTCGTCCAGCCCCATATAGCCGTCACTCGGTTTTCTCTCTCGTCGACCCGTTTCTTTGTTTTTCTGATCGACCATTTCTCTCTTTACCAACGTCTAGCCATCGGATCTCTCTCACCTGTTCTCGATCTGGTCTCATCTCACCCGTTCCAGCTCAGATCTAGACTCCTCGGTTCCTGATCTGGTCTTATTGTTATGTCCTTTTCTCTCCTATCTCCGACGACAGCTTCACTGTACAGCATTGTTCACTTGACTGCACTGTTCACGACGAATATTGTTCACGAATGCACTGTTTACTCTCTTCGTCCTTGCCGGTGGTGTTGTTCTGTGTAGATTTTGGTATTCTCTTTTGTTGGTTAGTTGTCTAGGTTTTGCTGAATGCTCAATATTGTCGACCCTCTTCTTTTTGTCGTGTAGTCAATTGTGTTGGCCTTACCCTATTTTTGTCTTCCAAGGTCTTTATATATCTCTTCCATAAAACCCTAATAGGGTTTACGTGACCAATTTATGTTCTTGCCTTTCCATGTTGATTTACCTTCTTTTATGTGGTTTTACTTTCTTGCACACTTAAACTTAGTTGACAACAATTACAACCCATACAAGGCTGTGGGAACAACAATCTCCCCCTTTGTAATTGTTGGCAACACTTATAACAAAAGCCACTATGCAGTTTTAACTCCCCCTAAATATGCAGTCCTCCTTTCTTAACAGCTTTCCCTGCATTGTTACTTCTCTCCCCCTTTGCCAACCAATTACAAATCTGAAAAACTCACAAAGTAAAGATGGAGGATTCACCTGATTTTCAGGCTTGAGGAGGCATTCACACAGACAGACTCATTATGTGCTTTTCAAACAGCTTTGTGAACAGAACTTTAGTTAGATCTTATGTAGCCTCTTCAACAGATTTATGTTCAACTTGTGAGAGTAAAGTAGTAGCTCCCACAATTCTTCTTTTTGTTGTAACTCCTACTGATGGATCACCTGTTATCTGATTTTCTTGATGAGCACTGGTCCACATTTTCTTTGGCTTTCTTTCTTGCACAATCTTAGTTGCAAGAGGATCTCTTTCTTCATCAATCACATACAAATTTTCAATTGATCTCTTCCCAACTGCAACAATATTGCCTTCTTTACTCTTTACTTAGCAACCTATTTTTGCGAATATTACCTTATGGTCTTCATTGCATAGTTTGCTAACAAATGTTAGATTATATTTGAGTCCTTCAATGTGCAGAACATCTTTCTGCTTTCCTCTTCTAATGTTTACTAACCCCTGACCACTGATGTTGAGTGAATCATCATTGCTAAACTTGACTCTGCCTTCTCTCGACTTGTTTAACTTTGATAATTTACTCATGTCTCCCGTTATGTGTGAAGTGCATCCACTATCAAGGATCCACTGCTTATCATTGTAGTCAACTTTAAGTGCAATTTCAGCTATATTAACCAACTCCCTTTTAGCTTTATATTCCTTCATTTGATATGGCTGGAAGATAACGTTCTCCATTTTCACAGCTTTGACTGCACCGTTTGTTTTCACTATGCCATTAAGCGCCTTCTCTTGCTCAGGGAGAAGTGTCATGCATCTCTTGGCAATATGGCCATCCTACCCGTACCTTTCACACTGTTCCAAGTCTGCCAATATAGCAAACTTGTTTTTTGAAACTATTGGTTTGGGCTTCTACCAACAATCCTTGTCAGTATGCCCTTGCTTTTTACAGTATGTGCAAAAACTCACGACAAGCATTCTCTTCTGGATTTTGTATTGTCTCCCCCTATATGTAGCATCGTATCTTCTCAAGTTGGAGACATATACTGGCCTCCTCCACCGGCAATTAATTGCCTTATGATCCCAAACTCCACAATAAAGATAATGACCTTGAAACTACCTCTTATTGGGTCTAATCATAGCTTGTCTTCTTCTATTCATCACTTGCTGTGTAAGCAACATCGCTGGCTTCTTTGCTTGTGTGAATTTCATTATAGTCACCTTTTTCTCCTTCTTCTATTCAGTCATAGCCCTTGGCTAACTAACTTTCTTTTCTTTCTGAGATGTAGCAACTATAGGCTACTACTTTTTAACCATATACATCATTTTTGGCCCTGGCTTTGGTTTGATAACTATCTTCTCTTCTTCAGTTATCTTCACCTGAGTCACAGCCTTCTCTTTGAACTTCTGTGGCACATTCTTATTACCTTTAGCGAATGCAGCCTCAGATTGCTGCATTTTCTCTTTATTCTTCTTTCCTTTTACAAAACTTGTTTCTCCTATCATTTCAACCTTTTACAAGTTCTCTTCACTCCTTTTGAGTTGTTACTGCAGCAACTCTATCTCCATTTCTTCAATTGTTGAATTCCTTGAGCCAAGCTCTACTATAAGGTCTTCACATATTTTGATCTGTTCTTCAAGTCAATATGTTTAGCCCTTATTTCATCCTTTTGACTTTCAACTTCCTCAAACTTTGCTTGAACTTGTCTTATATGGGCTTCCAACCTTCTTATGGTTCTGCCCCTTCTAATCATCTCTTTTGAAGCTGCTTCCAACTCAACTTTAAGATCTAGCTCTTCTTCATTAACCTCCTTTTCTTCTTCAGAAGTTGAACTACCACCTTTAACTGATGCCATAAAGGCATACTCATCTGATGATTCTTCATCTTCCTCCTCATCAACTTCTTTTATCTAACTCACATAACTCTTAAATGAGCCTCTCTTCTTCTTCTGTGGATTAGTAGTCCTTTTATTGGACATCTTTGATTTGAATGATGACCTTCTCTATTTTGAATTCAACTCATCATCATCATCCTCATCTTCATCATTAAACTTTACTTTGCACTTAGAAGTAAAGTGTCCAATCTTCCCACATTAATAGCATCTCAAGGACAACTATCCTTTTCCATTTTTAGACCCCTTTTTAAAATTCCTTGTAAAGTATTCCAATACTTCACCTTCACTTTCTTCCTCATCATCATCATCATCATCCTCACTAGATGTTTATTCCTCTTCTTTTATCTTCAAGTGCTTCATAACATTGAAAGCTGCCTCCTTTGATACCTTCGTTGTTGTAGAGCTTTCAACTGACTTTATCCTCATCTCATATGCAATGAGATTGCATTGGAACTGTTACCTTTGAGGCAAACCTCTTAGGCAGAATTCTCATAATCTTCTTCACAACAGATGAGTCCTTCTTGTTCTTTCCATGACTTCTCAGGTCGTTCACAGCATCAATAACCTTGGGAAGAACTCTTGGACTATCTCATTCTTTTGCATTCTGAGAGATTCATATCTCTCCTTGAACACTTGAAGCTTAGCCTCCTTCCTTTTGTCATCACCTTCATAGATTTTCTGCAATCTATCCTATATCACCTGAGCAAATTTGCATTCCATCACTTTAACATACTCAACATCTGTTAATGCTGAAATGATGACGTTTGAGGCCTTCCCATTTATCTCAAACTACCTTAACTCCTTTGGGGTTAGGTCTTTACCTTCTTTTGGAGCCACAAAATCCTCATGTATGCATTTCACCACGTTCATGCCCATGGTTACAAATACCACTTGCATTCTTGCTCTCCACATATGGTAGTTGGTTCTGTTGAAGACTAGAACCTTCTTGCTGTAAGTGGTGCTAGTATTGGTATTGGCTTCCATTTTTCAGTATGTTAAATAAGTCAAACTTCTAGATCCCTTTTAACAAGTACACCAAGCTATTAAGCTTAAAACTGGTGAACCAGTGCTCTGATACCAATTGAAGTTTCTGACTTCTCTCTAAGATCTACTATTTTGTGATATTGAGAGGGGGGTGAATCAGTATCACCACAATTCACAATTTGCAGATAAGTGAACAACTTCAACCTTTTCTTAAAAGCGAACTCTTTCTCAGATTCGACTAAGGTAGATCTATTGCTACCTACTAATCACAATAGTCCCCAAAGTCACCTTTCAGACACCTTGCCTAATAGACAATACAGATGTTCTTATTTAGGACTTTGTTAGGTCATGGGTTGGTTGATACTTTAGTTGCGTTTACAACTTAATTCAAAACACAGAACATAAAGCAAATTAAGGACACACGAGATTTATGTGGTTTCATCAACATGACGTACATCCACGGCGGTAGGGACTCTCCCTCTACGAAGACTATCCACTATACTTGTAAACACAGGTTACAATAGATGTCTTTAATTCTCTGCTCCTTTCACTATTACAATTACTAAGCAAGTACAATAAAAGAGTGTCACTTACTATGTCTACTCTTCTTTTATCTTGTCTTGCCTCTGTTGAATTGAAAAGCTGCTGCACTGCCGCTTCGAAGTTCACTGCAACACTCTTTAACTTCTCTTGAAGAAATCTGGAAATATGTTGAGTTCTTTACGTGCTTCGCTGAATTATTTTTTCTACCTTGTTTCACACAATTCTTGCTTTTACTATCTTACGGTCTCACCGATCTCCTTGTCTCACGATCTTACTATCTCACGTCTCGCCTGTCCGTTTCTCTCTCACCGTCCAGCCAGATTTCTCTCTCCTACCGTTGGATTTCTCTCTCTTCACCCGATTTCTTTCTCTTGTTCACCCACTTGGCCGGATTTCCTCCTTTTTCTATCGGTGGTCGGCTTTTCTTCGTCCTGTCGTCCAGCCCCATATAGTTGTCACTCAGTTTTCTCTCCCGTTGACCCGTTTCTTTATTTTTCCGACCGACAGTTTCTCTGTCTACTAACGTCTAGCCATCGGATCTCTCTCACCCGTTCTTGATCTAGTCTCATCTCACCCGTTCCAGTTCGGATCTGGTCTCCCCAGTTCCCGATCTACTCTCATCGTTATGTCTGTTTCTCTCCTATCTCTAATAACAGCTTCACTGTACGTACTGTTCACTTAACTGCACTGTTCACAAACGAATACTGTTCACAAATGCACTGTTCACTCTCTTCGTCCGTCGAATGCACTGTTCACTCTCTTCATCCTTGACGGTGGTGTTCTTCCGTGTAGACTTTGGTGTTCTCTTTTGTTAGTCAATTGTCTAGGTTTTGTTGAATGCTTAATATTGTCAACCCCTCTTGTTTTTGCCATGTATTCAATTGTGTTGGCCTTATCCTATTTTTGTCTTCCAAAGTCTTTATATATTTCTTCCACAAAACTTTAATTGGGCTTACATGGCCAATTTACGTTCTTGCCCTTCCATGTGGATTTACCTTCTTACCCTTCTATGTGGCTTTACTTTCTTGCACACTTAAACTTAGTTGACAACAATTACAACCCATACAAGATTGTGGGAATAACAAGTTAACACCTTGAGCTGATCAAATCGTTAATTGATAGCTAATTGAGATATTAAATCTTCTATCTTGTTATCTAGTTCACTAATATGTTCATACTTTACTTGTTAATTGTTACCTTCTAAGATGTTGCGAAAATGAATCCATCGCCTACTGTTATGCCTTTTGCTATGCTCATTAGTTATAAATTTAATAATGACATCACAATCAGTACACATAGTAAATGGCTTATGCAGAAATAACCTAAATTAATCTAATGCATGAATAATGCCTTGTATCTCGAAATCTAAGGAACTTCATGTATTTCTAAGTGAAAAATTACCTAAAGCCTACTAAGCTATTTGTTTTGTATATTTATAAGAAATTTTGTTGGGTTTTACTTTGAGGAACGCTCCCCATCCTAATTTTGAACAATCAACTTCTACAATCTTATAGTTTGATGATTCTAAGGGTAATTCTAATGGTTTTATCTGATTAATCTCTTTCTTTATTTTTTGAATTATCTTAACATTTTCTTGATTGAAGTATTTCTAGCCTAATTTTCCTAACTTGCTATAGAGAGGTCCTACTAATTTAAACAAGTTGGGAATAAAAGGTCTAGCATAATTAACTAATCTTAAGAAAGCTTGTAATTGTTTTTTCTTTTCTAATTTTTTTGGAAACTTTAAAGCTTTACTAGCTATATGTAGCAAAAGTTCTATTTGACCTTGTCCTATTATTACACCTAAAAAAAGAAAATTTTCTTTCAAATAACTCCATTTTCTTTTTACTGACTATTATTCCTAATTTTTCTATTAAAGAAAATACCTGACTAAGATGCTCAGTGTGTTCTTTAAAATCATTGGATGCTATTAAAATGCCATCTATGTAAACTAAACAAAAATCTAACTATTTAAATATACTATCCATAAAACGTTGAAAGACTACTAATGCATTTTTAAGACCAAATGATAAAACATTCCATTCAAAATGTCCTTCACTTCATATGAATGTGGTCCATGGTTTAATTGATTCTTCTAACTTAAACTGATTGTATCCTGATTTTAAGTCAAATTTACTAAAAATCTTTTTATCTTGAATGAGATTTAAAAGACTAGCCTTATCTAGGATGTTGTAAGCATCACCTTCTGTATTGTCATTTAACCTTTTATAATTATAAATTATCTTAGCTTTTCCTTATTTTTCTTCTGAATGATTCCTAACTATGTAGGTTGCTGATCTATGTGGTGGTGATTTGTTTCTTCTAATGGTTCCTAATTCTAACATTTCTTTGATTTGTTTTTAAAATTCTAATTGTTCCTCTAGTGGGTATTCTAAATTCTGAGTTCTAATGACTATTTTGGAATTTTTTTCATCTTTAATCCTTAGTTTGAACTTGGTTTTTTAAGATATCTTCTCCAATGAATCCTAATTTTTCTAACTTACTAATCCATTATTTATATTTTCTATCTAGTGGTTTTTTTGGACCCTTTTCTAACTATTTATAGTATTCTTCTATTGCTAATTTGGTTGAATCTTGGTCTGGTTTACCTTCTATTTTCTAATCTAGAAATTCTAAAGGGGAAGTGGGTCCACCACACTTTCGAGCTAACTTTGATGTCTGAATATAAGTGTTAGTGGAAAATGTAAAGGTATTCTTGTTAATGGTTATACAATTTCTACTATGTTTATCTGATCTTGAAAGGCTAGTAATGAAATTTAAACCTAACAAAAAGTGACAAATCTGATTTTGTGCTTGTATAATGTTAGTCTGAGGTAAACTATATTTGACTAAAAATTTTGTAAAGAAATCTTTAAATTGGATAGTAGCATCATAAACTGCTTTTGATAATCCTAAAATTCTACCATCGAAACTCTGATTGATTATTGGGTAACGAAGTTTTCTTCTAAACTCGTTTAGAACTAATTTTCCACTTATTATACTTTTGGTACTGCTTGTATCAATTAAGGCTATAACTTCTATGAACTTACTTGATTAAACCAAATCCTACACTCTAGTTTAAGTAAATTGTGTCCTTTAGTAGCTTACAAGCTAAGGGTATTTGTTCTATGATGCGAAACAATCCCAAAAGACGTGGCTTAGGGACCCAATGCACATAAGGAATCAAAGAACAACCAGGAAAGCTAAACCAGAGTTTAATATCACAAACCCTAGACCCACCCTTGGAAGAAACATGAACCTAGGGTATTTAAGAAGGATATGGACGCCACACTCCAGAAAAGAAAGGAATTGGGAGTGATAAGTCGATTAGAACGCTACAAGAAGAATTACCTCTTGAAAAGTTCTTTAGTCCTTAAAAGAACTGAAGGAAAAAAAAACCCTTGCTTTCTATTTCACTCAAACTTGTCTACCTCCAGAGCTTACAAGGGGTGCCTATTTATAGGCTAAGATAGCAATCCTAAAGAGGCACAAATTCCTACTTAGGACAAATCTTTATTTTGGAAGAATTCTTAATTGTGGACAAATTCCAACATAAATAATAAATTCTTATTTAGGAAGAAATGTTATTACTTATTCTTCTCTATTAAGTATTCTAATTATATTAATTATGTCTGGACTCCTTGTCAAACTTGAATTCGCACCATTTGAAGCAGGGTTGGCCTGAATGTCCTGAATCAACCCATTTAAGGCTTCTTTAATCTTTTTGGCTCTAACTCGTGTTATTGGGCCTTCTGGAATGTGCAATGGACCCTTTGCAACCATTGAAGCCTTCCACCCATCATCTCCATGATTCTCATCATTCCCCCTTCCCTCAAAAGGATTCATCCCCGAATCATCACCTATATCAAAAGGGGAAAGATCAGAAACATTAAATGTTGCACTCACATTATACTCACCAGGAAGGTCCAACTTATAAGCATTGTCATTAATGCGGGCTCTAGGTTGTAGCTTCGAACGCCTTTGAGCTGGGAACTGTTCCTTGTGCATATGCACCCAAACCCAATCACCAGGTTCAAACACCACCTTCTTTTGTCCCTTGTTGACATGGGATGCGTGTTGCTCAGTTTGTTTTTCAATATGTTGTCGCACCTTCTCATGCAATTTTTTTATCATGTATGCTTTGCGTTCCCCATCTAAGCTGGCATACTCTTTGACAGGTATAGGTACCAAATCCAAAGGAGTCAATGGATTAAAACCATATACGATTTCAAAGGGAGAGTAACTAGTAGTAGAATGAACACTCTTATTATACGCAAACTCGACATGTGGTAAACAATCTTCCCATGCTTTCAAATTTGTTCAAATAATAGCACGCAAAAGAGTAGAAAGAGTTTGATTAACTACCTCAATCTGCCCATCAGTTTGTGGATGACACGTAGTTGAAAACAATAGCTTAGTACCTAAGTTACCCCACAAAGTCTTCCAGAAGTAGCTTAAGAACTTTGTATCCTGATCTGAAACAATGCTTCGTGGCATGCCATGCAAACATACTACTTCTCTAAAGAATAAGTTAGCCACGTTGTTTGCATCATTAGTTTTATGACATGGGATGAAGTGTGCCATCTTTGAAAATCTATCAACAACAACAAATACAGAATCCCTACCCTTTTTTGTTCGTGGCAATCCTAGTATTGTCCATAGATAAATCAACCCAGGGATGGTTAGGTATGAGTAGAGGGGTATACAAGCCATGAGGTAAAACTCTAGATTTAGCTTGTTTGCGTGTGATGCATTTCGCACATATCCTCTCAACATCTCGTTTCATTCGTGGCCAAAAGAAATGTTCATTTAGGACATCTAGTGTTTTCCTAACTCCGAAATGACTCATTAGACCACCCTCATAAGCTTCTCTTACAACCAACTCCCTTAAAGAACTCATAGGCATGCATAAACGATTTTCCCTAAATAAGAAACCCTTATGCCTATAAAACTTCTCAAAGGCTGACACCTCATATGCTCTATACACATTAGCAAAGTCAGGATCATTCACATATAAATGCTTAATGTGTTCAAATCCTAATAAGTTTGTAGTAAGTGTAGAGATAAGGGCGTACCTGCGAGATAATGCATCAACGACGACATTTTCCTTACCTTTTTTATATTGGATGATACAGGGAAAGGTCTCAATAAATTCAACCCACTTAGCATGTCTTTTGTTCAACTTTCCTTGTCCCTTCAAGTGCAATGCATACATCTCTTTATCATAAGTAGGATAATTAAGGCTTGCTCCACTCAACTTTTCACTAAAGTAAGCAATTAGGTGCCTTTCCTGCATCAAAACAGCTCCAATGCCAATACTTGAAGCATCACACTCAATCTCGAAAGCTTTTGCAAAGTTAGGTAAAGCAAGTAAGGGTGCAAAACTTAATTTATCCTTGATGCAATTAAAAGCTTTATCTTGATCACTACCCCACCTAAAACTTATGTTCTTTTTGATAAGCTCA
>JAHLGO010000126.1:3313959-3360989 GCA_020615895.1 Ceriops decandra
TTTTTTTTTTTGTTTTCCCTTTTTATTTGCTTTTTTTTTCTTTTTTTTTCTCAATGCAAAACAATAGTAGAATACTTAGACATAGCAATTGGAATTGAAATTAGCACGTTTATGAGCTTAAACAAACAAGCAAAGAGAGAAGGGTAAAAACACATATTTGTGCATTTGAATGATAATGCACATAATAGACAAACTAAACAACTATAAATAAATCAAAAGATAGAAAATTGAAGAGTGAGTGAATTCAACCTGATTTAGAACCAGGGACCCATGCTCTGATACCAACTGATGCGAAAAAATCCCAAAAGACGTGGATTAGGGACCCAACGCACATAAGGAATCAAAGAACAACCAGGAAAGCTAAACCAAAGTTTAATATCACAAACCCTAGACCCAGCCTTGGAAGAAACATGAACCTAGGGTATTTAAGAAGGATATGGACGCCACACTCCAGAAAAGAAAGGAATTGGGAGTGATAAGTCGATTAGAACGCCCCAAGAAGAATTACCTCTTGATAAGTTCTTTAGTCCTTAAAAGAACTGAAGGAAAAAAAAAACCCTTGCTTTCTATTTCACTCAAAGTTGTCTGCCTCCAGAGCTTACAAGGGGTGCCTATTTATAGGCTAAGATAGCAATCCTAAAGAGGCACAAATTCCTACTTAGGACAAATCTTTATTTTGGAAGAATTCTTAATTGTGGACAAATTCCAACATAAATAATAAATTCTTATTTAGGAAGAAATGTTATTACTTATTCTTCCCTATTAAGTATTCTAATTATTTAATTATGTCTGGACTCCTTGTCAAACTTGAATTCATACCATTTGAAGCTGGGTTGGCCTGAATGTCCTAAATCAGCCCATTTAAGGCTTCTTTAATCTTTTTGGCTCTAACTCGTGTTATTGGGCCTTCTTGAATGTGCAATGGACCCTTTGCAACCATTAAAGCCTTTCACTCATCATCTCCATGATTCTCATCATTCTACCATAAAACTACTTTCTAGAAGTTTTCCTAATGTATTAGGTTCTATTGTATTTTGAATCTGTTCTACCCAATAACTTAATTTTTCTATTTCTAAATCATGTCTTGCTACCTTTTTTGCTATTAATTCTAATTCTAACGGAACATTCTTTACACTTTTTTGTTTAACCTGAAATTCTATGTCAAATAACTTTTTTTTATACAAATAGTACATATCTCTATACCATATATACTACATTAAGCCCTATGTGCCATATCTAGATAAAATCTACAATTGAAACAAGAGGTACTATGTGTTCCTGATTCTTGAATCCAATTATGCTAACATTTTATGTTTATGTAAATTAATTTTATTCCTTCATTCTCTAATTCTGAGATTATATTGTAAATACTTCCTTCTCTATCGCTTGTACTAACTATTTCTTCCTTTAATTCTTGAACTAACATGGATTTATCTGGGTATCTGGTTTTTTGAGGACATCTATTAGCTAAATGATTTTCATCTCCGCATATAAAACATTTACATTTTTTGGTTCCTACTTGTTTTCTAACATGTTTGACTCTTCCTGGTTTATCTCTAGCAGTTTTTCTAGGTTGTCTAGATTTGCTAAAATATTTCCTATGCTTTTTTGGATAACTACACTTACCACATGCTAGAAGGCATGTGGTAAGCCCTACTTGATTGAGAACCTGATCCTCTAAAAATTTTGGATGTTAATGACTGGTTACCTATCTTATCATTAGGTTGTGATTCTTGGATTGTTTTACTTCTACAATTATATGGATGATTAATACTCATTTTTACCAATAAACGTATCTTTTTGGACTTGGAGGAGGTTCTAATTTTTCTTTACCTGTATCTTTAAGTCCTAATCCTTAAAATGAAGGTTTTATCTACTGCTGAACTTGCTACTAAGGCATGTTTTCTTCCCTACAACTGCAAATTGCTAGACTTGCTATCGAGGCATATTTTCTCCCCTGTTGCTGCAAGCTACTAGATTTGTTGTCGTGGTACATTTTCTTCCCTGCTGCTATGAGTTGCCAAACCTGCTATCGGTTGTGCTTGCATTTGCTGGTTGTGCCTACATTTGCTACCTGTTACTAGTTGTGCTTGCACTTGCTACCTTTGCTGGTTGTGCCCATACTTGCTACTATTGTTACCTACTGTAATCTACTAGATGTGCTTCTACAGATTGTGCTAATACAGGCTGCTAGTTTCTCCTTGGTTTACTGCCTGCTCTTATTGCAATTGCTATTGCTGGTTATGCTTATTGCTGCACTTGCTGGTATTGCTACTATTGCTGCTAGTTGCTGCACCTCTCCTTGAGTGGCTGCTACAACTTCTTCCTTGGATGGCTATTGCAACCCCTTCTCCCTTTGGTTTGGCCAACTGCTGTCTTTTTCTTTCTTTGGTGTAGCTGCTGCACACCTTTTTCTCCAATTTGGTATGGCTGCTTCCTTTGGTGGTTGCTATCACCTCTTGTTTGGTTGGTTATTGTTGCAACTCCCTCGGTTGGCTACTCTTCTCCTTGGTGGCCAAGAGGGAGGGAGAGGCAGCAAGGCAGCTACCTAAGAGGGAGAGAGAGGCAATATGAAGCAGTTGGCCACCACGCCCTCACCAAGTCGCAGCCTTGAACCAATAAACCAGCAACTTGCACCAGCAAACAAGGAGGAACTAGTAGCAGATGGTGTCCTGCACCAACAAGCAAGGAGGCAGTAGCAACAAGAGGTGTCCTACACTAGCAAAGCAGCAGGTCTGGCAGGAGGTGGTGCAGCAACACAAAGTGACTTGCACCAGCAGCTGTAGCAACAACATCTGGGATCAAAGCAGCCACTTGCAAATCCTGTAGCAAGGGAGACAAACTAGGAACACCAGTAGCCACTAGGAGGTTTTTGCACCAGCAAACCAGGAGGCGGCATCAGCAAGAGGTCCCTGCATCAGCAAACCAGTAGTCTTGCACCAGTAGCACGTCCAAGAAGCTTCCCAGCAGCAGTAGCATGTCCAAAAGGCTATACTAGCAAGTGCGTCGTGCCTAGCAACCAAATCAACAAGAGTAGCATGTGCAGACAATAGGAGTAGCATGTACAAATAGCAGCAGCGATGTGAGCAGACAGCAATATTGTGCACAGACAGTAGTAGCAGCTCATACGGACAGCAATAGCAGCGCACACAAACAACAGGAGTAGCATGTGCAAACAGCAACTACAGCGTGTCCAGACAGTAGCAGCAATAAGTGTGGACAGCAGCAGCAGTGTGAGCGAACAGCTACAGCATGTGAGGACAACAACACTAATGCGTATAGACAACAATAGCAGCACATGCAAACAGCACCTATAGTGGGTAAGACAACACCAATAGTAAAGGAAGGAGAAGATCCATATTCTGCACTAATAGTCTATACATATTGATTGGTTGTTCTCCAAGAAAGTTTTTACTATAAACTTTTCATAAACTTGCTAAATAAGGGTGGGATACCCTTGGAGTGATTACGATATCAACTCCTTGATCAAGAGATCATTGTAAGTGGTTAAGGAGTAGTCCTTCCACAAGTGGTTAAGGAGTGATCCTTCCATAACATTGTTGTATCCCTTGATAATAAGAGTGGATTGTATGATTTAGGAGTGATCCTATCACACCATGGATGTAGCTCACATATTGTGGGTGAATCACATAAAAATTGTCATATGTATCACACCATGGATGTAACTCACATATTGTGGGTGAATCACATAAAAATTGTCATATGTGCTTGGGTGCTTGCACATTGATTTAGATTCGTACGATCCACTCACATAAAGAAGAAAGATAAAAAATTGGATCATTGGCACTAATAAGTCACAGAGGTTAAATCTGGATTAATTTGTAAAAAGCACATCTTACACTAATTGACCTCCCTCTTAATGTGAGACCTACAAAGGTCCACATCAATGGTGTTGACAACAAATCCAATATTAGTCATTAAAGATGGGCTCAATAATCTCCCCTTTTGGATTTGTTGACAACATATTAAATCCAAATTTTAGTAGGTGAGCATAAGCATAGCTACTCTCTTTGGATTTATACAAAATATCTCCCCTTTTGATAACAAATCAAAAGAATAATAGAGGAGGGAAATGGAGAGGGGTTAGAGGATACCTCAGTCTATAAGGGATAGCTAGATATATAAGTTCAGCCCTTTTTGTACAAGATGTCGCAATCTTCTATGTCACAATAAATTCTCATCTTTGGTGCTCATGTAGCATCTATTTTTGCTTCTAAAAACTTGGTATAAGTTTCTATTTGTTATTTCTCCCTTAGTAAGAACAACACCATTACTTAATCTCTTTAGTGTGTAGCCACTCTTGCTGAAAGTAACTTTATGTTCATCATGACAAAGTTGGCTAACATTGATAAGATTATGTTTTATCCTTTCGACATGAATCACTTCCTTTGATTTTAGATTTTTTTACACAAAATTTAGTAGTACCAATACCTTTAATCTTGAAGGCATCATCATTGCCAAATGTAACTATTCCTCCATCATATTTTACTACTCCTTTCAATACCTTGGAGTCTCTTGTCATGTGTGAAGAGTAACCACTATGTAAGAACCATGGCCTTTCTTTCTTGGAAGCTTTTAAGGCTACTTCCACAACCATATTCATTTCTCTTTCTCTTCTTCTTCTTTGGCCGAATTTAGGAGCATGTGTAAATGTTCTCCTTTGCACTCCTTGACCAAGTAGCAATGTTTAGCTGAATGTGGAAGCATGTGTAGTTGTTCTCCTTTGCACTCTTTGACTAGGCAACAATGTCAAGCAATCCTTAGAAGTGTGTCTAGCCTTTTCGTATCTTCCACAGATTTCTCCTAACAAATCAAATTTGTTTCTTAGTGGAATATGGCTTCTTTTCACTTGAGGATATCTTTTTTCTTGATAGAGTCTCCCCTGAAACTCTTGCCTCACATTTCTCTTCATTTTTTACTCATTACTGTAGCACACATTAGCATTGTACCCATACTTACCATAACTTTAGCAAAATCCTTCAAATCTAGGTTTTCTTCTTTCACCAAATTCATGTCTCCTTTCTTTAGCAACTGTTATGGCACCCTTTTTTCCATCTTTGACAACCTATCTCCTTTGGATAGGGGTCTTTATCACATCTTTCCTAATCTATTATGACTTGGGTTGGTTTCTCTTTACCATCACGTCATTGTGCTTGTTTTTAGGCACAAACATAATTTTCTTCTTCTCTGCTACTTTCTCACTCAACTTTTCAATATAGCCAAGGCCTTTCATCCCCATGGAATGAGGTCTTTGTCTACTTAGACACTCATCGAATTTTTTGGTAGTATCCTCCTTGATGGCATTTGTTGAAGACGACTCTCCTCTTACTTCTATGGCCTACATAAAGCTTTCTTCATACTTCATGAATTCAGACTTAGCCTTGTGGAGTTTGGCTTGCAAGATTAGCACCTCTTGCTCTTTTGCAATCACCTTCACACCAAGATCTTCATATATCTTGGCTTGCTCAACCTCAAGTACAATTAGGTTCTCAATTCTCTTTAAGTACTTTTTTTTTTTTTGCTTCAAACTCCTTTTCTTTCACCTACAGATAAGATTCATTAACAGCAGAACTTTCATATAGCTTTTTGAGATGCTTTACCTCTTTTTATGGCCTCTTATTTTTTTGCAAACAAGCTTTCAATTCATTCTCAAGTTGCTATAGCAACTCATCCTCTTCCCCTTTGGTTGATTCCATATCACTTAAAGACTCTTGATCATCATTAACTTTAGCAACCATCACATTCCTACAACTTCATCATCAAAATAATCATCAACTTCTTCTTTAAAATCTTCTTAATCTAGCTTGCTAAATAATTTCTTCTTTTGGATCTAAAAAATTGTTTTTTCCCTTTGGCACTTGAATTTTCAACTTTAGAATAATTAGATTTCTTTGTTCTCCTCCATGGGGCTGGCTTATCATCATCATCACTATTTACTTCTATTGTCTTTGGGCAGTCCATGGCAAAGTGCCTTATGTCTCCACAGCTAAAGTACTTCAAGGGTAATTTTCCCTTGTACTTCCCTTTTACTTTCCTTATATTTTTGGTAATGTATGCCATGACTTCGTCCAATTTAGTATCACCATCTTCTTCTTCAAAGTTGTTGGCTTCTTCTTCTTGGTCTTTAATCTTTAAGTTCTTTATTGCCTTAAAGGTTAGCTCCTTCTCCACTTTAGACTTCTTCTCTTTCTTTATTGGGGCTATTCTTATTTCATAAGCCACCAATATGTTGTGCATATCATCTAAGGGCAATCTGTTTGAATCTTTATCTTCTATGGCAGAAACCTTAGCATTGTAAACTTCTAGTAATGTTTTTAAGTATTTTCCTTACCATAATAAAATCGTTGATCTCCTCTTCATATTCTCTGATGGAGCACATAACTTCGTTGACTCTTGTGTAGAAGCATCCACAGACTCATCATTCTACGTCTTTATGTCTTTAAATATGCTCCTTCAAATTTGTAACTTGGCTTCCCTCACAACCTTGTCTCCTTCATAAATGTTCTTTAATTTGTTCCAAATTTGTTTGGCTGTGTTGCACCTCATCACTTTGGTGAATTCTTTATCTGATAAGGAGGCATATAAGGCATTTCTTACATTTCCATCATACTCTAAATTCTTTTTACCAGTAAGCATCATAACATCACCTTTACCAATAAGGATGAAACCATAATAGTAGACTCAAACACATCAAGCCCAAGTGACATCAGATATGGGAGCATTTTATTCTTCTATATAATTGATAATATTTTCCATTAAAAGTGGGAATGCCTTTGTTGTTAACACTGTTCATGCTATCCATGATATCAATCAGTAGTAGAGATAAAAATTCATAGTAGCAACCAACAATCTCATATTAGAGCAAACAAATTGGATTAACAAAGGAATTGGCTTTGATACCACTTGATGAGGACCTTTTTAGGTGTCATACTAAGAGGGGGAGGAGGTGAATCAGTGTAAGATACTCGTTTTTTTGCAAATCTTTTCAGATTAACCTTTGTGACTTATTAGAGTCAATGATCCAATGTTTTGTCTTTCTTCTTTACTTAAGAGTAGTTGTACGAATATTAATCAAACGCAAGCACCAGAGAACACATAGAGATTTTTATGTGGTTCACCCACAATGTGTGAGCTACATGCACGATGTGATAGGATCACTCCTAAATCACACAATCCACTCTTGTTATCAAGGGATACAGTAATATTATAGAAGGATTACACTTTAACTACTTGTGGAAGGATCACTCCTTAGCCGTTTACAATGATCTCCTGATCAATGAGTCGTTCTCCCAATCACTCAAAGGTTTGATCTCCCAATCATTAAAAGAGTTAATCTACTCATCACTCAAAGAATTGATTTCCTAATCACTCCAAGGGTCTCCTACCTTTTTTTAAAAAGTTTAGACTAAGACTTCCTTGAGAAAGATCATTCAATATGTACAGGTTGCTATTGAAAAAAATGGATCTTCTGCTTCCTCACTGTCAGTCTTTGCTCAAGCTTTACTAATCTCTTCTTTATAGGTTCTCTATGCTATTATTGTTGTCTCTCCTTCATAGGTTCTATCTTCTGCAGGATCTCTTCATTGTAAGTTGTTTAGCCCATCTTTGATGGCTAATGTTGAATTTGTTGTCAACAGTATCTCACATAGTTGTTCATATTGATTTGATGTTTTCAATGTTGTTGAGATGCAAAGAGGTCATTGGGCAAAACCATTAATGGTAGTTCAACCTTGAAGTTGATGAGTCAATGCTGACTATCAACCTTAAATTTTAGGGGGTCAAAGTTAGTCGTTGACCCTTAACCATTAATCCTAAATTTTAGGAAGTCAATGTTGACCATTGACCCTAAATTTTAGGAACAAATATAGTCATTGATTGTAGGGCAACCTCTAAGAATCAATGCGGGTCATTGATAAGTGTGCAACCCTAATCTTAAGGCTCTATAAATAACCCTATACACCTTATAAGATGTGTGTGTGGGCTATAGAATTTTGAGAGAGAATGATAAAGAGAGGTTGAGCGGCAAAGGGTATGTAACTGGCTAAAGTGAGGGTGAATAGCAAAAAGAGAGACAACCATCAAATAAGAGAGTCACTAGCCAATGTAAAGGAGGCAGCCACAAAGGAAGGTGTAGCAGCAGCTGACTAAGAGAGTTGCAACCAAAAAGAGGTGCAATCAGCCGAGAGAGGTGTAGCACCAAGGAGAGGTGCAACCGGCCAAGGTGCAGTACCAAGGATAGGTATTGTCGGCCAAGAGGTGATAACAGCTACCAAAGAAAGAGGTAGTCATACCAACCAAAGAATAAGGTGCAGTAGTCAACAGCCACACTAAACCAATAAAGGATACATGCAGCAACCACACTAAGGAGAGAAAAACATGCAATAGCCACACCAAGGAGAGAAAGACATGTAGTACACTCAGAAGAGAAAAATATGTAGCAGCCACACCAAGGAGATAAAAATGTGCAATAACCACACCAAGGAGAGAAAAATGTCCAGTAGCCACAACAAGGAGAGAAAAACATGCAACAGCCACACCAAACTAGAGGAGGGGGCATGCAACAGCCACACCAAACTAGAGAAGAAGGTGTACAATAGCTACACCAAAGATAGAATAAAGTAGCAACCAGCCAAACCAAAGGGAAAAAGAGTTCCAGTAGCCACCCAAAGAAACTTGTAATTGTAGCAAGGAGAAGGATCCTATTGCAACAAGGGCAAGCAATACTAGTGGCATATCCTACAATACTAGTAGCACATCCTACAACACCAATAGCACATCCAATAACTTGCAGCAAGCAATACCATAATTAGAGTGCCAAGCAATTGAGTGAGGAAAGACAAGATCTGTTTTCTGCAACAATAACCTATACACATTGAGTGATCTATCTTAAGGAAGTCATTATCATGAACTATTTATATATTTTGTGAAAAAGAGTGAGATACCCTTGGAGTGATTGGGAGATCAATCTGTTGAGTGATCGGGAGATCATCTCATTTAGTGATTGGGAGATAAGTGGTTAAGGAGTGATCCTTCCACAACTAAATTGTATCCCTTGATAACAAAAGTGGATTGTGTGATTTAGGAGTGATACTATCGCACCATGGATGTAACTCACACATTATGGGTGAACCATGTAAAAATTGTCGTGTGTTCTTGGGTGCTTGTGTTTGATTGATATCCATAAGGTTGCTTTCATATAAAAAAGAAAGATAAAAATTGGATCATCAATTATAACAAGTCACAGAAGTTAAATTTGAAAAGATTTATAAAAGGTGAACATCTTACACTAATTCATCCCCTCCTCCTCTCAATGTGAGACTTAAGAAGGTCCTTATCACAAGTTATCTCTACTGTAGGTTCTCTCTACCTGTTGCTGACACTGCCTCCCTTATTGTCTTGACAAGTTCTCTTCCTTACTACTAGTGGTATCTCACTTATTGCCTTAATAGGTTCTCTTCCTTGCTACAGTTGCTATCTCACTTGCTGCCTTGACATGTTGTCTTCCTACTACTGGTGTTGCCTCACTTACTACTTTGGTAGCTTCTCTTCCCCTACTACTGTGGTAGGTTCTTTTCCTCTGCTGTTGGTGCTATCTCACCTACTACCTTGGCAACTTCTCTTTCCTTGCTACCTCTCCTGCTACCTTAGCAGGTTACCTTACCTGCTACCTTGGCAGGTTCTTTTCCCTTACTATCGGGGATGCTACCTACCCTACTATCGGGGAACATTTTGTCCTTTACTATTGCAAGTTGTCAAACCTACTATTGGGACACATTTTCTCCTTTGTTGCTGTAAGTTGCTGGACTTATTGCCAAGGCACATTTTCTTTCTTACAGCTGTGAGTTGCCAAACTTATTGTTAGGGCACATATTCTCCCCTGCTACTACAAGCTATTAAACTTGCTATCGAGGCATGTTTTCTTCCTTATTGTAGCAAGCTACTAGACCTACTATTGGTTGTGCCTACACTTGCTGGTTATGCCTTCACTTACTGCCTGTTGCTGGTTGTGCTTGCACTTACTACCCTTGCTAGTTATGTTTGCACATGCTATCTTTACTGGTTGTGCCTACACTTGCTACTATTACTGCTCACTGCAATTTCCTTGATGGGCTGCTATAGGTTGTGCTGCTGCACATTATGTTCTGCAAGCTACTGGATATGCTACTATAGATTGTGTTGCTACAAGTTGATGCTTTTTCCTTTGTTTGCTGCTTGCCCTTGCTACAATTGTTGCAGCTGGTTATGCTTGTTGCCGCACTTACTAGTATTGCTGTTATTGGTTATGCTAGCTGCTACACTTGTTGGTATTGCTGCTATTGCTACCAGTTGTTGCTCCTCTCCTTAAGTGGTTACTAAAACTCCTTCACCCTTTTGTTTGGTTAGCTATTGCCTTCTTCTTTTCCCTTTGGTTTGGTCAATTTTTGCCTTCTTCTTTCTTTGGTGTGGCTGCTGCATACCTTTTTCTCTAGTTTGGTGTGGCTACTGCAAGCCTTCTTCTCTCTTTATTGTGGCCATTATATGCCTTCTTCTTTCTTTAGTGTGGTTGCTACACACCTTCTTTGGTTTGTTGTGGTTGCTGCATGCCTTTTCCTCTAGTTTGGTATGGTTGCCTCCTTTTTTGGTGGTTGCTATCACCTCTTTTTTGGCTAATTACTACTGCAACTCCCTTGGTTGGCTGCTCCTTTCCTTAGTGGCTGCCTCTTTTGCTTTGGCTGGTCACCCTCTCCTTTTGTGGCTGCCTCTTTACAAATCAACCTTTCTTTGTTGTTCTCTCTCTAAATTCTGCAGCACACACACATCTTGAAAAATGTATGGTGGTATTTATAGAGCCTTGAGATTAGGGTTGCACACTTACCAATAGTCAACATTAATTTCCAAAGGTTGCCCTATAATCAACCACTAGATTTGATTTCTAAAATTTAGGGATTTAGGGTTAACAATCAAAATTGACTTCCTAAAATTTAGGGTCAATGGTCAACAATCAACGATCAACGTTGACCCCTAAAATTTAGGATCAACAGTCAATATTGACTCATCGACTTTAGGGTTGACCTACTATCAATGGTTTTACCTAATGACCTTTTTGGATCTCAACGTGATTTATAATATCAAATCAACCCAAACAACTATGTGAGATGGTGTTAACAACAAATCCAACATCAGCCATTAAAGATGAGCTCAATAAACTTATTGGCATTAACTTAACTAAATCTCTTATTATTTGGTGGGATCAACTTGTTACTACTTATCCTTGTAGTCAGCCTTTAGTGCAAGTTCAGCTATATTAGCCACCTCCTTTTAAGTTTTATATTCCTTCTTTTGAACTAGCTGGAAGATAGCTTTCTCCTTTTTCTCAGCTTTCACTGTACCAATTGCTTTCACTGTGCCATTGAGTGCCTTCTCTTGCTCAGGGAGAAGTGTCATGCATCTCTTGGAATTATGGCCATCCTACCCACACCTTTCACACTATTCAAGTCTACCAATATAGCAAACTTGTTCTTTGAAACCACTCGTTTGGGCTTCCACCAACAATCTTTATCAATTTGTCATTGCTTTTTACAGTATGTGTAAGAAATCACAACAGGTGTTCTCTTCTGAATTTTGTATTGTCAATCACAACAGGTGTTCTCTTCTGAATTTTGTATTGTCTCCCCATATATGCAGCATTGGATCTTCTCAAGTTGGAGACGTATACTGGCCTTCTCCACTAGAATTTACTTGCCCCATGATCCCAAACTCAAAAATAAAGACAATAACCTTGAAACGGTCTCTTCTTGGGTCTAATCACAACTTGTTTTCTTTTGTTCATTACTTGTTGTGTAGGCAAGGTTGTTGGTTTCTTTGCTTGTGTAGCTTTCATTTCAGCCACCTTCTTCTCCTTCTTCTATTCAGCTATTGCCTTTGGCTGGCTGACTTTCTTTTCTTTCTGAGACGTAGCAGCTATGGGTTGCTGCTCTTTAACCACATACATCATTTTTGGCCGTGGCTTTGGTTTGATAACTGTCTTTTCAACTTTTGTGGCACATTCTTATTATCTTTAAGCAATGTAGCCTCAGATTGTTGCACTTTCTCTTCATTCTTCTTTTCTCTTGTAGAACTTGTTTCTCCTATCATTTCAAGCTTCTGCAAGTTTTCTTCACTTCTTTTGAGTTTTTGTTGAAGTTTCAACAACTCTATCTCTATTTCTTCAATTGTTGAAGTCCTTAAGCCCAGTTCTATTGTAAGGTATTCCCATATTTTGATCTGTTCTTCAAATTTTCACTTCAAGTCAATATGTTTAGGCCTTATTTCATCCTTTTGACTTTCAACTTCCTCAAACTTTGCTTCAACTTTGTTTTATGTGAACCTCCAACCTTTTTATGGTTTTGCCCCTTTTGATTATCTCCTTTGAAGCTGCTTCCAACTCAGCTTCATCAACCTTCTCTTCCTCTTTAGAGGTTAAACTACCACCTTGAACTAAAGTCATAAAGGCATGCTCATTTGATGAGTCTTCATCTTCCTCCTCATCAGCTTCTCTTGTCTGACTTACATAACTCTTGAATAAGCCTCTCTTCTTCTTCTGTGGGTTGACAGTCTTCTTACTGGACTTCCTTCATTTAAATGATGGTCTTCTCCAGTTTGAATTCTACTCATCATTACCATCCTTATCTTCATCATCAAGTTTCACTTTGCACTGAGAAGAAAAGTGTCCAATCTGCCCACAATGATAACATCTCAAGGACAACTCTCCTTTTCTTTTTTTAGACCCCTTCTTGAATTTCCTTACGAAGTAAGCCAACACTTCACCTTCACTTTCTTCCTCATCACCATCATCATCCTCACTAGATAATTCTTCCTCTTCTTTTATCTTTAAGTGTCTTATAGCTTTGAAAGCTGCCTCCTTTGATACCTTTGACATTGAGGAGCTCTTAGTTGACTTTATTCTCATTTCATGTGCAATGAGATTGCATTAGAGATCATGTAAAGATATAGAATTAAGATCTCTACTCTCCTTTATGGCTACCATCTTTGAGCAAACCTCTCAAGCAAAATTCTCAGAATTTTCTTCACAATAGATGAGTCCTTCTTGTTCTTCCCATGACTTTTAAGGTTGTTTATAGCATCAATAACCCTAGTGAAGAACTCTTGGATTGTCTCATTTTTCTACATTCTGAGAGATTCATATCTCTCCTTCAACACTTGAAGCTTGGCTTCCTTCATTCTGCCATCACATTTATAGACCTTCTATAGTCTGTCCCATATCTTCTTAGCAAATTTGTAGTCAAACTCAGCATCTGCATCTGTCAATGCTGAAATGATGATGTTCAAGGCCTTCCCATTTATCTCAAATTGCCTTAATTCCTCTGAAGTTAGATCTTTACCTTCTTCTGGGGCCACAAAACCCTTTTGTATAACTTTCACCATATTCATGCCCATGGTTGCAAATACCACCTGCATTCTCACTCTCCACATATGGTAGTTGGTTTCATTGAAGATTGGAACCTTCTTGCTGTAAGTAGTGCTGGTGCTAGTACCAGTATCCATTTCTCAGTATGCTAAATAAGTTTAAACTTTTGAAACCCTTTATACTAGTACACCAAGCTGTTAAGTTTCAAATTGGTGAACTTGTGCTCTGATACCAATTGAAGTTCCCAACTTCACCCTAGGATCTATTAATCTGTGATATTGAGAGGGAGGATGAATCAGTATCACACCTTTTAAAAACACAATTCGAGAATTTAAGTCAAAGTATTCTACTTATTTAATACTTTAGCTTTCGTCAATACACAGGTATGTGAACAACTTCAACCTCTTCTTAAAAGTAAACTATTTCTTAGATTCGACTAAGGTAGATCTATTGTTACCTACTAATCATAATAGTCCCCAAAGTCACTTTTTATACATCTTGCCTATTAGACAGATCAGATGTTCTTGATTAGGTCTTCTTTAGGTTATGGGTTCAATGATACTTTAGTTGTATTCACAACTCAATTCAAGACACAAAATGTAAATCAAAGTAAGGACATAAGAGATTTACATGGTTTCATTAATGTGACATACATCCAATATGGTAGGGATTCTTCCTCTATCGAAACAATCGACTATACTTGAGAATACCAGCGTGGTACTCCCTATGTCCGTCAATGTGATGTATGTCCCAGATTTTCTTTCCTTTGCCCCCTTCTTTTGTTGTTGGTCACACGATTTTCCTTCAGGCGGCCAAGGTCTCCCTTGTCGTCCAAGATCTTTTTTGCAACCCCTACTTTTTTTGGTTGTTCTTGTGTTTCCATCATATATTTCTTTGTCGTCCACCCACCTTCGACCATTCTCGGGTTTTTCCTTTGCCATCACTTTGATTTAGTGTCTTGATTTTTCTCTCTTTCTCTTGTGTAAGGTTCTTTCTTGTAAAGTTGTGGTTTTACTTCCTTGCCCCTCTATGTAACTTCAAATTACTCTCTTGCCCCTTCATGTGGCTTTACTTTCTTGCCCCTCCATGTCAAATCACTTGCACACTTGAATCTAGTTGACAACAATTACAACCTATACAAGGCTATGGGAACAACAATCTTTATATCAACAATCACATTCATTGTAATGTAGGTATTGTGAGTCAATTGAATTTAATAAAAAAAAATGAGTCATATATCTTAATTAGCATTTCTTTAAAGGATAGAATAGTTTAAGTTTAAATGATGAAACCATCATTTTATTTTAGCTAATAAGGTTGATCCTTGTGTTCCATCAACTAATTCAAGCAATGAAATTATAAGATTAATTTAAATGTTTGCATTGATCCCTTATTTTATTACGAGATGTACATTTCTATGCCTTAGGTAGTATGAATCCATTTTAAGTCCATCAAGTTGACCGGTTATTGCTTTTGATTGACTTTCTTTACCTAGATAGAATTGTTTATTACATGAAACTTGAAACTTTCACTTGTTTTTTAGGCAATAACAGATCTCCTTTGGTTGTAAGGAATCATTCATATAAGATGATCTTCCATTTATCATTCATGTCTACACCACAAATTGATTTAATTGTAACTTGCATGCTAAAATATGTTAGGTAGTATGAATCCATTGAATTCCATCAAACAAATGAGTCATTTATCTTAATTAACCTTTTTTACATGGATAAAATGATTCATTATAAGAAAACGGAGGCTATCACTTCATTTCTAGCTAAGAAGCCTTAAACTTTTATTTCAAGGACTCATTTAAACAAAGAAATCATGAAACTATATTAACACCAACTAATGATTACAAATGCACATTGTTAAGCATTAGATATTCTAAATCTATTAAAATCTATTAAATAACAGAGCTATTGCTCTTGATTAATTTTCTTTTGAAGATGCAACTGTTCATTCCTTTAGATTTGAGACCTTGACCTAATTTAGTGACAACAAGGCTTCTCATTTCAATGTAATGAATCATTCACACAAAATAATTAAGAAATTAATATTGATTACTACACCAACCATTAATTTCATTGCGATATGCATGTCAATCACCTTGGGTTGTCTAATGCAATTGAATTTCATCAAACAAAGAGTCAATTATCATGATTCACTTTTCTTACTTGGATAGAATGATTCATTACATGAAAGATGAGGTCATCACATCATTTTTATCTAATAAGTCTTATTTTTTTCCTTCTAACAAGTCATTTAAACAAACAAATAATGAAATTAACTAAAATGTTTACATCAACCAATGATTTTATTTCAAGATGGATGTTGTTAAGTGTAGTCTAAATCCATTAAAACCCATCGAATAAAGGAGCAATTGCTCATTAAACTAAGAGACAATCATTCATGGGTTCAATTTTGAGAGACTGACCTAATTTCATAGTAGTAAAGCTTTTCATTTTGGTGGAAAGAATCATTCACACAAAATGATCACACAATTTACATTAATTTCTACATCCACCATTAAGTTCATTGCAACATGCCTATCAATACACCATGCATTGTATGAGGCAATTGAATCCCAATAAAAAAAGGAGCCATGAAATCTTTCACTATTAAAATTGTATTTTAAGCATTATTACAAATGGTGTACTCATTTTATAAGCATTTCTTGACTAGTTAATGTACTTACTAGTAGGCTTGAAGAACCCTTAGGCTTGCTATAAGTTATGGCTCACGCTTGTTAGAGATTGGAGATATATTGGATATGTTAAAGATTGAAGGATTGATGTACTAAAATTTGTTAATTTGGCAAGCTAAAAGGTGTCGTGAACTTTAATTGGAGCTATTGAAATTTTCTGCCTTGTTGCCCTTCACTTGAATAAAATTAGGTCATTGGATGGCCCAATACAATGTATACAAGGATCATTGTCTTGTGATAAGGACCTTCTTAGGTCTCATACTAAAAAAGGGAAGGGGTTAATCAATGTGAGATGCTTACTTTTTACAAATCTGTCCCAATTAAATATCTATAACTTGTTAAAGTCGATGATCCAATTTTATCTTAATTTTTTTATGTGAGAACAGCTGTATGAATATCAAGTAAGCACAAGCACTCGTGAACACACAAAAGTTTTTACGTGGTTTACCCATAATGTGTGAGTTACATCTACAATGTGATAGGATCATTCCTAAATCACACGATACACTTGTATTGTCCATGGATACAACTAATGTTGTGGAAGGATCACTCCTTAACCATTGTGGAAGGATTACTCCTTAACTTTTAGAATGATCTCCCAATCACTTGAAAAGTTGATCTCTCAATCACTTGAAGGATTGACCTAATCACTTGAAGGATTGATCTCTTAATCACTTGTTACTTGAGAATCAACGTTGTCCTTATGCTAAATCGCCTAGGATTCATCACTTTCAAACTCTTTTTGGCTATCATACATGGCATTTTCAGCTTCCTCATGTTGTGATTGCATTGTAGCACCATCTTTAATCACTTTAACATCAAAGTTATCCACCATTTTTAGCAACCTTTTGTTATAGCATCTGAAGCCTCTTCCATTTGATACATAGCTTAAGAATATGCCTCATTAGCCTTCTCATCAAATTTGTCAAGATACTCACCTTTGACTTTAATAAGGCACAAGATTCCAAACACTTTAAAGTGTTTTACACTTGTCCTTTTTCTATACTATAACTCATAAGGTGTCTTCTCTGTATGTGGTCTCATCAAGCATCTATTTTGAATCTAAGTTGCAATGGTGATAGCCTCTACAGTAGCCATGTGAAGCACCATGCTTAGTCAACATGGTTCTTGCCATCTCCACTAGGCTTTTATTTTTCCTTTCGACCACTTCATTTTATTAGGGTGTGTAGGGACTAGCATATTCATGCTTTACTCCATGCTTCTCGAAATACTCTTTAAATTCATTGCATGTGTATTCTATCCCATTGTCTATCCTAAGCCTTTTAATTTTTTGCCCTAACTAGTTTTCAGTTAGCCTCTTGTAGCTGTTGAAATTATTGAGAGCCTCTGATTTATGTTTCAAGAACATAATGTAAGGCATTCTTGTAAAATCATTAATGAAGGAGATGAAGTACCTATCACCCTTTTTTGATCTTTATCTCAAAGGACCATAAACATCCGAATGGATGAGCTCCAATGGTTTCTTTGTTTGAATATCCATATTTTTGTAGGGAGTATTCACCATCTTCCTTTTTTTACACGTGTTGAAAATTGCATTTCTCTCTCTTCTTAGCTTGGGTACACCTCTCATAGCTTTATTTTTGGACAACTTGTTTAACCCCTTTTATCCAAGATGTCCCAATCTCTATGCTACAATAAGTTCTTATCTTTAATGCTCATATAGCATGTATTTTTGCTTCTGGAAATTTGATATAAGTTTCCATTTGTTCTTTCACCCTTAGTAAGAATAGCACCATCTCTTAATCTCTTCACTTTACAAGCATTCATGTTAAAAGTAACTTCATGTCCATCATCACAAAGCTAGCTAATAGTGATGAGATTGTGTTTTAGCCCTTTAACATAAAGCACTTCTCTTTGATTTTAGTCTTTTTGCACTAATTTCAGCAGCATTGATGCCTTGAATCTTTAAAGCATCATCATTTCCAAATTTGACTGACCCTCTATTAAATTTTGTTACTCCCTTAAATTTTGTTGGAAGAGAGAGAAAAATTGAGAAACACCCGAAAGAGAAAAATGCCAGAATAGGGGGTTGAAGGGGAGAAAATACAATACGACAAAAGAAGGGACTGAACGGCAAGAGAGTAGAACGTCAAAAGGAGAGCACAGTATAAGAATGGTGTGACTGACCAGAAACTGGTGACCAGGCCGTAAGACCTAAAATGGGAGACCAGCAAAGCTGAGGAAACCAGCGAAGATGAAACAGGCAGCTGAAGCGTGAAACAAATAGGGGAGTGCAGCTGAAACGCAAAATTGTGAGGGAGACCAGCGAAGCTGTGCAGCAAATCCGTGAAGCGAAGGAAACCAGCAAAGCTGAAATGGGAGACCAGCAAACCATAAACGTGCGTGTCACAGGGGTACAATAGAAATGAGCAACGAGAAGAGTAGACATTGTATCTATGAGGTGTGAGACCAAGTGAGGCATGAGGTAGGCCGTGTGACTTGAACCAGCAAAAGCAGAAGAGTGGTGCAGGCCAACAGATGTGCAATAGTAGTAAGGCAAGCCGTGTGGCTTAAACTAGCAAAACCAGAAGTGTGGTGCAAGCCAACTGATGTGCAACGGCAGACCAGAAGCATGAGGGTAGGCCGTGAAATGGTGAGACAGTGAAACTAGGAGACGGGTGAGACCATAAGACTGTGAAAGTAGGTGTTCTGTGAAACAACGTAGAGAAAGAATTCAGCGAAGCATTGAAAGAACTCAACGTATTTCCATATTTCTTTAAGAGAGATTAGAGAGTGTTGCGGTGAACTTTTAAGTGGCATTGGAGCAACCTTTCAATTCAACAGAGGAAAGACAAGCTAGAAGAAGGATAGACATAGTAAGTGACACTCTTTATATTGTACTTGCTTAGTAAGTGGAATAGTGAAAGGGGTAGAGGATTAAGACATCTATTGTAACTAGAATTTTCAAGTATAGTGGATAGTCTCGGTAAAGGAGAGTCCCCACCACTATAGATGTACATCACGTTGACGGAACCATGTAAATCTTGTGTGTCCTTAATTTGTTTTACATTTTGTGTTTTGAATTGAATTGTGAATGCCACTAAAGTATCAACCAATAACCTAACGAAGACCTAAATAAGAACATCCAAATTGTCTATTAGGTAAGGTGTCTAAAAAGCAAATTTGGGGACTATTATGATTTGTAGGTAGCAATAGATCTGCCTTAGTCAAGTCTAAGAAAGAGTTCGCTTTTAAGAAAAGGTTAAAGTTGTTCACTTACTTGCAAATTGCAAATTATGGTGATACTGATTCACCCCCCTCTCCGTATCACAAACTAGTAAATCCTAGGAAGAAGTCGGGAACTTCAATTGGTATCAAAGCACAGGTTCACCAATTTGAAGCTTAACAGCTTGGTGTACTAGTTTGAAGGGATCTAGAAGTTTGACTTGTTTAGCATACTGAGAAATGGAAGTTAGCACTAGCACTAGCACTACTTATAACAAGAAGGTTTCAATCTTAAATGGAACCCAACTACCATGTGGAGAGCAAGAATACAAGTGGTATTTACATTCATGGGCATGAACATGGTGAAATGCATACAGGAGGGTTTTGTGGCTACGGAAGAAAGTAAAGACTAACCCCAGAGGAGTTAAGGTAGTTTGAGATAAATGGAAAGGCCTCAAACATCATCATTTCAGCATTAACAGATGCTGAGTATGCTAAAGTTATGGACTGCAAATCTGCCAAGGAGATATGGGAGAGATTGTAGAAAGTCTATGAAAGTGATGGTAGAAGGAAAGAGGCCAAGCTTTATGTTTTCAAGGAGAGATATGAATCTCTTAGAATGTAAAAAAATGAGATAGTCCAAGAGTTCTTCACCAAGATTATTGATGCTATAAATGACCTAAGAAGTCATGGGAAGAACAAGAAGGACTCATCGATTGTGAAGAAAATTCTAATAATTTTGCCTGAAAGGTTTGCCTTAAAGGTAACAGCCATAGAGGAGAGTAGAGATCTCAATTTTATATCTCTGCATGATCTCCAGTGCAATCTCACTACATATGAGATGAGAATAAAGTCCACTGAGAGCTCCTCAATGTCAAAGGTATCAAAGGATGTAGCTTTCAAAGCTATGAAGCATTTGAAAAGAAAAGAATAGGAAGAATCTTCCAGTAAGGATGATGATGAGGAGGAGGAAGAAAGTGAATGTAAAGTGTTGGAGTACTTCACAAAGAAGTTCAAAAAGGGGTCTAAGAAGGGAAAAGGATAGTTGTCCTTAAGATGTTATCAGTGTGGACAGACTAGACACTTTGCTTCTCAGTGCAAAGTGAAACTCGATGATGAAGATAAGGATGCTGATAATGAGCCGATTTCAAAATAGAAAAGACCATCATTCAAATCAAAGAAATCTAGTAAGAAGACTGCCAACCTATTGAAGAAGATGAGAGGCTCATTCAAGAGTTATGCTAGTTAGACAAAAGAAGCTGATGAGGAGGAAGATGAAGACTCATCAAATGAGCATGTCTTTATCGCATCAGCACAAGGTGGTAGCTCAACCTCTAAAGAGGAAGAGGAGGCTGATGAAGAAGAGCCAGATCTTGAAGCTGAGCTGGAAGTAGATTCAAAGGAGATAATCAGAAGGGACTAAACCATAAAAAGGTTGAAGGCTCATATCAAACATGTTGAAACAAAGTCTGAGGAAGCTGAAAGTCGAAAGGATGAAATAAGGGTTGAACATATTGACTTGAAGAGAAGATTTGAAGGATAGATCAAAATATGTGAAGAATTTATAGTAGAGCTTGGCTCAAGGACTTCAAAAATTGAAGAAATGGCGAAAGAGTTGCTGAGACTTTAGCAATAACTCAAAAAGAATGAAGAGAAAGTGTAGCAATCTAAGGTTGCACGGACTAAAGAGAATGAAACTTTGCCAAAGAAGTTGAAAAGGAAGGCTGTGACTCTGGAGAAGATAACTGAAGAAGAGAAGATAGTTATTAAACCAAAGCCAGGGCCAAAAATGATGTATGTGGTTAAAGAGCAGCAGCTCATGGCTGCTACGCCTCAAAAAGAAAAGAAAGTCAGCTAGCAAAGGGCTACGGCTAAATAGAAGAAGGTGACTGAAATGAAAATCACACAAGCAAAGAAGCTCGCTACTTTGCCTACACAACAAGTGATGAACAAAAGAAGACAAGCTGTGATCAGGCCCAAGAAGAGGTAGTTTCAAGGTCAGTGCCTTTATTGTGGAGTCTGGTGAATAACTACTGGTGGAGAAGGCCAGTATAAGTCTCCAACTCGAAAAGATATGATGCTACATATAGGGGGAGACGATACAAAACTCATAGGAGAACACCTGTCATGACTTCTTGCACATACTGTAAAAAGCAAGGACACACTGACAAGGAGTGGGTGGAAGCCCAAACCAATGGTTTCAAGGAACAAGTTTCATGTATTGGCTAACTTGGAATAGTGTGAAAGGTGCAGGTAGGATGGCTATAATGCCAAGAGATGCATGACACTTCTCCCTTAGGAAGAGAAGGCACTTAATGGCACAGTAAAAACAAGCTGTGCAGTCAAAGCTGAGAAAAAGGAGAAAGCTATCTTTCAACCATTTCAAAAGAAAGAATATAAAGCTAAAAGGGAGGTGGCTCATATAGCTGAAATTGCACTCAAACCTTACTACAAGGATAAATAATGGATCCTTAACTGTGGATGCACTTCACACGTAACGGGAGACAAGAGTAAATTGTCAAAGCTAAACAAGTCAAGAGAAGGCAAAGTCAAGTTTGACAATGATGATTCACTTAACATCAATGGTCAAGGGTTAGTAAACATTGGAAGAGATTCTCTTGCAACTAAAACTATGCAAGAAAGAAAGCCAAAGAAAACGTGGACTAGTGCTCATCAAGAAAATCAGATCATAGGTGACCCATCAACAGGAGCTACAACAAGAAGAAGAATTGTGGGAGCTACTGCGTTACTCTCATAAGTTGAACCTAAATCTGTTGAAGAGGCTACACAAGGTCTAACTAAATCTCTATCTACAAAGCTGTTTGAAAAGTACAGAATGAGACTATTTGTGCGAATGCCTTCTCAAGTGTGAAAAGCAGGTAAATCCCCCATATCCACTTTATGAGTTTTTTTCAGATTTGTAAGTGGTTGGCAAATGGGGAGAGAAGCAATAGTGTAGGGGGAGCTGTTAAGAAAGGGAGAGTGCATATTTAGGGGGAGTTGAAATTGTTGCATAGTGACTTTGCTTATAAGTGTTGCCAACAACTACAAAGGGGGAGATTGTTGTTCCCACAGCTATGTATGGGTTGTAATTGTTGTCAACTAGGTTTAAGTGTGCAAGAAAGTAAAGCCAAATGGAAGGGCAAGACAGTAAAAGTAGAGCCACATAGAGGGGGTAAGAAAGTAAATCCACTGCGTAAGGGCAAGAACATAAATCCTCCACAAAAGCCCTATTAGGGTTTCATGGAAGAGAGTATATAAAGACCTTGGAAGACAAATCTAGGGTAAGGCCAACACAATTGAATACACGACAAGAAGAGAGAGATCGTCGAAAGTTGAGCATTTGGCAAACACAAGACAGCAAAACATATGAACCAGCCAAAGTGGTACACAGCAAAAAGAATAGAAGCATGGCCAAAAATCAGATTTGGGGGCTAAACGAAGAACATCCGAGTGAAAAAAAAAAACCCACCTGTAAAAGAGAGAGAAAACCCAACCTTAGGAGAGAGAGAAAGTGGTGAACGGCCAAATAGGAGCTGGACGATAGGCCAAAGAAGAGCCACGAAAAGCCGGAGGAGAAAACTTGCATTGCAAAACTAGCACGGCAGAACAGGGGTAGTAGAGAAAAATTTGATAGCCCCAACAAGAGAAAGAGATCGTCAGCAAAATAAAGTAACTAGCTGAAAGAGAGGAAGGAACCATCCAAACACAAAAGAGAAACCATTCAACCAAGGGAGTCAGCCAAAACCTAGAGAGAAACCATCCAACACAAGAGAGGTCAGCCAAAACATAGTTGTTGGAAGAGAGAGAAAGACCAAGAAATGCCCGAAAGAGAAAAACACTAGAACAGAGGGTTGAAGAGGAGAAAATACGATACGACAAAAAAAGGGATTGAACGGCAAGAAAGCAAAATGGCAAAAGAGTAGAACATCAAAAGGATAGCATGGCAAGAGAATGGCATGATTGACCAGAAAAAGGAGATCAGAAATGGGTGACTGGGCCATGAGACCTAAAATGGGAGACTAACAAAGTTGAGGATACCAGTGAAGCTGTAACGGGAGTGCAACAAAAGCATGAAATGAATAGGAAAGTGCAGCTGAAATGGATAGGGAAGCTGTGCAGCAAAACTGTGAGGGAGACCAGTGAAGGTGTGCTATAAAACCATGAAGCTGAGTAAAACAGCGAAGCTGAAATAGGAGACCAGCAAACGAGAAATGTGCATGTGACAGGGGTACAGTAGAAACGAGTGACGGGGAGTGCAGACCTAGTATCCGTGAGGTATGAGACCAGGTGAGGCATGAGGCAAGCCATGTGACTTGAACCAGTAAAACCAGAAGAGTGGTGCAGGCCAATAGACGTGCAATGGCAAACCAGAAGCGTAAGGGCAGGCTGTGAAGTGGTGAGATGGTGAAACGAGGAGAAGGGTGAGACCGTGAGACCATGAAAGCAGGAGTTGTGTGAAACAACATATAGAAGGAATTCGGCAAAACATTGAAAGAACTCAACGTATTTCCAGATTTCTTCAAGAAAGGTTAAAGAGTGTTGCGGTGAACTTCTAAGCAGCTATGGAGCAGCTTTTCAATTCAACAGAGGCAAGACAAGCTAAAAGAAGGGTAGGCATAGTTAGCGACACTCTTTGTATTGTACTTGCTTAGTAAGTGCAATAGTGAAAGGAGAAGAGGATTAAGACATCGGTAAGGGAGTGCTCCAAGGCACTCTAAGATGAAAGAAAAGGAAGAATCATCTAGTAAGGATGATGATGAGGAGGAGGAAGAAAGTGAAGGCAAAATGTTGGAGTACTTCACAAAGAAGTTCGAAAAAGGAGTCTAAGGAGGGAAAAGGACAGTTGTCCTTAAGATGTTATCGGTGTGGGCAGACTGGACACTTTGCTTCTCAGTGCAAAGTGAAACTTGATGATAAAGATGAGGATGGTGATGATGAGCCGAATTCAAAATGAAAAAGACCATCATTCAAATCAAATAAGTCTAGCAAGAAGACTTTTAACCCACCAAAGAAGAAAAGAGGCTCATTCAAGAGTTATGTGAGTCAAACAAAAGAAGCTGATGAGGAGGAAGATGAAGACTCATCAGATGAGCATGTCTTTATGGCATTAGATGAGCATGTCTGAAGAGGAAGAGGAGGTTGATAAAGAAGAGCTAGATCTTGAAGATGAGCTGGAAGCAACTTCAAAGGAGATAATCAGAAGGGGCAAAACCATAAGAAGGTTAGAGGCCCATATAAAACAAGTTGAAGCAAAGTTTGAGGAAGTTGAAAGTCAAAAGGATGAAATAAAGGTTGAACATATTGACTTAAAGAGAAGATTTGAAGAACATATCAAAATATGTGCAGACCTTACAATAGAGCTTGGCTCAAGCACTTTAAAAATTGAAGGATTGGAGAAAGAGTTGTTGAAACTTCAGCAACAACTCAAAAGGAAAGAAGAGAAAGTGCAGCAATCTGAGGCTACACGGATAAAAGAGAATGAGACTTTTCCAGAAGTTGAAAGAGAAGGCTGTGACTCAGGAGAAGATAATTGAAGAAGAAAAGACAGTGCAAAAAATGATGTATGTGGTTAAAAAGCAGCACCTCATAGCTATTACACCTCAAAAAGAAAAGAAAGTCTGCCAACAGAGCGCTATGACTGAACAGAAGAAAGACAAGAAGGTGACTGAAATGAAAATCACACAAGCAAAGAAGCCAGCTACTTTGCCTACACAGCAAGTGATGAACAGAAGAAGACAAGCTATGATCAAACCCAAGAAGAGGTAGTTTCAAGGTCATTGCCTTTATTATGGAGTATGGGTCATAAGGCATGTAACTGCTGGTGGAGAAGGCCAGTATATGTCTCCAACTCGAGAAGATATGTTGTTGCATATAGGGGGAGACAATACAAAACTCAGAGGAAAACACCTATCATGAGTTCTTGCACATACTATAAAAAGCAAGGACACACTAATGAGGAGTGTTGGTGGAAGCCCAAATCAATGGTTTTAAAGAACAAGTTTGCTGTATTGGCAGACTCGAAATAGTGTGAAAGGTATGGGTAGGATGGCCATAATGCCAAGAGATGCATGACACTTCTCCTTGAGCAAGAGAAGGCACTCAATGGCACAGTAAAAACAAGCGGTGTTGTCAAAGCTAAGAAAAAGGAGAAAGGTATCTTTTAGCTAGTTCAAAAGAAGGAATATAAAGCTAAAAGGGAGGTGGCTAATATAGCTGAAATTGCACTCAAAGTTAACTACAAGGATAAGCAGTGGATCCTTGACAGTGGATGCCCTTCACACATGATGAGAGACAAGAGTAAATTGTTAAAGCTAAACAAGTCAAGAGATGGTAGAGTCAAGTTTGGTAATGATGATTCACTCAACATCAATGGTTAGGGGTCAGTAAACATTGGACGAGATCCTCTTACAACTAAGACTGTGCAAGAAAGAAAGCCAAAGAAAATGTGGACTAGTGCTCATCAAGAAAATTATATCATAGGTAACCCATCAGCAAGAGCTACAACAAGAAGAAGAATTGTGGGAGCTACTACATTACTTTGGCATGTTGAACCTAAATTTGTTGAAGAGGCTACACAAGGTCTAACTAAATCTCTGTCCATAGAGTTGTTTGAAAAGCACAGAATGAGTCTGTTTGTGCAAAGGCCTGCTCAAGCTTGAAAATCAGGTGAATTCTCCATCTCTAATTTGCAAGTTTTTTTTTTTTAAGATTTGTAATTTGTTAGCAAAGGGGGAGAGAAGCAACAGTGCAGAGGGAGTTGTTAAGAAAGGAAGAGTGCATATTTAGGTGTAGTTGAACCTGCTGCATAGTGACTTTTGTTATGAATGTTGCCAACAATTACAAAAGGGGAGATTGTTGTTCCCACAGCCTTGTATGGGTTGTAATTGTTGCCAACTAGGTTTAAGTGTGGAAGAAAGTAAAGTCATATGAAAGGGCAAAAAAGTAAATTCATCGCGTAAAGGCAAGAACGTAAATCCACTATGTAAGCCCTATTAAGGTTTCATGGAAAAGACTATATTAACTTGGAAGACAAAACTAGGGTAAGGCCAGTACAATTGAATACACAGCAAAGAGAGAGAGACTATTAGTAGTTGAGCATTCAGCAAATACAACTGTGGATGTTGACGGAATCACGTAAATCTCATGTGTCCTTAATTTGCTTTACGTTTGTGTTTTGAATTGAGTTGTGAATGCAACTAAAGTATCAACCAACCCATAACCTAACAAAAACCTAGACAAGAACATCTAAATTGTCTATTAGGCAAGGTGTCTAAAAGGTGATTTTTGGGACTATTGTGATTAGTAGGTAGAAATAGATCTACCTTAGTCGAGTCTGAGAAAGAGTTCACTTTTAAGAAGAGGTTAAAGTTGTTCACTTACCTGCAAATTGCGAATTATGGTGATACTGATTCACTCCCCACTCTCAGTATCACAAACTAGTAGATCTTAGGGAGAAGTCGGAAACTTCATGATGTACATCCACTGTGGTAGGAACTCTTCCTCTACCAAGGCAATCCTCTATACTTAAGAATACTAGTGTGGTACTCCCAATGTTCACAATGTAGTTACAATGAATGTCTTAATCTACTATTTCTTTCACTATTGCAAATACAAAGTAAGTACAATAAAAAGAATGTCACTTACTGTGTCTACCTTTCTTCTAAGTTGTCTTGCCTCTGTTGAATTGAATAGGCTACTTCACTACCACTTAGAAGTCCACCATAACACTCTCTAACCTCTCTTGAAGAAAATTAGAAATACATTGAGTTCTTTCTAATGCTTTACCGAATTCCTTCTTTAAGTTGTTTCACATAACTCCTGCTTTCACCGTTTCACAGCTTCATGGCTTGCACTCACACTTTTGGTCTGCCGTTTCACGTCTCATGGCCTACCCCATGCTTCTAATCAGTCACACAATTGCACATTCTGCTCTTGCACCGTCGCACGTTCTTGTCTCATATTTCAGGTCTACACCCGCTTCACTATTCTCAAGCCTCACGGATACCACGTTTGCTCTCCTCATCCGTTTCATGGTTCCCATAGTCTCCTATTTCTGGTTTTTGCCCTCACCTCACGTTTCTAGTTTTCTTCTCTTCCAGGGATGGTGCGTTTCTGGTTTTGTCATTGGTGTGTCGTCTTCTCTGCTGTGGTGTATTATCTCTTACAAGTTTCCTTTTTCTGTACGTTCCTTTGCCATGTTGTTCTCTTTTCTCTTGCCGATGGTTGTATGTTTCTCACGAGTTTCTCTCTCTTGCCATCATACGGTTTTCTCCTTGCCATGTCATCCATTTCTTTCCCGATGGTTGTACGTCTCTCATGGATTTTCTCTCTCACCATCCAACCGGGTTTTCTCTCTCATCGTCCAACTATTTTTTCTCTCACTGTCCAGCCAAGTCTCCTTTCTTTTTTTGGTGGTGTTTTGCCGTGCTCACTCTATTATACTGTATGCCCCTTTTCTTCCAAGGGTTTGGGTTTATATACTTCCTTCCATAAAAACCCTAATAGGGCTTACTACGGTGGATTTACTTTCTTGCCCCTCCATATGGCTTTACTTTCTTGACCCACCATGTGGCTTGAAATTACTTGCACACTTAAATCTAGTTGACAACAATTACAACTCATACAAAGTTGTAAGAACAACAAGATATAATAAAAAAGTTAAGGTTCCCACATAAGGGGCATTTAAACCATGATTGTGTTAAGTTGCTAGCTATATTATTAGTTTTTGTTAATCTCCATAACATTAGTCTAAATATCTTTTTTCCAATTTCATATCCAAATATTTTCTTTACCACAAAAAATTAGCATTTACAAACTAGTTGTCCCATGAATAACAACTCTTTTTTGAACCATAACATAAATGCAATTAATATAATCATATTTGTTTGGCTAACAAATGCCAATGGGCATTCCAATTAAACATAGCATAGATTACCATTTTTTTAAGACTATCAAAGATATAAGGAGTTGTTCCTAATGCCACATCAAAAGCCTTTAAGTAACACCAATAAATAAGGGTGGATTTATGTCACAAGAATTTTATGGGGTCAAGACTAAGGAATAAATAGGTTGTTGGGTTGAGCATGTACCAACAAGAAAAATATCAAGATACCATAAAAATTATCGATAAGGACAATTTTTTCCAACATGATAAAAGGAATGTCTCTATCTCCCTAAAGCAAGGTGATTCTTCTAAAAGCAAACAAGCAAAAATATTTTATCATGATTCCAATCTTTTTAGGTTTAAGCAAGGAGCAACCTAGGAGATAGAAAAAAGGTCCCCCTTATTTGAAGACAAGCAAAATAACATGCAAAGTATGGGAACAACTCCATATGTATGAAGTGCTACAAGCCATAAAAGTCAACAAAACAAGTTCAAAGTAACAAATTAAAAAATGGAGAGAGAAAAAAGGATAAAGGAAAAGGTGGGGAGCAAGAGACCCTAAAAAAAGGAAAAAAACATTAATTATGATAAGCCAAAACTAGAAAAAATTTCTAGATAATAATGCTCTCCATAAAAGCATTTAGGGAAAAGAAATGCAAACAATAAATGAAGACAAAGGAAGGCAAACCCTCAACAATATTATGCTAATGCAAGTGTGTAAGAACAACCACAATTAATGAAACAAAATCACAATAATAGCTCTAGACATGTTTAAAAATATGTTATGCATTCCCTATTTAAGCAAAAGGGTGATACAGTTATATTGAGAGAGTTTAGACAACATGTCAACTTATTGCTAAAATTTCAACTACAAATGGCAATTAAGAGCAATTTTGTGCATGTTTGAGAATGCATTCTACATTCATGACTTGATCAAAAGGGAAATGCAACTATCTTGAATAATTATATGCACTATGAGAGTTTATTTCTAAAATTTCAACTATAAATGACAATTAGGAGCAATTTTTTGTGAGTTTGATAATGCATTCTACTTTAGTAATCCAATTGAAAGGGTAATGTAGCCATTTTGAATAAATACAAGCAACATGTTAGTCTACTTCTAAAATTTCAATTGTAAAGGTAATTGGGAGCAATTCTTTATGAATTTGAAAATGTATTCCGCATTGGCAACCTATATAGAAAGGTAATACAATCATTTTGAGCAAGTATAGACAACATGTTATCTAACTTCCAAAATTTCAACTATAAATAGTAGTTAGAAGCAATTATGCATGAGTTTGGAATTAAGTTCTACATCCCTAACCTAAGTGAAAAAGTGATGCAACCATCTTGTACAGCTCAAAAGATACACTAATAAATTTCTAGAATTTCAACTAAGAACACTGATTAAAAACATTATTTACACTAGCCTAAACATGCCATGAAATCCTCATATATCATGCAAAGTATTTCCCCATTAAAGCTATCAATTAGGAATTAGTTTAAGTTACTAGCAAGAAAATCCCTAATAGAGAGGGCTTTCACTTTTGATAAGGCTTATAATATTGCTAGTAACTTAAGCCCCAACATACAAATGGCAATTAGTTGCTTTAAGTCAACCAAACACACATCACGGGCTTATTTCATAATCTCAAGTGCACCTTTAAATAGGCATATTTGGAACAAAAGCATTACTGTACAAGAATTCACAAAAAGGGCAAAATAGGCATTGGTAGTTGTCATTTAATCAGCAAAAATTTAATACCTTGCTCTCGATTATTCAATAATAAATAGTATGAGCAAGGGTTAATCCTATATGGAGTGCTATCAATTCATTACTTATTAAATAAAAATTAAAGACCTTAATGTAATTGGGGTTGAAAATTTGAATCTTGATTTTTTAGCAAATAAAATAAACAAACCAATCAAACAAAATAAATTATAGAAAGATAAAATACTAAAAGTCTAGTTCCAAGTTCATTCATAATTATGATATTCAATCATTCTATTCACCGACAACATTGTCTCAAATCTAGTGAAACTATCAATCCTAGATAAACAACAAACTCTATTACCTAAATTTTCCCTTTAATATTCACTAAGCAAAACAAATTCTTTAGTTAGACTAACAATTATACCCTTAGAATAGGCTTCTTAAAGTGATATCTTGGTAGCCTTAAGAACTAGAAAAATAGGTTAGTGTCAGTAATAATCACACAAAATTAGATCATTTAATTTTCATTGAGTTATTTATAATTGTAAAATTAAAATTTTTTTCAAATCCCTTATTTTTATTTGTTATTTGGTGATTAGAAAGAGTATAAAAGTGAATGCAAAACCCTAATTCTAGTAATTGGTATTCATTTAATCATTATAATAGGCCTAACCAAATTAATTAAAGAAAAACTCATTCAACCATCAAATTAGAATAATTCAAATAATTCTATAAGGAAAAAGAATAACATATCATATCAATCTATAACATTGAAATATCAAAAGTTTTAAAATCCGTTAAAAATGTTGAAAAGCCTAACTACATGTGCTAAAAATAATGAATTTCTTTTGAAGTGATTATTTTATACCTTGTCCATGTCTCTTTGTCTACTCCTAAAAGATGGTTATTTATATCTTGAAAAACTATACATACAACCACTAACAAATCCTAAAGAATTAAGGTTTCCTTAATCTTCCAAAATTCCTATAATTACTTTCAAGCTAATTTTAAACTAGATATAGTCAAAATTAGGGCATAAATTTTTCACAAATTTTTTTTCTTGCTCTTTAGCTTTCCAAAGCATTAAGTATTGTCCAAAACCCAAGTTATGAACTAAAAACTAAGACTAGCTCAATCTAGCCTATATAGATTCTACAACAACTTTTTCACTATTTTTAACCTATTAAAAAAATCAATCTAGGCCTAGATCTCTTCATAACCATTGTAAGAATAAATGCTACTTTAAGTACGTAGTGCTTGCACTATCTTTGAAGCAACATCTCCAAGTCCAAATGAACTAGACTTTAGTAATCTACCCTACCTTTGAAGCAACATCTTAAGGTCCAAAAGAACTTAGATTTGGACTCTCAATCTTAATCCAAACTAATTAAGATGTTTACTACAGCTTCACTATCAACCACTTTTCCATTCTAGACTTTTAAGCCAGTGGAAGACTTGAAATAAAAAAAAAAAGCAACAAAATTCAAAATGGTAAAATGTTGTAATTTTTCTTACTAAAACCATATATTCTCAAAATTATCCTAAAATATACATAAGTCACAAGATATATTTTAATTAGCTCAAATACTTATAAAACTCATCAAAAACAACTAAATGTAAAAATGAATAAACATAATGAAATCTCACTCATTAAGGATCTAAGAAAATCTTTATTTGTTCCTTTATGCAAAAGCAACTTACATAAAGAGGCAACTATTGTGCCCTTACTTTGTTTGCCCTAATTGAGGAGGACCTTTCACTCACTTACTCTTATGATTGGATGTGGACAAGATTAATTTATGGGTAAATATGACTACATTTGCATCACAAGTTGTATCTTTAGGCACGAAAAAGGAAAAAGAAAAAGAATAATGGAAAAGAATAATAATCAAATTAGTACGAATTAATTTACAAAGTCTAATGTATAACATACAAGGTATAGCCACCTTGAAAGAAAGAGCCAATAATTCTCCTAGTTTTCAAACTAAACCTAATACTAAAAGAATTGCTTTTGGATATAAGTTGAACCATCTAACCATAAAAGGGAGTCCGCTTTTTCTGAAACACTTCAAATTAAGCATTTAGGTGTAGTAATATCAGTCTACTATCCCTCTCTTCAAGGCCCATTAGCCTAACTCAAGTGTAAATCCTACAAGTCGAAAGCCCATAAAATATTAAATATGTAGAGCAATAATTTCTATCATTTAACAAAAAAGAGAATCAATCTTAGTCATTTAGTAAAAAGGCAACTCAATATGAACTATTCAACAAAAGCAACCAATGATGAATAATCACTGAGATCAAACGAACTTCATTATAAAAAGGAGCTAGCATTAATTAGATAGCATGATAGGAAAAAAAAAACCACTAACTAACCGCACAAAAGACAAAAAAGTTAAAGATATTTTGTTGCCATGACAACCAACAAAATAGAATAATAGTGACAATACTTAAGGCAACCAAAAAGAATAAAAAAGGAAACATCACGAAATGCCAAAAGAATATCCAAGCATTAATCTAAAAGGAGAAGCAACTCCCTCAAGCCAATAATGGTGGCAATAAAGGTACTCACAATAGGAATATAAGACCTTTTGAATCCATTTTCCATTTTTATTAAACATTGCACAAGTTCTTCATAAAGCTTATGGTGAATTAAAGCTAAAAACAAACTAGGCCCTTCGTGAAGCTTATGATTTTCATATAGGTCATCAATTAATGTTAAAACAAACTAAACCAAGCATTCAAAAATACCAATAAAACATATAACAATAAAGTAGCTAGCATCAAACAACTATGATAGCATAATGAACACTAATATATCCAACCACACACCTAAAGATTAATAAAAAATAAAACTTAAGCATTATAGCCATTGGCCACCAAAAACCAATCAAACCATGCCCATGCCACAAAATAAACAAATAAAGAAAAAAATGACAAAATGCCAGAGCAAAAAAAATAAAAAGGAGCTTACTAACCTCGACCAATGCCACCATTAGTTCCTAGTGATTTCACAAAAAAAAAAAAAAAAAGTCATGGGCACCATCACTAAAGTCCTCCGGACTAATTTATATGTCTCTGAAGGCCACACAAAACAATGAAAAGCTAGAAGCCCACCATCATGCTGTTAAAGCACGCATTTTTGCCAATCACCATTTTTTTGAACCAAATATTGGCTTCCCACATAAGAAGTCATATCCAAAATTTATGATTGAGGTATCTTTAACCTAAAATATGAAAAATTGCCAAAGAAGAGATAGGTGGAGAGACAGAAAGAGTGGTTTTTGAGCCAAAATGAGAGTGGGACATGAAAAAAAGGAGGGAATGGTTATTTGGCACGAAGTCGAGAAAAACAAAAAAATTGAAAAAGAAAGGAACAAATAAAAGGAAAAAAAAAAGGAAAAAAGGAAAACAAAAAAACACAAATATTAATGGCAGTAAGTAAGCCTATAGATGTAAAATAACATTAATGCCTTCCAAAAATATGAAAATAATCGTTTTTCACTATATGGTGTGTTGGATCACTAAAACAAACATCCTACCTATTGCAAAATTTCAAAAAAAAAAAAAAACACAATTCCTTTCACTTTCAAGTGTGTCAAGTCATTGTAAAATGCATATGAACCATCATAAATGTTGTCAAAAATATTTAATTCTCCTTTGGTACATAGGATCATCATAAAAAATATCTTAATTTCCTCCAAAATTTTACAAGATCACCATAAAAAGTATCCAAAATTTTTCAAAAACTTCCAAAAGGATCTATCTATTTTTTATTACTTATTCAAAATCCCAAAAACTTTGGTGAGTATACTTTTATGACAAACAATTATTTATTGGTACCATTGTAAGCAACAGGCATTTAGGTTGGCTACTGCCTCTACCAAATATAACTATGCTCCCAAATTGTGAAGAATCTTGGTAAAGATTAGCAATGGCAACCACTCGTTTTTTTACCATATCAAGTCTATAGATTAGCAAAAATACCATTTTTGGAACCAAATATTGCATTCCCACATAAGAAATCATATCCAGAATTTATGATTAAGGCATCTCTAAGCCCAAAATATGAAAAAAGGCCAGAGGAGAGACAAGTGGAGAGATAAAAAGAGTGGTTTTAAGCCAAAATGAGAATATGGGACATGAAAATGAGATGGAGGATTGTTTTCCATGAAGTCGAGGAAAACAAATAAATTGAAAAAAGAGCAAAAGAAAGAAATAAAAAAAAGGAAAAAAGAAAAAAAGGAAAAGGGACACCATTATTGATGGCAATACTGGTTTAGGATGCTCTAGGTAAGTCCACAAACATAAAATGACATTAATGCCTTCCAAAACTTTCAGTAGATTCATTTCTCCCTATTTGGTGTGTTGAAACACTAAAAAAATCATCCTACCTCTTGAAAAACAAAATTCCTTTCACTTTCCTATGTGTCAAATCACCATAAAAAGCACTTAAACCCTTTCAAATGTTGTCAAAAAAAAAAACTAAAGTCCTGTTTTGGTGAATAGTATCATCATAAAAAGCATCTAAATTTCAAAGAAAATTTGTTCATTTTTTTACTACTTATCCAAATTCCCTAAAACTTTGGTGTGTATACTTTTAAGAAAAACTATTATTTATTCATACTGTTGCAAGAAAAAGGAGTTGGGGTTGGCTACTGCCCCTGTCAAACATAAATATGCTCCCAAATCATAAAACACACCATTTTTTGAACCAAATAATAGCTTCCTATATAAGAAATCATATCCAATATTTATGATTGAGGCATCTCTAAGCCCTAAAAATAAAAAATGACCAAAAGAGAGATAGTTTGAGTGACAGAAAGAGCGGTTTTTAAGCCAAAATGAGAGTGTGGGACATGAAAATGGGAGGAAGGGGGTTGTTTACCACGAAGTCAAGGAAAACAACAAAATTGAAAAAGAAAGGAGCAACGGAAACAACAAAAATTTCAAAAGATTTGTTCTTTACTATGTAGTGTTTGGATCACTAAAATAACCATCCTACCTTTTTTCAAAACAAAAAAGAAAATTCCTTTCACTCTCTAGTCTGTTGAATCACCCTAAAAAATCCAAATCCTTTTAAATGTTGTCATAAAAATTTAATTCCTATTTTGGTACATAGGATCATCATGAAAAGTATTTAAATTTCCTCCAAAAGTTTCCAAAAAAATCTCGTTATTATTTTTTGATACACAAGATCAACATAAAAAGCATCCAAATTTCTTCAAAAACATCCAAAAAATTTGTTCATTTTTATACTACTTATTTGAATTTCCTAAAATTTTTGTATGTATACTTTTATGAAAAACCATTATTCATTAGTATTATTACAAGTAATAAGCATTTGGGATGGCTACTACCTTTGCTAAACTTAACTATACTCTTCAATTGTGAAGAATTTTTGTGAATATTACCAATGGCAGCCACTCCCTCTCTTTCTACCATACCAAGTCTAAAGATTAGCAAAAACACCATTTTAGAAACTAAATATTGGCTTCCCACATAATAAATCATATCTAAAATTTATGATTAATGTGTCTTTAAGCTCAAAATATGAAAAATAGCCAAAGGAAAGATAGGTAAAGAGATAGAAATAGTGGTTTATGCACTAAAATTAGCATATAAGACATGAAAATGGGAGGGAAGGGTTGTCTGCCATGAAGTCGAGGAAAACAAAAAAATTGAAAAAGAAAGGAGCAAAAGAAAAAAAGGAAAAGGGACAATTCTTGGTGGATGCTCTAAGTAAGCTTAGAAACTTAAAATGACATTAATGCTTTCCAAGAATTTCAAAAGATTTGTTATTCACTATTTGGTGTGCTTGATTACTAAAATAAGCATCATAACTCTTGCAAAATTTCCCAAAAAAAAAAAAAACTTTTCACTTTTCAGTATGTCAAATCACTATAAAAAGCATCTAATCCTTCTTAAATGTTGTCAAAAAATTTTAATTCTCTCTTGATGCTTAAGATCATTGTAAAAAACATTTCAATTTCCTCTAAATTTTACAAAAAATCTAATTTTTCTTTTCTAATACACAAGATCACTATAAAAAGTATCTAAACTTCTTTAAAAGTTTCCAAAAAAAAAAAATCTATTCATTTTTTTGCTACTTATCCAAAATTTCTTAAACTTTAGTGTGTGTACTTTTATGAAAAACAATTATTCATTGGTACTATTGCAAGCAACAAGCATTTAGATTGACTATTGTCCTACCAAAAATAACTATACTCTCAAATCATGAAGAATCATGGTAAAGATTAGCAATTGCAACTACTTCATCTCTTTCTATCATACCAAGTCTAAAGATTAGTAAAAACACCACTTTTGAAACCGAATGTTGGCTTCCCCCATAAGAAATCATATCCATAATTTATGATTGAGTCATCTCTAAGCTTAAAATATGAAGAATGGCAAATAAGAGATAGATGAAGTGACAAAAAGACTGGTTTTTAAGCCAAAATGAGAGTGTGGGACATGAAAATGGGAGGGAAGGGTTGTCTAGCGCAAAGGAAAAGAATGCAAAAAAAATTGAAAAAGAAATGAGCAAAAGAAAGAAAAAAGGAAAAAGAAAATGGAACACAATTCTTAGTGGCAATACTAATTTAGGATGCTCTAAGCAAGCCCACAAACGTAAAATCAAGTTAATGCATTTTGAAAATTTTGCAAGATTCATTTTTGGCTATTTGGTATGTTGAATCACTAAAATGAGCATCCTACCCTTGTAGAATTTCCAAGAAAAACTTTCCTTTCACTTTTTAATATGTCAAATCACCATAAAAAGCTCCAAACCCCGTTAAATGTCGTCAAAAAAATTTATTTTTTTTGGTGCATAAGATCATTATAAAAAATATCTAAACTTACTTCAAAATTTTCCAAAAAATCCCATTTTATTTTTTGATACACAAGATCATTGTAAAAAATATCCAAAAAAAATCTATCCAACTTTTTGTTACTTATCCAAATTTCCTAAAACCTTAGTGTGTATACTTTTATGACAAACTATTATTCATTGGTACTGTTGCAAGTAACAAGCATTTAGGATGGCTACCATATGTGCCAAACATAACTATGCTCCTAAATCATGAAGAATCTTGGTAAAGATTAGTAATGACAACTACTCCCTCTCTTTTTACCATACCAAGTCTAAAAATTAGCAAAAGCACCATTTTTGGAACCAAATGTTGGCTTCCCATTTAGGAAATCATATCCAAAATTTATAATTAAGGTGTCTCTACACCTAAAATATGAAAAATGGCCAAGAAAGAGATAGGTGGATAGACAAAAATTAGATTGTGTGAAAACTGCCTTCCAAAAATTTCAAAAGATTTCTTTTTCATTATGTGGTGTGTTAGATTGCTAAAATAAGCATCATACCTCTTGCAAAATTTCTAAAAAAAATTTCTTTTCACTTTATAATGTGTCAAATCATTGTAAAAAGCATCTGAACCTTAAATGTTGTTAAAAAATTTTAATTCTTTTTTTGGCATAAAGAATCATCATAAAAAGTATCCAAGTCTACTCCACAATTTTCAAAAAAGTCCCTTAGTGGTAGGAGGCTTAGTAAACATGTAGAGAGGGCATAATGTTAGGCACCTTTTTCAAGTCATGTGATGAGGTGTTTGTTGAGTATGAAATCAAAGGGAAGCCAAAAGAGTTAATTAACATCATTTTATGTACAATTAAAACACCATAAGTGACTTGATTTATTTTATCACGATTCTTTAGGATTTAAGAGCACAGTCGCACTTGGTGGAGGCTATTGCGACCTACCAAAACACTTATCCCAGGTGGCAATAGTATAATTATTCATATGCTTTTATTTTTATATTTCTTGTATCAATATTTTATTCATTTTCTTTCTCTCACTCCCTACCTTTTTTTTTTCTTTTTCAATGTATTAGAAAAAAACAAAAAGTTTTGGATTAGATTAGTTGGTATCTATGGACTTATTGAGAAACTGGGTTCCTTTTTTTCGATTGATTCTTTTCTTTTGCATTGGTTTTCCTTTCCTTTTTTTTGTTTTTCTTTCTTTTTTCCTTTTCCCTTTTTTCCTTCCTTTTCCTTTTTCTTTTTCTTTTCTACTACCATCACTTTTTTTTTCTTTTCCTTTTTTCCTTTTTCTTTCTTTTCTCTTCCTATAAAACCCCCTTTTTATTTTTTATGTCCCAAAAACTTCCAACCTCTTGATCCCTCTCAATTAACCCTTTTTATGATATTTTTTCACATTTTTAGTTTGATAATTGTTTAATCTCATGTTTTGAGTGGAATATCTGGTATGGGAGGCTAATATTTGGCTTTAAGATGGTTTTTTTTCTTCTTGTCTTTAGACTAAGTGTGGTTAAGGGAGGATGATGTTACTATCATCACCAAATTGTCATTGATCTCCAATTGACACTTAGAGGATACTAATGGACAAATCATTGCTTATTAAATCTATCAATGTCAATGTTATGCTTCAATAATAGGCAAAAGTAGTGAGCATAAGGGTTAAAGCAAGTACATGCATATAGCTTTAAGTTGTTGGTTGACACAATCCAAAGCTTTATTTGACATGTAATAAGCACCTTTAGACAAGCCAGATGATGGCATATTGGCCAATACTAGTCTTGAGTTGAATTGCCACCAGTCAACGACATGTACAATAATGATGTAATGCCCAAAGCTTGGCTTTTGACTAGTTAGTGTGTTTTCTAGCCTCTTTTCAATGTGTAGCCTTAGGGAATGCATAAATTAACTTTTAAGGATTATATAAGTGGTGTCAGAGGCATTTTCCAATGATCAGCAACCATTAGCAACACCTACTCCAATGAATTTTCAATGGTCATAGCAATAACATTTCCAATAACTTTATAGCGTCATTTTTAAGGCTAAATATGAATTTTCTTCGCATGTTTTTCACTACTTACTTGATTTTCATTGAATTTTGCTTACATTTTAACTTTTTAGTATGTTCATGTATGTGAAAAATAAGGAACAATAAAAAATATATATAAAAATTGATTTACAACCTTAATGATGTGAGAAGGTCCTAAAAGGGAGGAGGGGAACTACCACCACTTAAGATAAGTCCTTTTCTTATTATTACTAAGTTAATTTATGGTGTTTGTGTGTGCTACAATTTCTTTTACTTTAAGTTAATGGTGATCATACTTAAAAATGCAAAAAGAATGGAATAGAAAATGAAAAGGTCTCATAATGCAATTGTGAGTATTTTCATTCCTAACATTATGGGCCAAACAAAGAAATTCATTTACTTCAATTGCTACCTATACATGTTTTGATGCCTAGAGATGTTATGCTTCTTTATTATTTTACCTTAATACTCTCTATATTTTTTTGCTATTCCTATTAATAATTATGCTATATGTTTTTTTGTGCCAAAAAGCATGTTTCCGAAAGGAAACCAATGTCTCACTTTACTCATTCCAAAAAACAAAAAAAAAAAGCCTCCTCTTTTACAAAAAATAAAAAAATAATAATTTTTTTTCTCTTCTCCTCCTTTGTCACTATTATCAAAGTTAGGCTTTTTTTATAAAGAAGTTAATCTAATCTTAGTCATTAATCTTTAATTGCTTTTTGCTAGATAACTCAAATTGACTTGCTTTTTTTTTTTGTTAAATGGTTGAGATTGCATATGAATATATTTAATATTTTACAGACCATTAACTTTTAGGATTGGCATTAGATTGAGTCATTAGACCTTGAAGAGAGGGTCAGACTAATATTGCTACACATGGGCACTCTGCCTAAGGTCTTAAAGAAAGGGAAGGTCCTCCTTTTGGAATAATGATGTGATTAGTGCCTAAAAATAATTTTCTAACTTTAGATTTAGTCTAAGGATCAAGAGAGTCATCGACTCTTTTTTTTTTTGTTATGGCATAAAATATATTGTATTTCAAGTTATAATTACACATTAAACATTAATTTACAACTATTCAATTTTTATTATGATTATTATTATTGCTATTATATTTATTTTGCTGTTTTTTTTTTTGTCCAAATAAATAACTTGCAATCCAATTAACCCACCAAAATTAACTTTAGGCAAGAGTAAGTGAGTTTAAGGTAGACAAAATAGGGGTATAATAGTTATCCCTTTTTATAAGACATTTTAGGACAAAGGAACAAATAGAGATTTTCTTGAATTCCTATTTTGTCTGCCTATTAAGTGTTTATGCAAGAATGCTTATATTCCACAAATGCATATTTTGAGAATACCTTTAAAATTAGGAAATAAGCTTATAAAGTATGTTTGATTAACGTTTAATGGCTAATCACCATTTGTATGTTAAGGACAAATTTGTGCTTAATGATTATGTAAAAGCCTTGTTTAGGGACTTGTGATATTGCTAAAATTATACTGCCCTCCACTAGAGATCTTTTGCTAATAATTTAGTTGACAACTCTATTAGGGAGTTTCAAATGCCTAATTGATGGCTTCATTGGAGAAATGAATTGCATGATGAGTGATAATTTTGTGTCACACTTTGGCTAGTGTAAGTACATTAATGTGTCTTTTGAGTGTACTCAAGATGGCTAAATTACCCTTATACTTAGGTTATCAATACATAACATGTTTTAAGCAAAAATAGAATAGCTACTATTTATTGTTTACTTTAGGAATTTTTGAAGTTAGCATGTTGACTATGCTTGTTTGAGATGGTTATATAACCTTTTAGCTTAAGCCAAGAATGCAAATCATATTTTCAAAATTTGTACAAAACTATTAAGGTAATTATTATATGACCTATACTAGTTTGAGATGGTTACATGACCCTTTGAATCAAGTTGCCAATACATATTGCATTCTTAAATTGCACAAACTATTAGGGTGAGTTGGCAAGTGGCTTATACTGGTTTAAGATAACTATATAAACCTTTGGTTTAAGTTGCCAACATAAATTACATTTTCAAATTTTGCACAAAATTATTAAGGTAAGTTGATAAGTGACCTATACTTATTTGAAATGGTTACATGACTTTTTGACTCGAATTGCCAATACAAATCACATTATTAAACATTCCATAACCATTGTGGTATGTTAACAAGTGGCCTGTAGTTGTTTGAGATGACTACATGACTCTATGGCTTGGATTGCCTATGTAGATCACATTATCAAATTTTGCACAAAATCATTGATTTCATAGGTTGTGATTGTTTAAACATACTAATAAGGACCTTCTTGGGTTTCACATTGAGAAGGGGAGTGGGTGAATCAATATGAGATGTTTACTTTTTACAAATCTGTCCAAATTAAACCTCTATGACCTGTTAAAGTCGATGATCCAATTTTATCTAGCTCCTTCATATAATAATGGCCATATGGATATCAAGTTAACAGAAGCACTTAAAAACACAAAATTTTTATATAGTTCACCCTCAATGTGTGAGCTACTTCTATAGTGTGATAAAATCACTCCTATATCACACAATCTACTCTTATTATCAAGAGATACAATTGATGTTGTGGAAGGATCACTCCTTAACCATTGTAGAAGGATTACTCCTTAATCACTTACAATGATCTCTTGATCACTTTAAGGGTTTCCCACCCTTTTTCAAAGAAGTTCACAAAAACTTTATGACAAAAACATTCTTAAGCTCTCTATATGCATAGGCTGTTGTGGTAGCATATTAATCTTCTCCTTTCTCTCTACTATTCACTCTTTTCTCACTATCGATCTCTGCCTTCTATACTATCGGTCTCTACCTTTTGCACTACTAATCTCTACCTTTTGCACTACGAATCTTTACCTTCTGCACTACAAGTCTCTACCTTCTACACTGTCATCTCTACCTTCTACATTTCCCGTCAAAGCTTCCTATTGCTATCTCTTTTTCTCTTTTGTTTCTATCACTCATAGATTTTTGTTGCTTGTTATTTTTTGCTATGCCACTACCATTTATTTTCCACTGTGCCACTACTTGTTGTTTTCTATTGTGTCGCTTTCTCCTTTTACAAGTTCTTTCTTCTACAATTTTCTCCTCTGTTGGTTTTTTCTTCTGCAAGTTCTCTCATCTATAGATTCCTCCTTTTGCCTCTACAAGTTTCTCTTTTTGCCTTTGTAAGTTCATCCTTCTGTAGGTGTTCTCCTCTTGTAGGTTTCTCCTTTTTCCTCTGCAAGTTCCTCCTTTTGTAGGTTCTCTCCTATTGCCTCTGCAAGTTCCTCCTTCTACTTCTATAGGCTCCTCTTTTTTCTACAACTCACCCTATTTGTTATGCTCTCTCTCTATTGTTTTTCTTTTGTTGTAGTTCTTTATATTGTTCATAACTCTCTGCAATTCTCATTCTTTACTGGTTTTCTTTTACTAAAGTTCCCTATGCTGTTCATAGCACTCTATGCCATTCACAACACTCTATAATTCTCTATGTTCTACCACTCTCTACTTTTCTTTCTCTACCATACCCACTCTCATGTTCTGCAACTAACCTTTCTTAATAGTTGTATATGTATTTATAAGCCTTTAGTTTAGTGTTGCCCTATCATCAACGGTCAGTATTGATTCCTTAAATTTAGGATTGCCTTATCATCAATGGTCAACATTGATTCCTTAAATTTGGGGTCAACAGTCAGCAATACCAATCTAGTATGCATATGACAACCACCTTGGGATCAATATTCTGGTCATCTCCAAATAGTGCAACACCAATGACTCAGCGATTTCTTTGCTTTCTTTTTATCCTTTGTTTTCTTGATCCTTTCCTCATTTTCTTAGAGAGCAGCTTCACAAACTTTTAGCTTTTCAATTCTTCTCTTTTGGATAACCTTTAAGCTAACACCTACAGTAGACCTAGAGTATGGCTTCTTGGTAATACATTGCCCCTTCCTTGTAGCCTCTTGAGCAATGTCCTTCTTATGTTGCTTCCTATACATGGTTGTTCTTTAACCTATTGTGGAAGTACCTTTTGAATTTTAAATTAGCAAATAGAAACACTTAAGAATCTAAACAAATGAATCTAATGTCTTTCCCAAGATAAATCTTAGCCCAACTAAAACAGCAGAACTCCATAAAATGGATCAATAGAGGAACCCAAGGCTTTAATACTAATTGATAAAGACCTTTTTGAGTCTCACACTAAAAGGGGGAAGGGGTGAATCAATGGAAGATTTTTACTTTTTATAAATCTATCTAAATTAAACCTTTGTGACTTGTTAAAGTTGATGATCCAATTTTATCTTGCTCCTTTATGTAAGAATGGTCGTATGGATATTAAATCAGCAAAAGTACCCAAGAACACATGAAAGTTTTACGTGGTTCACCCACAATGTGTGAGCTACATCCATGATGTGATAAGATCACTTTTACATCACACAATTCACTCTTATTATTAAGGGATACAATTGATGTTGTGGAAAGACCACTCCTTAACCACTTATAATGACTTCCCGATCACTCCTACCCTTTTTCAAAGAAGTTCACAAAACATTTATGACAAAAACTTTCTTGAGAAAAATCTCTTCATGTGCATAGGCTGCTGTGGCAATAAATTGATCTTCTCCTTTCTCTCTGCTATTCTCTCCTTCCCCATTGTCAGTCTCTACCTTTTGCACTACCGGTCTTTGCCTTTTTCATTGCTGGTCTCTACCTTCTACACTATGGGTCTCTACCTTCTGCACTGCTAGTCTTTACCTTCTACATTGCTAGACATAGCTTCTTACTACTATTTCCTTTTTCTCTTTTGTTTCTATCGCTCACAGCTTCCTTCTACTTATTGTTTTCTATTATGCCCTCATTATTTTTTGCTATGCTGCTACCTTTTATTCTCTGTTGTGCCACAGCTTGCTATATTTTGCTGTATCGCTTTCTCTATTTACAAGTTCTCTCCTTTGTTAGTTTTCTCCTTGATGTGTCCCATATCGGTTCCTGAGGGGTCTTTGGGCTGTTTATAAGGATTGGGTCAACCCTCCATTCTTGAGCTAGCTTTTGTGGTGGAATTAGGGTTCAATTCCTTATCAGGTGGTATCAGAGCCAAACCTCAGAGGGTTGGTGGGCGCATGTACAAAGGTTCCCTGTCATTGTGTCGATCGCCGACTGAGGCAGCACACCGTGCCGATCGCCGACTAAGGCAGCACGGGGACGTGTACAGTTTAAAGGGGTTGGGAATGATGTGTCCCATATCGGTTTCTGAGGGGTCTTTGGGCTGTTTATAAGGATTGGGTCAACCCTCCATTCTTGAACTAGCTTTTGTGGTGGAATTAGGGTTCAATTCCTTATCACTCCTTTATAAGTTCTCTTTTTTGTAGGTTCTCTCCTTTACAGGGTAATTAGTTTTGAAGAGAAGAATTAAAAAAAAAAAAGATGCATAAAAAATAAGTGCTCTAAGCCGAGTGGGATTGCCCATAAAAAGGCTATGACGAATCAGATAAGCTACTTTTTATTCCTAGCCCTTTTGCCTTTACAACTTTCTCCTTTTGTAGGTTCTGTCCTCTTGCCTCTGTAGGTTTCTCCTTTTGCCTTTATAGGTTCCTTCTTCTATAAGTTCTCTCCTCTTGCCTCGGTAGGTTCCTCCTTCTGCCTCTATAGGTTCCTCTTTTTTCTGCAGCTCACCATATTGGTTATGCTCTCTATAGGTTTTTTGCCCTCTCTCTACTATTTTTCTTTTATTGCAGTTTTCTATGCCATTCACAACTCTCTGCAATTTTCACTCTTTGTTGGCTTTCTTCTGCTGCAGTTTTATATGTCATTCATAGCACTCTGCAATTTTTTTATGTTCTATCATTCTTTATTTTTCTTTCTTTGTCATGCCCTCTCTTATGTTTTGCAGCTGACCCTTTCTTAATAGCTGCATATGTATTTATAAGCCTTGAGTTTAGGGTTGCCCTATTACCAATGGTTAGCATTGTTTCCTTAAATTTAGGGTTGCCTTAGCATCAACAGTTAGCATTGATTGCTTGAATTTAGGGTCAATGGTCAACATTGAATCCTAGAATTTAAGATCAACAGTTAGCAATAATAATCTAGTATGCATCTACACAGCCACCTTGGGGTTAATATTCTGGTCATCTCCAAACAATATAGCACTACTATCTCAGCGCTTTCTTTGCTTTCTTTTCATCCTTTGTTTTCTTAATCCTTTCCTTAATTTCTTAGAAAGTAACTTCCTTGGCAGCATCATGAACTTCTGGCTTTTCAATTCTCCTCTTCTGGATAACCTCTAAGCTGGCACCTACAATGAACCTAGAGTATGGCTTTTTGGTAATACGTCACCTCTTCCTTGTAACCTCTAAGCTGGCACCCACAATGAACCTAGAGTATGGCTTTTTGGTAATACGTCACCTCTTCCTTGTAACCTCTTAAGCAATGTCCTTCTTATGTTACTTCCTATACATGGTCATTCATATAAGCTTTAATGGCTCCAACCTATTGTAGAAGTACCTCTTGCATTTTGAATTGGCAAACAGGAACACCTCAGAATTTAAACAAATGAATTTGATGCCTTTCCTAGGATAAATCTTAGCCTTACTAAAATAGTAAAGCTCCATCTTGAGAACCATGGTTGCTACTCTGACACAATTGTTGTTGGAGCTACTATGACTAACTTCATTAGGATTATATCTCTTGACCTATCTAAGTGATACCATCTTCCTTAACCCTTGAATGAATCCATAGCCAACACTTTGTAAATACAACAAACACATTTCAAAGGTAATCATAACATCAAATCAATAAGGGCATATATATGAGATGCTATTGACAACAAATCCAACATTAGCTATCAAAGATAGGCCCATCACATGCTTACACTAACACGGTAACTTTTAAGGATAGGTCATGTGTTTATTGTTTGGAGAGCATTTTTTCTAATTTTTACATATCATACTTAATATTCTTGCTTTGCTTTGGGTTTCTTGTTATTTGTTATGCCTTTCACTTTGCCTTTTCTTTTTTTTCTTTTTGTTCCTTTTTGCAATCTACTTCTTAAAGCTTTTCCTATTGAATGTATGGCCTTGCTTTAAAGGAGGTATACATATAGATTTTTACATTTGGAATCTCTAAGGAGTTTTTAAAGTAAGCTCACATTACTAATTAATAATCTCAATCTACTAAAAGACCTTGATCCATCTTTACTTACTGGCACCACCTAAAGACTTTAATTAGGCATTTGGAAGAATTTCTTACATCATCAAGAATTTTTAACAAAGAAATATAGTTTATACTATGTTTGTTTTATGAAAATGTCTTTCAATATATATTCATTAAATAAGTATGATTAAGATATTTGCATTTATGTTATAGTTCAGAGGAGAGTTGTTATTTATAGGGAAAATAATTATTATGAATCTTTTAGGGAATTCCATTTTTTAAATAATTATTTATGTCGTAATATATGATAGAAAAAGGTAATAAAGCTAATATTGTTAAGGTTAATAGAGTTTGATAATATAGCTAGTAGCTTGGCATGAGTCTAGTTTAAATGCTTGACTAAGGATTTTTGGTTAACATTGTCTGAATGTGCCTTGTGTATAAGCCCTATTTACTTGATCATGTCTTACATCCTTCATACTTCCCTTTATCGTACTCTTGTTTTTAGCCAATGACTAATGACTGGTTTTGACTTGATACCTTTTGATTAAGTCTGAATTAATAGGCTATAACATGTCTTTATCACCCATATCTATCAAATTTAATGCTCCACCTAAGAATGACTTTCTTACGACATATGGATCTTTATAGTTTGGAGCCCATTTGCCTCTTAGGACACTTAATTACGTAAAACCCTTTGAGGACTAAGTCTCCTTCTTTGAAATACCATAGACATATTTTCTTTTCATGTAATTATCTCATTCGACTTTGATACATTTGTTCATGGTAAATTATGCTTAGCTTCATTTCTTTGATGATATTTAGTTGCTCATGTCTAATTTTGCTTACATCAAAACCTTTAAGGAAGGAATTTGGACCTTCACTAGTAAAATTATCTCAATCCCATAAACTAATGTGAACAAGGTTGCCCTTATAAAAGTACATATCATGATGTGATATGCATGTAGTGCAAATAGTAATATCTAATGTTAATCTTTGTCACTTCAACCACCCTATTCATCTTTGGCTAGTATGGAATAAATTTAAGTGCTTAATTTTAAACTGGCTACAAAGGTTAATCATTATTTTGTTATTCAAGTT
>JAHLGO010000126.1:3361089-3372599 GCA_020615895.1 Ceriops decandra
TGCTACCTCACCTCTTGCCTTGGCAAGTTGCCTCACCTATTACCTTAGTAGGTTCTCTTCCCCTACTATCAGTGCTACCTCTTCTGCTACCTTGGCAGGTTACTTCACCTACTGCTAATGCTACCTGCCCTACTGTCAGGGCATGTTTTCTCCTCTATTACTGCAAGCTGTTGGACTTGCTATTGGGGCACATTTTCTCCTTTGTTGCTACAATTTTTTAAACCTGCTGTTGGGACACATTTTCTCTTTTACTACTGCAAGTTGCTGGACTTGTTGTCAAGGCACATTTCTCCTATGCTATTGCAAGTTGTTGGACTTGTTACGAGGGCACGTTTTCTCCTCTATTACTAGACTTATTGTCCAGGTAAGTTTTTTTCTCTTGTTGCTAATGCTACCTGCCTTACTACCATGGCATGTTTTCTCCTCTGCTACTGGTGGTTGCACTTACTACCTCCTGGTAGTTATGCTTGCACTTGCTGCTTGCTGCTACAATTTGCTAGTTGTGCTTGCTGTTGGTCATGCCTACACTTACTGTTATTGCTAGCTACCCTTACTGCTATTGCTACACGCCCTTGCTGGTATTGCTGACTGCCCTTGCTACAAGCCCTTGCTATTGGTTTGGTATGGCTGTTGCACGTTCTCCTCTGGTTTGGTGTGCTACTACACATCCTTCTCTGGTTTGGTGTAGTTGATGTATGTTTTCTTTTTCTCTATTTGGTGTGGTTACTAGGTGCTATACCTTGTTCTCCCTTTGGTAAGGTTGCTGACTGCTACACCTTGTTTGGCTGACTACACCTCTCCTTGGTACTGCACCTCTTGGTTGGCTACGACTCTCCTTATTGCTATAACTCCCTTAGCCAATCACCCTATTTTTAGTGGTTGCCTCTCTCTTTGCTGTTCACCTCTCCTTGCCTTTAGGTTTGCTGTTCTCTCTCAATTTTCTACAACTCACACATTAGTCTTACAAGATGCATAGAGGTATTTATAGAGCCTTGAGATCAAGGTTGCACACTCATCAACAATCAGTATTGATTCTTAAAGGTTGCACTACAATTAATGGACATATTTAATAGCCTTGACCTTTAAAATTTAGGGTCAAACGGTTAACATTGACTTATCGACTTCAGGGTTAACCTACCATTACCTCTTTATATCTCAATGGCATTCAAAATATAAATCAACACGAGCAACTATGTGAGATGCTGTTGATAACAAATCCAACGTTAGCCATCAAAGATGGACTCAACAACATGTTCTTGATATACCTTGCTTGATTGAGTGTTCAAACCCAATCTAATTGCAAGAATTAGTACATTATGCTATCAATTTTACTTGCATCTTAAGCCAATAAGCCTAAAGGACTAACAAACCACCCCCACTTATTAAAGCCAACATCCTCATTAGTAAGGTTTGTGAATAGTTTTAAATCCACTTTTTGAATTGCTAAAAAGTCACTTCTATTTCCTAACTATTTTTGTTATCTATAGTATTTATCCACTTCACCAAGTACTCAACATGGTGATTCTTCATACTCTACCCAAGCATTTGGTCATCCAAAATTTTTTCTACTTCACATTAGAACTTAGTTCTGATTATTAGGGAAGCATGTCTCATTTGTCTCCTTGGAGGCTTATCACCATCCTCCTCATAGAAGGCCTCAAGAAGCTCTCATGGAAGATTAGAGTACCTTCAACCTTTCCAGTAGTTGCAATTGATAAGCAATGATGCCAACCATTTTTACTACAACAAAAGGACCATAATACCTGAGAATTAACCCACAATGCATCATTTTGCTATTGATCTTCTTCCATATTTGAAGAGTCAATTTTAGCAACACTTTATCTCAAACTTAAAATTCAACATCTTGTTTTCCTTTGTCAACATTCTTCTACATAATCTAAGCTACCATATTCAAATTATCTTAGGCACTTACTAAACAAGCTTCTAATTGTTCACATCATATAAAGCTTGCACTTAACTATTTCTAGCAAGTCATTTGTTACTTGAGTAAGAGTAACAACGACTTCTTAAACTTATTGATGACTTAAGGCATCTATTACTTAATTATGCCTTCCTAGTTTTTTTTTCTACACAAAGTCATATTCCACCAAGAATTCTTGCCATCAAGCTTACCTTGCAAACAACTTCTTTTGAGTTTGGAAGAATGTATTGGCCACATTGTCCATACATACCATAAACTTGATACCTAACAAATTGACCTACCAAGTGCACAGGAAATGCACAATAGTAAACATTTCCTTTTCATAATCCAAGTATCATTATTCTATCTTATTAAGTTTCTAGCTTTCATAGGCAATAAGAGGCCTTTTTGGACCTACAAATCAATAATAGCCTTGTTAAATACACTAGTAATGATGTCAAAGGGTAATTTAAAGTTAGACAGTCACAAGACCAATTCCATTGATATTGCTACCTTTAACTTGTCAAAGGCTTCTTGGCACTATGTGGTCTAACTTTATGTTTATTCTTTCTTAAGTAAGCTAATAAAAGGGACCCCTTTTTTGGGCTAATTCTACACAAACTTCTTATAGTAGTTAGTCAAGCTAAGAAAGAACCATAACATTTTAATACTGGGTGGCCATTCTATAATGGCTTAAACCTTTCCTTTATCCATCCTAACACGCTTATGATGAATCCTATGCCCAAGGAACATTATTTTCTACCATGCAAACTTACACTTTTCTTTCTTAACATAAAATTAGTGTTCCTTAACCAGGGCAACACTCACCAAATGTGTATTAAGAGATTCCCAAAGGACTTACTATACATAACTTTATTATCAAGGTATACTACCATAAATCAATCAATAAGTCATGAAACACATCATTCATTGAGTTGCAAAAAGTAGCAGGAGCATTAGTCATGCCAAAAGACATCACCAAAAAGTTGTAAGAGGCATAACAAGTGATGCAAGTAATTTTCTTCTCATCTTATACAATTCAAACTTACTAATATCTAGACCACAAATCTAACTTGGTGAAGTATGAAACTTTGGCTTGTTAATGGAATAAGTTTACTACCAATGAGATAAGATATCTATACTTCATCATAACCTTATTCATGGCCATATAATCCATATACATTTGTAAGGAGCCATCATACTTTTTTTAGAACAACACTAAGGCACTATAAGGAGCTTTAGAAGGCTAAATTTAGCTTGTATCTAACAATTCTATTAATTGCTTCCTCAATTAAGCCAATTCATCAACTGCAAAGGATTGACATAAGAGAAGCCAACATTGTGTGCAATAAGGCTTCTATCACCCTCCTCAATAACTATAACACTAAAATTTTCTCTCTTTGGGCATTCCTTAGCACGATAAAGGCCATTATGAATAAAATAATCAAAATTGGACTTGTTTTCACCTTATTTCCAATTGACAACTTTATTTCTATCATTACCATTATCATATTGTTTATCTTTCTTGTTGCCTTCCTTTTTCTTTTTGCAGTTTCATTAATTGCTTCCATAATCAAGGGACTTATTGATTCTAAATTAACCAAACTATTAGTAGCAGCCATGGCAAAAGGCAAGTCTTTGGCACCTTGCCTTCTTAGCTCGATTTAAGCCTATGATTGAAGTTGAAGAACCTGTATTCATATGACACGTTGCTTATGATAAGCATTAAGGAATTAAACTCTTTGACATTATTCTACATTGTGCCATTATGCTTTAGTTTCTTTAAGGATTACCTCATAACCTAGGATATATTGCAAAGAAGAAAATGATCCTTTAATTCCTTCTTTAAGCTTGCTTACTTCTCTATGTGAGGTTTGCCCACTCTTTGCATCATCATCAAGCCTATTTCACCATTATAATTTGGAGTCTTTAGCAAGATACATGCTTATAAAGGTCACTTACTCTTCATTGAGTACCTAGACAAGCATGAAGTATTGCTTCATGTCCTACAAGAAGTTTTAATGGCTTGAAGGTCACAATTCCTCCTAAAGGCTTAAGGTTTGGCATCCTTATCTTTCTAGAGGAATCAGCAACCACACTTTGTTGATTGTCTCACCAAAACAAAAAGGTCTACTACTTAGACATGCCCATAAGAGCCTTTTCAATCTTGGACACTTGTTCCTACTTTGTATCAAGACACAATCCACTAGCTATAGACTGAACCTTGGTTCTTTGAGATTGGTTGTCATAAGGCCAACTATTTCACTCAAATTTTTGACCTTGTGATGGCACTAAGTCACATTTAGTTTTAGCTAATTCACATATATGAAGCACAAAAACACTCATAGGAATCACTTTCCAACTTTAAACACTTTTTTCAAAGTACCAAGGATTTCCCAAATTTTTTTATGGCCATTGACTACCACATTACACGTATATATAAAGTTGTTAGTTAACACCTTGAACTACTTAGGAATATGCATGACTTAGCAACCAAGCTAATCATGCATAGTGGGATTCCATTCTTAGGAGTGTAAATCTACTTTCTTATAAGACCATGAAACTACACTTGATGAAAGCTTGACACCTCATTAGGACTTAATCAACCACCCACTTTGGCCACCCATGTTCTCCTTCTCTCAAAGAGTTCATGCCAACATATTAACTTGGATACAACGTCTATAAAGCTTGTCATTTTTTCCATCAACACCCACTCTTATGTTTTCATAGAGATCAAGACCTATAATCTCCTATTTTTGTAATGTATGAAGCATAATCTAACTTGTTCCACACACTAAGCTCACAACTTGTTGGCAAGCTTGCAATCAGTATCATTTAGCATCAGCCAGGCCTAGAGCTCATGCATCCATACATTAATATCGTAGTCGATCCTTAAAGCACATGTTAATTTTTGCTAAATTTGATGGGAGACGTGCACTGCGCCATAAATAGCATTAAGTAATTAGCTGTATGGTAGAAAAAAGCATTGATGCATTTAAACTATCACCCAATAAGCAATAGCAAGTTGGCACATTACCAAAGCATGCTACCTTATTCTTAACATAACTTATTACACCAACCAATGACCTAAATGCCTTTTTCCCTTAACACCAATTTCCTAACCTCTCGTATAATACACATGTTCTTAATACATTTTTCTTGATTTGGTGTCCATACCCAATCCTAATTCAAGAATTTGTGTAAGGTACCACCAATTTGCTTATATTCTTAAGCTAATAAGCTTAAGGAACTAACACTAATCCACTGCAGCTAGCTATTTTAATTATTTTTGGGACTAGTAATTATGAAAAACATTTATTATTTTTAGGACATAATATCATCCATCCATATAGTATTTTATTCATAAAATGCAAATATATGCACATTTACTAATAAGAAACATGTAGCAATTGATATCTATTTGAATATGATTACTCAATGTTGGCTTTATGTATAGTTTGAAAAAGTAAAATCATTGGTATGGCATCACATAATCCAAAATGAAAATTCCATATAACCAATAATGGCAAAGCATGTAATTACATGAAAGAAGTTCTCCATTATATATCGTAAAAATGGGAATCTAGGAATGAATAAGGATCCCTATCAATATAAAAATAAAGAATGCAACCACAATTCAAATTAAATGTTTTCAAGGTTCTTCATAGATAAAACCTTTTATTTGATTTATTATCAATATATTTATTTCCTTCTTAGTGAGATAGGTAAAACCAGAATAAAAAATCATTATGAGCATAAATCTAAACTAGTAATAAAGATTGAGAAAAGTTTTTTAAAAGAAGATTTTCAATTTGATTTTGATGAGGAGAAGCTTAACTACTCTCTACACTAATATGCCATGCTACTTCAACTTTTGCATTTTAGGGATGGCTTAAGAATAGTTAAAAAAAAAGGTCACAAGAAAAAGAATAATAAAGCTTTAAAAGATAGGATTGGCCAAGAAAAACCTAATAATTGATTTAGAAGGATGCAACAAAGAGTTACAATCATTGGCAAGCAATAAGAAGAGTGTTTAATGCAATGAACAAACAATGCATAATTTTGTGCACAGAGAACCAAAGGCCCTAGTTATACCATCACATGAACAAACCATAAATGATTTTGTGCTTAGAGAACCAAGGCTCTAATTGTACCATCACATAGCTACATCACCATTATCACCACTTAGAGCATGGGGGTTATGTTTTTGTGGGTTCTTTGTCACATTTGTATTGTATGGGTTTCCGAGGGTTGCTTTTCTTAAGGGCTTTAATGCTTCCTTATCGATTGATAAGGATCGATTTTTTCCTTTAAAAAAAAAAAAAATTTACTTTTTCTTTTCTCCCCAATAATTTTCCTTAGTTTTTTTAAAAAAAAAAAAAGGAAAAAATCTTGATTGCTTATACATATGCTTACCTTTTTTTTTTTCACACTTTCTACTCCAAAACATTGACCACTACATATCATTTCATGATGACACTTTTGATTTTTTGGTAAGTGAGGTTTTATTACTATAAAATAAGAGTGACACATTAATATGTAGTGATAAGTTATTAGTTACCTAAAGGGATTCTTAAAATTAATTATAAATTTTATTTTTTAAAGTAACATTAAAAAACAATTTTTACAACATTAAATTATACTCTATAAGAAATCTTGGTCAACACATGTTCTAGACTCAATTTTATAAATGTCAACCTTTGGCTTTCATTATATAATACTAACAACAACAAGAACTATTACTAATGATGATGAATATGCAACTTGACTTAATTACTGCTACTACAATAATAATTATGGGTCATTAATTAAGTTACGAAATTATCAAAATTTGTAGTGTCAATATTTTCTTGATGTTCATTGGTCTAATTGTTAATTATTAAGGGATTGTTCAGTTATGTTGTTAATTTTTTACTTTCCTTTGTTGTTGTCTATTGTTCTTATTTTACTATTTGCCATTGATTTGGTATTGTTTACTGTTTTTTTATCACTAACTATTATATTATTTTTTGCAAGAAAAAATATAAAGGCCCAAAAAGACTCGTCCCAACAATTTGAATAAAGTAATAAATACAAAACTGAAGCTCATAATAATAAGTCAAAAACTCAAATAAATTAATGAAATATTGAATTATAATCAAAGTAAAACGTTAAGCGTAAAACCTTAAAGGAATGAAGTTTTGATCAAAGAATTAATGAAGTCAAAGTGAAAAAAATCCTAAAATTAAGAACAGGTAATTCTAGAATTGATGAAGAAGCAGGTGATTTAGAGTTGAAAATTTGGAAAATAGAAAATTCAAGGTAAAAGTGGAACAATTTCAAAGAAATGAGGTAAAAATGAAGCTCAATTTTGAAAAAAAAGTGAATAGATGAAGACAAGAGAGGGTATAGAGGGAAGGAGATGGTGCAAGGGAGGAGAGAGAGGGAGAGGGAGTCCAAAGGCTGAGAGAGAGATTTACAATAGTTAAATCTGAAGCTTAAATGAATTGCAAAACGTGAAACCTTCATTTTGTGGTTTTTCAAACTTGTCTTCTTTAAAAGAAAATGTTTTATTTTTTAGCAAAAAAAAAATTCACAATATCACTTGAACTAGTTTTGTGTTTTTTAACTTGAAAAAAAAAATTGAAAATCAAAAAACTCCAATGTTACGGAACAGGCCCTAGTGAAGAATGAGATGTCTAGTTCTAAAGCTACTAGTGTATTGTTCTCTCATCTCTATTTAGTTTGCTTACCTTCCCCTTGAGAGAGATGCATTTCTCAACATGCTGCTCACCAAAGAAGATGTTGACAAGGGGGGCTAATCTCAGGAGTTGGGACTCAAGGCTTGCAAAGATTTGTAGTTTAGGCATTTTCTCTTATGGATTTTTCTTGTAAATGCTAAGTGACTAGGAATAACTATATCCTTGTATTATATAAAAATCTACTAAGATAATGATCCTTCATCCATCTCCAATATTCTTTACCTCATTGTATTCTTTAATCAATCCATAAACAAGCCTACGAAATGAACTTCGGTAATTTTGTGTATTTCACTTTATCATACTTTGTTATCCATGAATTGAAGATCGTGTCTTGCAAAGACTTGTAGGTGTTTCTATAACTTAATGAATTTTGGGTGACCAAGTATAACTTGAAGCTTGAATTTTATAAAAGTTGTAATAAAATGAAGAATTTGGACTACATCTTGTTTACATTTTTTGTGCTTCCTAATTGAATTCACAATCTACAAACTAGCTCCGAATCAGTACATTTTTAGAGCGCCTTTCTTAGGTTAGTGCATTGACTAGCCTTTAGGTGGCCTAAACCCATTGACAACTATTTTGTGGGTTAGGCTTTCTTTTGCAATTTGGAGGTTGCTAATCAAGCTATTTTGTCTGTTTGCAAACTATTAAGAATGAATGTTCACTTCTTGCACATTTGCAAGTCATTAATTAACTGCTTTGGAGGTTAGTCCTTGTTTTTTGACTAGGAAACCATCAACTTGCGTATTTGTTTCAAGATTGATGACGACTTGTGTCATGCCTCTTACTATTTCCCTAGTCACTTGATAAGTGGCTTTTGCCTTGTGACTTGAAGGGCGACATAAATTTTATTTATGAGTGTGAGGCTAATTCCCACAGTTGTTACATGTTGCCAATTTGGCTTAAGTCATAGCTTACGAAGCACTTTCTTGGAAACATCAAGTTTAAGTTGGGTTAACGTGTACAACTTCCAACTTGATGTCATGTGTGCTAATGCAACTTATAGTAACATTGTCTTTTAAATGAACATTGATGTGCTACCCAAGAGTCATTGTTTTGGACCTCGTGTTCCTTAAGGCAAGCATTGCTTCATTGATAGGATTAATCATTGTGCTTGATGACTTTAATAGCTCTTAAAGTGTCATAATTGAACCTTTTTTAGGTAGGCAATCACTTTAATGAATTGTTACTTTAATTTGCTAATCCAAATACTCAAACTAGTCCCTTAAGACACAAAGCATGGTCCAAGGCCATTTTAGGGGAAGAGGGGGCAACTACTATGGTAAACTATTACTTTGGTTTGTTATTTTGAATGCTCAAGCGGGTCCCTAAGGACATGGAGCATGCTTAGAGGTCCTTTTCTAAAGGGAGGGCAATTGCTATGGCCAACTATTACTTTGGTTTGTCACTCTCTAAATGCTCAAGCTAGTCCCTAGGAAAACTAAGCATCATTGAACGCCCACAATATACACTTTGAGCTTTTCTTATAGGCTTTCTGATGAGAACCATGGAGATGATGGGTGGAAGGTTTCAATGATTGCAAGAGGTTCATTGCACATTCCAGAAGGCCTAATAACACGAGCTAGAGCCAAAAAGATTAAAGAAGTACTAAATGGGCTGATTTAGGACATTCAGGCCAACTCAGCTTCAAATGGTGCGAATTCAAGTTTGACAAGGAGTCCAGACATAATTAATATAATTAGAATACTTAATAGGGAAGACTAAGTAATAGCATTTCTTCCTAAATAAGAATTTATTATTTATGTTAGAATTTGTCCACAATTAGGAATTATCCTAAGTAGGAATTTGTGCCTCTTTAGGATTGCTATCTTATCTTATAAATAGGCACCCCTTGTATGCTCTAAAGGCAGACAACTTTGAGTGAAATAGAAAATAAGGGTTTTTTCCTCTCGGTTCTTTTAAAGACTAAGGAACTTATCAAGAGGTATTTCTTCTTGTGGCGTTCTAATCGACTTATCATTCCCAATTCCTTTCTTTTCTAGAGTGTGGCGTCCATATCCTTCTTAAATGGTCTAGGTTCTTGTTCCTTTGAAGGGTGGGTTTAGGATTTTTGATATTAAATTCTGGTTTAGCTTTCCTGGTTGTTCTTTGATTTCTTGTGTACATTGGGTCCCCAAGCCACGTCTTTTTGGGGTTTTCCGCATCACTTTCTTTACTCTTTATGTAAACTTTTGATTGTATTATGTTTATGCAATGAAATTGTTTTCCTTCATTAATTATATAATGCAATGTGTAGATGCATGTACCTATGATATTGGTAAAAGAACAACACATACAAAGGATTACTAGTAATAGATTTAAGACTAGTAAGTTTCATATCCAAAGGATTGGACTCTCTTCAAGTTCTTTGAGCCTATAGTTCCTTGGTTGGATGACCTTCGCTACACTCTAAAGGCTTTCCCAATTTGTGGTCAACTTGCTGGTCCTTTCGTCACTATTAATGACTCCCATTTCAGTAGAAATATGCTTCTTTTGTCAAAAAAAAAAAAAAAAAGGCTCTTTAACTCGCTTGTTGTGATACTAAACTATTTTTTGTTGGTAGGTTGTTGTGTTGACAAGGGCTTGTTCTTTGATCTCCTCTAACAAATCAAGACTGATTCGTAGGTTCTCATTGTTAACCTCCTCTTTGGTGGTAATTTCATATCGGTAGTTCAGTTCCCTTAGTGGTGCTAGCAACATTGTCTCCAAACCGAAGGCAAGGACAAAGTGAGTATCTCTTATGGTTGTCCTTGGGGTGGTCTTGTATGCCCATAGGACATCAGACAACTCGTTCATACTCTATCTTTTTGACTTGTTAAGTCACTTTTTAATCCCACAGTGATTGACATGTTAGTGACCTCCTATGCCCATTTATATGGCAGTGCTTGACTACTGCAAACTTAAGTTGCATACCAAGCTACTGGCAAATTGTCATGAACATGTAGTTATCAAATTCCTTTCCATTCTTAATAATGACGACCTAAAGGATTCCACATCTCCATATGATGGACTTCCAAACAAATTTGGGCACTATGGCTCTAATGATAAGTGTCCAGGTTTCAGCCTCTGCCCACTGGGTGAAGTAGTCCATTACTTCCATTACAATTTTCCTTTTTCATGTTATTGGTCGAAATTGATTTGTCAGGTCTAATCCCTATTGAGCAAAAGGCTAGGAGGTTGAATTAAAGTTAGTTAAACAATAGGGACTTAAGGTAAGTTCACAAAACGTTGATGATTATTGCATTTTCTGACGAGTTCTAATGAGTTTTCTTTACTTATCGGCCATTAGAAGTTCTATTACAAGGCCTTGAAGGTCATGACTCTTTCCTCGATGTCATTGCAACAAATTTCTTTTATGGATTTCTCCCAACACACATAGCCCTTCTTCCCTTGTGAAGCATTTTAGTTGCAAGGGGCTAAAAAATCTATTTTACAAATTTCCTTCCTAAAGGGCGTACCGAGCTGCCCTATATTAGATATGCCTCACTTAGATTTTGTCCTCTAATAGCTTCGTAGATTGAAGACATCTAATGATAGGATGCAACCATAATGGTTTAGGTTGCATCATAGCCACTTTAGTGACTTTTGCTTTGTAGCTCTATTTTTTTTTAGGGTTTCGAACATGATTGGTCTGTTTGCTTCTAGGTTCCAAGATAGCTACAATTCCAAGAATTCATCTACCTATACATTTTCTTGGTAATTTCATAAGCTCCAAAAGCACATTGACCTTCACTAGACTTCCTTAGACATGTTTCACGTTCGAACAATACTTCGCCGTGGTTTCTTCCTTGGCTTTGAACTAACCCAATACTTGCCCTACAACAAGCTATTAGTATACACCATCAAAA
>JAHLGO010000126.1:3372699-3412797 GCA_020615895.1 Ceriops decandra
TTTTCTCTTTAAAGCCTCTACAATTTTCAACCTAGTGACCAATGCTTTATATTCAAAGTCATTATTTGACATTAAGAAGTGGAACCTAAGTGCATATTCTAAGAAAATGTTCCCAAAGCCTCAAAAGATGATTTGAACTCTATTTCCTTCCCTACTAGGAGATTCATCGACATGGATATTCATTTTGCACTTTGTGGGTTGACCTCTTCACTTTTTTCAATGCCCGAATACTCATTGATGAAATTAGCAAATGCTTGGCCTTTATGGCTTTTTTAAGTTAAAACTAAATGTCCAATTTGCTTAATTTCACTAACCACTAAAGGAGTCTTCTCATGACAACTTACCTTCACAAAGTTAGTCTCAAGGGTTGGTTCATAAGGCAAGCATGGAAATATAATTTGAGCTTTCTTGTTGAGACTATTAGTGTGAATGTTTATCTTGGGGCACAACTCAATGCCCTACAAGACTTTACTTACATAATATACCAATCTCTGAATCTCGCTCTCTTCCCTAACCAAGACCCAAGCAACAACTAAAGCGCTCACACTCTATGACGAAAGAACAGTTCTCCTCCTAGGTTCGACTTAGAAGTAGTAGTGAGGCTAAATAATTCTTTATCTGGCCAAAGGCTTTTTGGCACTCCTCAGTCCAATGTTTGTTGCTTTCTTTAAGATTCAAAAAGTTGCAATTATTCATATCTAATTCTTGAGATGAACCTATTGAAATAAGCTGGTATGCGAATTAAGACTTGCACATTTTAAATAGCCTTGGGGACAAAAGGATTTGGATTGTTTCTATTTTATCCTGGTTAGGTATAAGGAACTCAAGAAATTTGCGAGACTGCACTCTAAAGGCACATTTCTTCGAGTTCAACCATGTTGTACTTGTTCATCGTGTTGAAGATTTCTTAGATATTTGTTATATAAGCTAAAGAGGACATACTCTTGACCACCATCTCGCCAACAAATAACTTCACATTCTATCCAATCTGCAATTTGAAATTCTTGTCAAATAGGCACTAGTATATATTCTTTGTGTTCTTTAGACCAAAAGACATTACCTTATAATAATATGTTCCTCTTTTGGTGACAAATGGCATCTTTTTTCTGTTAGATTCATACATTTTCGGGTAATATACTAATAAAACATTCATAAAAGGTGAGCAATTTGCTTCCCAATGTTTCATCATTTAACTATTGAATGCAGGGCAATGCATAGCTATCTTTGGGACATGGTTTGCTTAGGTCAGTGAAGTTGATGCACATGCTTGACTTATCTTTATGTTTTTTGGTCCATCACTATGTTGGTTGACCAGTGCAAGTGGATAACTTACCTAAAGAAACTTAAAGGATCTTGTCTAGCTCTTCCTCAATTGCCATTTGTCTTTTTCTATGAAATTTCTTTACTTCTTCATTGTTTGGTAAGTCAAGTGAATGCTGATTTTGTGGGCCATAACTTCAGGGTCTATTGCAAGCATGTTCTTTGGAACCCATGCAAAAATTATTGTTTTTCTACTCAAAAAATGCAATAATTTCCTCTCTTACTTATGCTATCAACATTATTTTTTTTGGGTTCCTCTTGGTAAAAGGGAATCCAAACTAGTCCTTCCGTCAATATCCCTCTTTCTTTATATCATACTCTATAATCCAAACTGGCGACATTGATGATAGTTTGTTTACCTTCTCCTTTTATTCATACAACATAGAGTTCGCATGCTTGCTTTTGGTCTACCTTGTGAACATTTTATGTTAACACCCCATGCTTGATAAGTTCTATCTCATCTTTGAGCCTTCTGCATTCTTCTATTGTGCGCCTATGATCACTGTAAAAATGACAAAACTTAGATCTATCTTACCTTTTCAGAGGAGATTTGACCTAGATTGGCCACTTCACTAAGTTTTTGCCTTCGATTTTGATCGTAATGTTCAATCTAGATGTTGTCAAGGGGGCGTAGTTGTTGTATCTAAGTTATGGGATAGCACTTCTCCTCTTCCTTGTATTATGAGGTGGAGTTTTACTCCTCTTGTCTTTTGGTTTCCTTTTGAATCTTTCCTAGGCCTACCTTTCTTTCCAAGGATCATCAACATCATTTCAAGTTTTGAGCGCATCCTCAACTAGGATTAACCTTTTACTCATTGCATGACCTCAACAAGATCTACTAGGGACCTTTTGCTCATGGAAAAGGTAATGGGTGGCTACTTCAAGCAGGTAACGAAGGCAAACAATACAAAGTCTTCCTTCAACCCTTGGGCACCTGATGTTTCCATATTGAGTTGAGACATAAAATCTATTAGAGTTGTTAGGGCCTTCTTATGTATGCACTTGCTTGTGAACTGCTTACTGAATTATTTCAGTTTAAGTCAGAACACAGACAAAGTTCTGCTACCACCTTTGAGTCGTGACTTGCAGAGTGCTTGTAAAAGGCTTTGCACATTGTAGCATCAAACACCCCCAAACAGGGACATTAGAGTTTGAAATATGTTCCAATGGTTCACCGAATCAATGGCACTGCAATAATATTCCAAGTTGAACATCTTGAACTTTCTTTTGATAAAGGAATGCTAAAAGAATCCTCGAGAGCAAATTAGGTTTCTCTAGTATTTTGCAATAAAGCCCATTGGCACATGAGCTTTTTGAGTTGCTTGCTCACCTCAGGATCTCTTGAGGAGAGTACTTGCTAGTTTTTTCGCTCAAGATTGGTGGGTTCATGGACGTGTGTCTAGGAAGTGGCTCTTAGGCCTATCATTTGTTGAAGTTGTCCGAGAGTGACCACACAAAGGTGCTGAGGAGAGCCTCTAGCCCATAATACAAATGCAACATACTCTACTTTCATGCAGACACGCATTTTATAAAATATAATGTCAGCGGATATATATATATATATATATATATATAAAATAAGGTATGCTTCCCTTTTTTATTTTTTGGAAAATGACCGTCAAATTTTTCAAGAGAATTAAAATGGTATTTTTATTAACAAGCGTTCTTGCCATTTCTCAACGTTGCAAGTATAGATAGATAGATAATAAACAGATGAATTGTAAAAATAAATAGCAGCAATAGACTCCATTGCATTCCCAACGCTCCGTGCTTCCGCCAAATTTTTTAACAAAATTATTTGATGGTTTGAAAAACCAGCACAAAATTATTTATGCTTCCCCGAAACCGCCTGGGTGAAGAGGGGAAATGAATCTCAAAAATAAAATAAAGCTATCAATTCCGGCTTATGCCCGCCAGCAAAATTGAGGTTGACAAGCAAGCATTGTCCCTCAATTCAGTTCGCAGGAAGAATAAGTCTATTAAAACAAAACAAAAAAAAAAAGAAAAAAAAAAAAAACCAAACTTACGATAAGTCCTTGAATTCTAACCCAACATGACTAATTCAAAAGACCCCTTTCCTTGAACAAATCAAGCATGGCGGCACCAATCTTGGCAGGAGATTCGACCACCTTCACCCCGGCTTCCCTTAGAGTCTTGATTTTATCCTGGGCGGTACCCTTTCCCCCAGATACGATTGCTGCACGTGAACACACATGCACAAGCAATTACCAAGGCGCAAATTATTTCACAAAGAACGACAGTTTCGGAATCATCAAGATTAGGCAGAAAATGAAGTGATATTCCACAAAAGAAAGAGCGCCAGCAATTAAAACTCCCCCACATACGGTTGAGGCAGAGCATCCCGCAAGGTGTTAGCATAAATGCTCATGACCCTGGGCAACATTTAAGCCTCAATTTTCACCACCTTTACATGGTAGTCATATGCGTTGGCCCAGAACAAGGGCCAGTACGTGCAAAGCATGCAGTAAATTTCTGAGTTTTCTGACTAACAATTAAAACAAAGCCGTGCTATGTAACCAGAACTTGCTCGCATCATGGGTAAATAATGTATTCACCAAGGTAGGAAAACATATTAAGCTCCACGTTTCTTATGCAAAACTGACATCGTTACTTTATCTGTTTTCCACTACCATTCCATTGTTACCGTAAGATTCACTGCATCATACAGACATACTTTGTTCTAAGCTCAGGTTCTAGATTCATGCTAATAAGAAACTCTTCAGGTCTTTACTGCACAAAACAGCAAGATACAAAGACAACCATACGGAACACACAGAGAAATTATTAGGTAAGAAAGGCATACCACCTCAGCCTTGCTTTGTTGGTATGGCCAATCCAAACATCTAATGCTAATTCATCATGGTGTAGTTTAATAAGCTAACACAAATAGCGTTGTTAGTTTCTTTGTTGTTTCTTGTCTGCTACTTGTAAAAGAGGATCAAAAGCAAAACACACAAACTAGACAACTATCAATCATGATTTTTTCCTAATTTTGTAGATGCCCCATTACCTTTTAATTTCATCTTCCCAGGATTTTGTTAGGAGATTGACTGTGTGTTAACATGTAAAAAGTTGTCCCATCATATAAGTACAACGTCTGAAGCAACACCATAATAATATTTAATATAGCATTGCTGCCTAATTGGGAGATAGTATCCAGCATACTTACCTTTGTTTACATTGCATCAGAGCTTAATATTAGAGAGATCTTCCAAGACAGTCAGAGAAAGATCCTCAGAAAGAGGGTGAGAAAAAGGTCTCCCAAGAGAGAGAAAAGAGAGACTCTCAAGTGAGAGAAAACCTAGCTGCCACTTCAGTGACACTGCTAAGAGACACTTTAACAAGGATTGATTACACCTACTCATTCAGACGAGAACAAATTGCGCATATTTTTACAAAGTCCTCACATGAGGTAGAATGACTGTTCTTGTAACAAGATGTGTATGTTAAACATCTACACACAAACTTGAGAGGGGGTATTGAGAGATTGATTGCATGTAAAGATATTGTCCCACATTGAATATGCACAATATCTAAAGCAATATAGTAGTAATATAGTCTTGCACCATAAATGGAAGATGTTATTCTAGAATAGATATCATTTAACAAATTCCTTTGGCACAACTCTAGCAAATTTTGCCAAATTTTTTTAATTGCAATTTCAGATCCTAACTTTAAAGAATACAGAATCAAGAGCAGAATATTTCCAATCCTTACTTTAAGGATAGAGTTGCGTGTGACTTTATTGGAGATTTTAGAGTTAACTGATTTTCTGGTACTACATCCGGGTTCACGGTCAGGTATTTAAGTGAAGTGAGATGATCAAGTTTTGGGCTTTCAAACAAGATGATGTAGTAGTGCAACAATGACAGCGATGCCCTGAATTGTAGCAGCATGCCTCAAAATTATGCAGAATAAATATTTTATTAGGTTTTGTGCCAATCAAAGATTGAAACCTGCCAAAAAAAATGAAGAAGGAAAAAGGAAACATATGTTGAATTTGAAAGCTGCATGAAAAGTTGAAAATGAGCAGAGCTTTTATAACCTCACATAGTCAGGGCACAACTTGGACTGGCAGAAGGGTGATGGACGTTAGAAGATGACCAAATGCAGGTGGTGAAGAAGATGGTATTAGCAAATGTGGTGTCTAAAATCACCCAGATTGAACTGATGAGTCTTTTAATAAGTGGGACCAAACAGGAAGGAAAAATGAATTTAAATTTGTTTGTCTTTGCCCTGCCTCACTCTCTTCAGTTTATGTTTTCCGTTAATTAGTGAGCAATCTGACACTTTGCTGAAGTGGCATCCAAGGACTGGTTTGACATACCAACAAAGTGAGGCTGATGTGGTATGCCAGTCCCACCTAATGATTTCTCCGCAAGACACATCATTAAGTGAAAGTCACATGACATTCCAGAGAATGGCAAGAGAAGGGTTAGTGTATGACTTTTTATCGTTGTTTGCTAAACTATGAGGATTCATACTAAGTAATCGAGGGCAAGACCTGTACAAAGTCAAAGACTATTTCTAAGTTTATCACATTCACACTTTTTTTGTTCCATTTTCTTTTGAAACATGAATAGATGTGTTTCTGTGCACACGCATGCTGGCATGTATATCCATATGAACAAATAGCCATAGTCACTAAAATTTTCACACAAACTATAGTATTTCATAAAGGAAGTAAAGACAAAATAATAACCCATTAGACGTGGGTGCATGAGGAATAGTATGAATAATTACAAAGAATTAAACAAAATATAAAAGAGAAAAGATGATGAAAAGTACCTCCAGCATGGCCCATACGACGGCCAGGTGGTGCAGTAAGTCCAGCAATAAAAGCAACAATAGGCTTTTCAGTTCCACTTTCCTGTTTCAGTTGCAAAAAATAAAGTATTTGCCAGAATGGATCTCTTATAATAAGTACCCTGAACAAATCTTCAATTCCAAGCAACTAAAGTAATTTGGCACATCAAATGAATGCTTCATCAAAAACTAAACTGAAAAGCACAATAGAGAAACAAAAACTTGTAGGCATACAAATTCAAATAACCTATGCAGAATCAATGTGTAGTTACTAAGGAAAAAGAAGGAAATTAGTACCTACGGTTTAGGTTGCAGGGAAATTTAGGATATTATATTTGACAACCAGAACCTTTACTCCTTTTCTGATATTGCACCATACAGCAGAAAACACATTCCCATGTAACAGCAAAGTGCCCTCACTGCTTATTCATAATCTTTCCTTGTCAACTCACAACTTCCTGAAAGCACTCAACCCCAGGACCAGCTAGTTGTAGTCTTCATCCAAGTGAGTGTCCTATCCTTTGTAACAGCTGGTAGATCTTTGTTATAACCCAAGACATCACAAATATGACTACGTCAACATTCCATGTCCTTTTAATGTATCCCAATTTTTACGAGCAGTTGAAACTGGAGTTGCTGGCCAGTTCTAAAGGCCTTTTTAATCTCTCATGATAGCGTGTGTAAGTCTCTATACCTCTCCTTAAAGTTATTTCATCCCTCCCTTTTTTAGGCTGTATAACATTATTAACTGTAGGACAAGCAGTAGTCTTTCCGTTCTTTCAAGAAAGATAGGAATCAGGCAGATAATCAATTCAGTGAGTTGAAGCAAACAATTTTTGACAGCTAAGGCCCAGAGCAAGGATAATACTTCTAGCAGTCTCCTACCACAGCTACTTGACCATCTAGATGCCCAGGGGAAGGCTCACGGGCAATTTATTCCAATCCACTTTTTCACCCCAAGGCTATCCCACTAACACAACGAAGTCTATCTTTTGGCATAAATCTGCCTTCTTCTTCAAACATGAAAACTCCTCCTTAAATCAATAGCACAATGGTGCCCCTAATCTATAATGAAATAGTCTTCTTGAAGCAATCATAGCAGCCTTGGCACCCATAGATTTTGTGCCTTCTAACACAACTACCTTGACACTAAACCCGTAGATGAGGCTTTTCTCCCCAAATTTAATAGGGATCATGTATAGAAGGTTTCACTAACACTAGGCACATTGAATAGGCTATTCAGAAGAAAGCAGCCATAGAAGGAGAGAGAAAGAGAGAGGCACTTCTTCAAGATCTAGGATCCAGGCTTTCAAAAAAAAATGAAGATGCAAAAAGTAAAGAGAAAATATTTTGAACAACCAACCTAAAATAAGGATTCTAGATTCACCAACTTAGAACAGATGGAGATTCTCAAACCAGGTGAATTGACACTCGACATCTATTAAACAAATTATGCTTGCTCACTGCCATAACAGATCACAAACAGAGGGCATTTTTTTGACAGTTGAGTTTGTTTATTAGATGAATAAATCATGTATGAGCTTTCTTAGCAATGAGAAAAGCATTGGAGGTGGAGATGGAGGAGAAACAAAGGAAAATGTGGTGGAATTTTGATGCCCTTGAGGTGTTTTTTCTACACATAGATGTCTGGACATATATTTGATAAAAAAATAAAATGTATTGCATTCTATTAGTGACATTGTCAAGAAATTTCAATATATCACAATTCCACTATGCTTCCATCATCTCCCCAACATACCATAAGAGTTTCTAATCTCCTGTTATGGTACATCATTTAAATGCATTACATACTAAACAGTGAGAAGAAACACAACAAATGATGGCCAACCAGCATACTAAAGAGTGAGCAAGACATTGCAAATCATTTAGAGTTTATTTACCTAGAATTAAGAATTAATTTAACAATTTGACTCAACATGTTAGTACGTTTATTGTTAAATGGTTGTACATCATTGAATGTAATGTCTCCTCAAGTAGAAAACACAGGTATTTCTCCAGCAATACAGTCTTGCCTGCCAGCGCAATAATGAATCCATCCATTGAATGTAAGAGATATTCTAGAGCTTTATCATTTAATCCCTCTAATTTTTTATTTTCTTTACTTAGTGCCTAAAATTATGACCAAATGATTTACCTTAATTAACGCAGCAGCATCCTCCTCTGCAGTACCCCCTATCTCACCGATAAGAATAATACCTGCAATGCAACGCACTTTTACAATTAGATGAAAAGGTTATCTATCTATACACAAAAACCTTCATCAAATAACAGGAATAAGAGGAAAATAATGACAGGACAAGAAAAAAAAAAAACCCAACAAGCTGGTAAATGGTAAAGTGGCATAACTTTGAAGAGGTCCCCCCCATACCCCAGAAAAAGAAAGAAAAAACAAAGACAAAAAAAGGAAGAAAAAAGCTTTTCTACCAAGAATAAACATGCCCAGCTTTAGGTCTAGAATCACAGCTTCCAACTACCCATTGCTGACTAAAAGACATGGCAAGGACATATATAGAAGAGAATTTCCTTTCTTTTGGTGGGAACAAAGGTCAGTGCAACCTTGAAATTAACCACTGCCTTTCCAGAAATGATGAAATTGTAGGAACCAATCTTCTTACAGTCACTTGCTGAACAAATAATAGACAAAAACAAGTCTTGCAAAACTCTCTCATCAAATGAAAACACAAACAAAAAAACACAAAGGAAGTCAAAGTCCCATTTTGGCAATTTAAGTAACACAAATAAAACCTACATAAGTACAGAATCAATCAAACATTTGTTATAGAGTAGACAGCTATGACTATAAGAATGATTAGCAGAAAGTTTGTCCCTGAGAAAGATTTCTCAGGCATTATCTTGGATAATTCTAATATTGCTGGGAAGTGAAACAAGAAATTGGAGCATAAAGGAATAGCTTCAGTAGAATCTCTTTTTAGCACGCATACAGGACCAAAACAAACTCATCATAGCTAATAATGGAGGAAATTTGAAAGAAAAAGAAGTCAACATAAGAGATATGTTGTCTAAGACCAAATGCCAGCACATGAGAGACTGATATGATTAGATTACACTTCCACAATGCAGGAAATTTTAGTCTTCAAAATCATCATCAAAAGGATTGAACATCTTGTACTACATGGTTCTTATTGCTATACTATCTACAGAAGCACAATTATTGAGCATACATGCTAACATAGGACTAGTATTGAGAATTAGAATTTGAAATGGGAAACTGGAAAATCTGTTGGAATTCCTCACATGAACAACACAAACAGAACAAAAACATTACAGAAACAACAGTGAAGTCCACCACTGGGCTAGTGAAATCCATCACCAACTGCTCAACTCTAAGCATCAATCTTATCTCAATACAAATCGCACACTGAAAATTAAATCAGGGAGTAGTGTTTCTAGGATAACTACTCCAGATAAAACAAAATATGAAAATACTGAAGATCTTCACCAACCATTACAGATAAAGCACAAATAAGAAAAGTCCAACAGGTAGGATATAGGATTTATTCAAAGAATTTCAAAGTCCAACTTTGAATGATCTGTTCTTTCATGCATTGCTGCTACACACAAGTGGACATGCATTCACATCACATAACCTTGAATAACTACATAAAAAGCCTGGAGCAAACAAAAGTATCATATCACGCTGAAAAATAGGAAAAACCAGCCAAATGCCAACACAATAACCCCCAAGGACACTATGAAAACACTGAAGTTCACATGGATTAGCAACATGTTCAATATCAATTATGCTGAAGCTTAGAAGATGTCCAAACACATTTGTTAACTCTAGTAGCCTCTCATTTAAGTATATAAAGATGTGTATAGTCCAGTAAATAGATGCAAAAAGTAGCTCAAGTTGCCCATTCATTGGATGAACACAATGTACACACAAGGACAGAAAGATGCTGCTATCAAGCACAACATCCAAAAAAATAATAATAACCTTTTTATTAAGACAGACAAAATACATACCCTTTCTGGATCTTAAACTAGGAAATAATGCAGAACAAGAAATTTAGAAGTTTACCTTCGGTCTGAGGGTCTGGAAGAAATTTGGTAACGCAGTCAACAAAATTTGTCCCATTAAAGGGATCACCTCCAATGCCTACACAAGTAGATTGCCCTAGACCGACCACAGTTGTTTGGAAAACCTAAGAAATCCATAACAAAATGAAGTAATGCACCAATTGCAGATTTTTATTTTCAGTAAAATTTGCAGGAAGCACATCAAGGTCACAGAATTACCATACCACATAGACTATGCAACTCAATTCTAATGTCCTATTGCCCATTACAGCTGTGGCATTTACAGTACACAAATGCATGGTGTTGCATGGAGGGATCATGGCATGACAGGATTACACATTCCAAGTTCTGTCCCAGAACACATTTTGCAAAGTACCAAACATTTTCACACTATCTGTAGCATGACAAGAAGAGATGTAAAATGGACAAAGAGAAGCGCATGATTAAGTTTCTCAACTTACTGCCTCATAAGTCAATGTGCCTGATCGTGAAACAATCCCTACACGCCCTGGTTTGTGAATATAACCAGGCATAATTCCAATCTTGCATTCCCCAGGTTTAATAATGCCAGGACAGTTTGGACCAATTAGTTGGGTTTTTGATTGCTTGTTGATGGCAGCTTTCACTCGAACCTGTAATTCCCAATTATTAAAGTAGATTCTAAATTCTAAGAATTGAAGCAGACATCCACAGCAAGAAATATGGCTGTGTACAGCAAACATATTTTAGACAAGTAACAAATGTGTTGGACAGAATCAAAATTAGTTCTGACTCCAAAAGTACAGAAAAATATAAGATATCTTGATACAGACAAGCATCTACATACCAATTGTTTCACAAGTAAGTTCCCTCAAACCAATTGAGACCAAATGTTAGTAGCACTGTGGGAAAAAGTACCATTATGTCCTTTGCAACACAAGTACAAAAGAAAACTCAGTTATGGCAGCAGGATAGAGAAATCCAGTATGGTAATAATTGTTTCCACTCATGATTGACTTGGACAAAAAAAAATCAATGGAAGATAAATGAAGAATGCAAAATGTTAAACTTTGACACAAGAAAAGCAATGCCAAAACTCCAAAGTGAATTATATAAGGATAGATGGGATCCACTCAAAGATTTGAAAACTACTAACACAAAGACACTAAATCATAAATCCCACCTACCATGTCATGTTGAGGAATTCCTTCAGTAATGCATACCACCAGATCCAATTCAGCTTCCACTGCCTCCATAATAGCTGCAGCAGCAAAAGGTGGAGGAACATAAATCACTGAAGCATTGGCCTTTGTTTCGGCTTTTGCCTCTGCCACTGTATTGAATACAGGAAGTCCCAAGTGTTCTGTGCCGCCCTTCTTTGGTGTCACCCCACCAACCTAATAAAGCAAAGAACAAAAAATTTTGTCAATGATAATATATATAACAACCTTTCATTTCTGGAAAAGTACATACAGGTATACCATCCAAAACAAACAGCAATTGAAAACGTCCAAACTAGACATAGCTAGCATCAGATAAGCAGGGAAAAAAAAGTGAACAGAAAGCATATAAAAGCATTCACAGAAACAGATAGATAATTCCACTGCAATCATTCAGAGGCTTAAATTTCTACCCAACCATTTAGAACAATCAAATCCCATGCCCTTTGATTGTTAACTGTCCTCCAAGCTCAAGTCCCATCAATTAAACGATGAAATCATGAGTTGAAGGTGTTTTCACGCATCATTTACACTAGGCATAGAATAGCAGTCTACCAAGATAAACAAAGATTTCACAGCCCACCAAATTAGGCATCCAAATTTCATCCTTTTCGTTTTATCCTTCCTATTTTCTCCTCATCCAAAAACAGCCCAAATGTTCAACTATGAGTCCTACTTTCTTTCTAAAACGTCCAATTTACTAAATAAATTTGTCAAAGAAGCTGTTCAAGAAACTTTCCCAGAATCAAAGAGAAGAAAACTCAAGGCACTGTTTACCTAAAACCACTGAAATTACGAATCAATTGGGAAACCCAACATATGCCCACCACAACAAAAAAAAAGATAAAAATAAATAGAAGGCAAAAAAGAAATCAAAGTCTACGATTCAACACAGAAAGACTATCCATTGGGCATAGGAAAGAAAATAAATAACAAAGCCCATGAATGAAAAAATAGCCAATGGGTAATTGAAGAACAAAACCCAGAAGCAATGGAATATACCATTTTGGTGCCATACTCAATGGCTTGTTCCGTGTGAAAAGTTCCGTTCTTGCCAGTGATACCTTGGCAAATGACCCGGGTGTTCTTGTCCACGAAAACTGCCGGCGGAGACGGAGAAGTCCCCCCAAAAGAACGATACTGTAGGGCAGAATATGGCGACCGGGAAGAAGAAGAGGAAGCAGAAGGCGAGGAGGAAGCGGGAGCAGCGATTGGATGTATATGGGGTTTGTGAGGGCCGCGAATCCCTGAAGACAGAGAGGCTATCAGTCGGGCCGCTTGCCTTGCCATTTTCACTTCTCTCCTTCTTGATCTCTACGACCCCTCTCTATCCCTCTGAGAAAACGCAGGCGCAGCCCAATTCTACCAAACAAAGGGAGGGATCAAAAATTTAGAATCTGTACGCATCGGCCAAAATTATTATTGGTTAACTATATGTTAGGGTTTTCGCCTAGCGGCGGTGACCCATAAAGTTTCACTGTTTTAGAAATTAAAATTCAAAACTGAATTTTCAGCTAATTATATATTCCAATAATGGAAAAACACTTTAATAAAAATAAATTTTAATTTAAAAAATCTTATGTTTTTAATTTAAATTAATTTTAAACTTAGGTGATATTATTTTATTTATATTTAATCTAAATAAAAAAAACAATACAAAGAGGGTATTTTCTTTAAAATTTAAAAATATTTCTTTTAAAAAAAAAAAACAAAACAACAAAAATTAAGAAAAAGAATTTGAGTAAAATTCAATGAATCTGCTTTAGGGTATTATATTAGATAGTAAATGTATTTTTTTTTTTTTAGATATGATATTAAGGGTTGGCTATTTAGGGATAGCCCTTATTACATAATTATAACAATATCATAAGTCATCAATAGTTCAAATTTACAACAAGGTAATATAGAAATCCAAAGGTAAGGACCCAAAATTGCCCAATGAAGCTTAGCTTGTTAACAGGCTTTTAGCCCTTCTTCAAGACCTAAATGGCCTAGTCCAACTGCAACCCCTACAAACCAACAGTTTGCGAAATATTAGACATGTATAGTAAAATAATAATTGTGGTCATTGAATATAATCAAAAATAAAAGTTAAATCTCTCAAAATGAGGATTCCAAAAGTAGTATATTAAGCGAAGATATATTTTTTTTTTTTGTAAGAAAAAAGAGGCCCTTCACATTAAAAAGGGAAGGCATGTAGATAAAGAAACAAAATGAAGGGAAATAATAAAAAAAGACCTATACAAGCATACAAAAAAAAAAAAAAAAAGGATGGGCAACAAAGGGAGCAAAAGGAATAAAAAGAGTAGAACATTAAAAGTATAAAAAATGTTCCAAGTAATGAAAGAAGAGTATCTATAAGAAATCTAATGCAAGGTTGTAAGCACCAATTGTTTCCTTTAAAATTAGTCCTATAGATATTGTATTATCCCTTTTCATTTGTAGTAATACCGTCATCTCCCTTTGTTTTTTTTTTTTTTAATTTTAAGGAAAGTCAAAAAGGTTATCCAAAAAAAAAAAAAAAACACGACTAATGCATCCATTAACACCTTAAAAGAGGTTAAAAAAAACCCCTTAGTGATTTAGTAGTCAACCAAAGTAAAGGAAAGTATAAATAAATAACATGATGCAACCATTTATGAATTTATGACCTATGTTAGCTACATCCATAAGGCTAACTTTTTAAAAGTCTAAAAAATGGATAGAAAAATACTTCTTTAAAGGGTAAGTAGCTAGCCAAAGTAAGGAATTCCTATATTTAGATTCTTTTATTAATCATCTTTCTATTTGATAATTTTTTTTTCTTTTTTCAATTAAACAAATTCCTACTCTTCATTTGTGGTAATCGATTGCTTAGGGGCAAGTGAAAAAGCAAAAACTAATTAGAAATGAAAGGGTTTAATTAGAACAATAAAGGCATTTTAAGTAAGATTAGCCTCCCACTCAACCAAAATTCTTTTAAACTCTATAATTATAACGAGATGATTTTTCATTTATCAATACAAAAAGCCTAAAGTAGAGAACTCAACTACCAATAATTACGACACACATAAAAAATAAAAAAAGAAAAAGAAAAAGGAGAAAACAACACAAGCCAAGAAATACTTATCTTATGCCGTTATTAGCACATACACCTACTTCCCCCTTGCCTTTTTGCTCTATAATTTTTCTATGCAATCTTAAGTCTAATGCATTTGCTTGATTTAGGGTCAAAGTCATATAAATAAGTGAAAAACGAATCAACTCACCTTTTTTCATACTTTCTAATGACCAATATTTGAATTCGATCATTGAAGCAATATCAATGACAATTTTTCATTAACAACTAGTGATCAAAGTGATAGATAACTAAAGCACCCCTTCACTTTTCCTCTCTATGTACAAAAAAAAAAAAAGATTATTATTAAAAATTAGAAATTAAAATATAAACCAAAAAAAGGAAAAATTTAAAGAAATTTAAATATGGCTTGATTTAATTGGGTCATATCAACTCAATACCCTTTCTTATTTGGAGTTCTCTAAATTCAACCTCCTTAAAGATAGGATCCAAACTAAATGTAGCTCCTTAACAAATCAAACTTGTTTTTTTCACTTCCTATAAACATCCAGCAGCCCTCAAGAAAACCTTAAATAAGATCAATACCTATTCATCTAAAAAATGAAATGTTCTTACCATTTCTCCCTTATTATAAAAACTAAATTCTTTAGACTTCAAGATCTAAAGACTTGGAACCACAAATTAGTGTAAAGCTCATAATTTTGAAGCCAAACAACTTTATATCCAAACATGAGACCATGACCACCATAAGCCAAAAATCATAAAATGATAAGTATATATGAAGTTTAAAGACCAACTTAAAATGATAACCAGATTATCATGAGTGTTTTGTAGTTGTTTTATGTTATATATGTATAATTTTTTAAAAATATTTTAATTTAAGTATCATACTTATTATAATCAAGATTAAAAATTAAAGGAGATTAATTTCTTTGGTAAAAGGTTTTTAAATAGCTTCTTATTATAAAATATCATACTCTATTTATTTTTGAATAGCTTCTTTCAAAAAGGTTTTTACTTCTTTGGTAAATGTTTTGGTAGAAGATATGATTTTTTAGAACTAGGTTGCATTCATTTTTAAGTAAGGGAGTGTGAGATCTTCAACGAAATTTGGATAAGTGGAGCCAAAATTAAGATAATTAAAGGGAAAGGCTAGGCCTTATGACAATAATCAAGAGGAGTGGAAAATGATGAATGGAAGACTTAGAGAAGCAAGAAATGATTAAGGTTTGACTAAAAAATAAAAATGTATAGGAAACTCAAAATGACATCACTTAGGCATTTTGGAAGTTGATTGCTCTCTGACCAAAATGCCATCATTTTGTTTAACAAGAACTAGCTCACAAGTTCCAAAGTTATGTCATTTAATGTAATAAGAACTAGCTTTCTAATTCTAAAATTATGTCATTTTGTATAACAAGGTTTAATTTCCTAATTCAAAAACTATATCATTTTGTAAAACAAGAACCAATTTCCAAATTCCCAAATTAGGTCATTTTACATAATAAGACTTAGTTTCTTAATTCCAAAACTATATTATGTTAGGTAATCATAATGGATCATAGATAAAAAAAAAAAAAAAAAGGAAAAAACCCTGATCACTTAGAGAGTTGATCTTCTATTCATTCCAAGGGTTTTCCACCCTTTTTTAGAAGTTGATAAAAAGGTTATAATTAAGACTTTCTTGAGAAAGATTACTTAATATGCATAGACTACTATTGTATAAAATGGATCTTTTCCTTCCTCATTGTTGGTCTTTACCCAAGCTTTGTCGATCTTTTCTCTGTAGGTTCTCTATGCTACTGCTATTGTTTCTCTTTTGCAAGTTCTCTCTTTTACATGTTCTCTCCTTTACAGGTTCTCTTGATTGTAAATTCTCTCCATTGCAAGTTATCTCTATTGTAAGTTCTCTCCCTCTACTGCCAATGTTGCCTTTTTTTACCTAGGCAGGTTCTCTCCTTATACCTTAGTAAGTTATCTTCCTTTGTTACTGGTATTGCCTCACCTGTTACAAGGGCAAGTTTTCTCCTTTGTTGTTGGTGTTGCCTCACTTATTACTAAGACAAGCTTTCTCCTCTGCTGCTAGCTTTTTCTTTGGTGCGATTACCTCTTTTTTTGGTGGTTGCTGCCTCCTTCTCCCTTTGGTTACTACTACACCTTTTTCCTTTGGTTACTACTGCACCTTCTCCTTTTGGTTGCTGTTACACTTTCTCCTTCTGATGGCTGCTACACCTTCTTTTTTGGAGGTTGCTGCACCTTTTCCTTTCGGTGGCTGCTACACCTTTTCCTTTTAGTGGCTGTTGCACCTTCTCCTTCTATTAACTACTACACCTTCATCCTTGGTGACTGCTACACCTTTTCCTTCTAGTGGTTGTTGCACCATCTCTTTCTCCCTTTGGTTCGGCTGTTACCTTTTTTGGTGTGACTACTATACCTCTTTTCTCCCTTTGGCTTAACTATTACCTTTTTTGGTGTGGTTGTCGGCTGCTATAAGTCCTTCTCCTTTTGGTATAGCTATCTCTTTTGTCTATTATACCTTCTTTGGTTTGCTATTCAACATGCACGCCCTTTCTCTTTGGTGGTTGCCTCCTTGGCTGGTTACACCTCTCCTTGGCACTACACCACTCCTTGGCTGGTGGCACCTCACTTGGCCAATTGTACCTCTCCTTGGCTAGTCACTCTCTTTGCCTTTCTCTCTCAATTTTCTATAGCTCATACATATTTTAAAAGATGGATGGATGTATTTTTAAGTTATAAGATTTAGGGTTATATAATCATCAATGGTTAGTATTGATTCCCAAGGGTTGCTCTATAATTAACAGTTAGATTTGATTTTTAAAATTTAGGGTTAGTGGTCAACATTAACTTCTTGAAATTTAGAGTTAATGGTTAAGAGTCAACGATTAACCTTGACCCTTAAAATTTAGGGTTAATAGTTAATATTGACTCATTAACTTCAAAGTTGACTTGCTATCAACATTTTTGACCAACAACTTTTCTACATCTCAACGACATTTAAAACATCACATCAACACAAATAACTATAGGAGATGCTGTTGACAATAAATCCAACATTAGTCATCAAAGATGGGCTTAACAATCTCCCATTTGGAATTTTTTGGCAACACGTTAAATCCAATAATCAATAATGTACAAATAACAACGTTTGACATTCATAGCTCCCCTTAAAACATGTATCTCCCTTTTTACATGTGGGCATGATTCCAACTGGAAACAATCTTTATCTCCATTTTTTTTTTCTACTTCTCCCCCTTTATTTATCAAGTTACTTCCTTTTTTAATCAATATATACTCTCTTTGTATTTATGCAAAATATCTCTCCTTTTGACAACAAATCTTAAAAATAATAGAAGAGGAAAAGGGAAAGGGGTAAAGGCATCCCTTAACCTTTAGGGGGTGGTTGAATACATAAATTCAACTCTTTATGTCCAAGATGTTTATTAAGCCAATCTTTAATGCTAGTGTTGGAATTGTTGTCAACATCATCTCACATAGTTATATGTGATTTGATGTTATGAATGTCGTTGAGATGTAGTAAGGTCATTGGGAGAAAACGGTGATGACAAGTCAACCTTGGAATAGAGGAGTTAATGTTGACCGTTGACCCTAAATTTTAGGAATAAAATCTGGTCATTGATTGTAAGGCAACATGTGGGAATTAATGATGACTATTGATGATCGTGTAGCCCTAATCCAAAGGCTCTATAAATACCCTTAGGTGTCTTGCAAAAAAAAAAAGTACGAAAGACTACAAAAAATTGAGTGAATGACAAGGATAGAGATAAGCAGCAAACCTAAGGAAAAAGGGAGGTGAACGATAAAGAGGAGGCAACCACTAAGCAAGGTGTAATCAACTAAGAAGGAGAGAAAGAAAGCAAGTGACAGTTGGCCAAAGAGAGTGTAATGGCCACCAAAGAACGAAGGCAATACAGCTAGCCAATAAGAGAGCAACAGTACATCCAAGAGGCTTTCCTACACTAGCAGCACATCTAAGATGCTTCCCACCAGCAACAACATGTCCAAAAGATTCCCCAATAGCAATAGCACATCCAAGAGGCTCCCCAGCAACAGTAGCACGTCTAGGAGATTTCCCAACAGTAGTAGTATGTCCAAGAGACTTCCCAACAGCAACAATACATCTAAGAGGGTATACCAACACCAACAACACATCCTTACACATCCAAGAGGATATATCAACAACAGCAGACATCCTTGCAGGTCTAAGAGGGTATACCAGCACCAATAGTATGTTCTTGAACATCTAAGAGGGTATACTAGCAGTAGCAGCACATCCTTACATGTCTAAGAGGGTATACCAACACTAGTGGCACCTTGGGAGGCTTCCTAGTAGTAAAAGCATGCTCAGGAATCAAGTAAAAAATTAAAACGTGTAATAGCAAGTTCGGGAATTAGGAGCCACCCACAGAAAGTGCAGCAACAGGTTGGGAAATCAACTAGCAAACCAATAGCAGTGCAAGAAGATACTACAATGCATAGGGATAGCAACAGTAGTATGAGAAAATAGTTATAATGCGTGGGAAGAGTAGCAGTGGTGTGAGAAAGTGGTTGCAATGTAAGGAGAAAATAGTAATAGTGTGAGAAAGCAACAGCAACGGGCACGGACAGCAGCAGCAGTACTAGCTGATAGCAAGAACAGCGTGTGCGAATAGTAGGAACAACATGTATGGACAATAGTCACAGTGTGCACAGACAGTAGACATAGCTTGTGCAAATAGTAGGTATAGATTGTGCGAACAGCAAGCATAGTGTATGTAACAAATAATAAGTATAACTTGTACTAACAATAGGCACATCTTGTAAGGATAGTGGGCATAGTGCGTGCAGATAATAGGAAAATGTGGCAATGCAAACAAATAGTATTAATTGCACACATGGACAGTAGCAAACAAATGTGGCAGCGGGTGTAGACAGTAACGGATAGAGCGATAGCACATCTTGATAGTATTACCTGTGCACACAGATAACAGCAAACAAACGTGGCAGCATATATGGAGAGCAGTAGTAGTGCATACTGACGGTATTAATTGCATACATGAAAAAATGTGACAGTGTGTATGGACAACATTAATGGTGCGTGCAAACAGCAGCAGTAGCGCTCGTGGGTAGCACTAGTAGCAAGCAAAACAACACCGGTAACAAAGAAAGGAAAAGATCTATATTTTGCTCTAATAGTTTGTATACATTGAGTGATTGTTCTCTAGGAAAGGTTTTAATTACAAAGTCTTGATAAACATGTTGAAAAAGGGTGGGATACCTTTGGAGTAATTAGGAGATCATTGTAAGTGGTTAAGGAGTAGTCCTTCCACAAGTGGTTAATCAGTGATCCTTCCATACTATAACTATATCCCTTGATAACAAGAGTGGATTGTGTGATTTAGGAGTGATCCTATCACATCATGGACATAGCCCATACATTATGAGTGAACCACATAAAAATTGTCGTGTGTTCTTGAGTGTTTGCACATTAATTTTTATTCGTATAGTCGTGCTCACATAAAGGAGAAAATTAAAAATTGGATCATCGGTTCTAATAAGCCACAAAGGTTAAATCGAGATCGATTTGTAAAAAGAAGATAGCTTACACTGATTCACCCCCTCTCTCAGTGTGAAACCTATAACAATCCTTATCAAGTGGTATCAAAGCCTGGTTCCTCATATTTGGTGTACATTCCCAACCATTCAAGGCATATAAATCTTTCATTTAACTTGACATTCCTACAAATAGACATATGAAATTTTTAGCAAATCACAAATTGCTCGATAATTACTCCATAACTCAAATGAAAAATTATCAAAATATTATTAATAAAAATCTAGGCAATACAATTGTTCAACTAAAAAAGGAAAACATTAAGCATAAATCTTATATTTTCTCTTCATTAGGTGGTGTATGGCATATAGTCATTTGTTCCAAGTAAGTTATATTATATATCAAGTTATGGTTATAAGTCTAAGCCATGCATCATCCTACATCTCTTATATTCCAAACAAAGATTCTGTAATACTCTTGTTGAGATGAGATATTGATGAAATCCCTTGGGATGTTAATATCAATATTAATCACTTCATTATGTTCATAAAAATATATGGCAAATATCATTGCTTAAATTGGTCAACCTTCAAGTTTTTTTAACACTAAAGCCATGATTTCACATACAAAATATAAATTATATATTTCATATCTAATAGAAAATTGAGTTTCTATCCAGTCTAAACTATAACCACAAATTAGATTTAAGATATCTAGGCCTTTTATCTGTAATCTAAATTATACTTATCACACATAAAATTAATACTTTTATTATTAAGTAATGGTTATGTAAGTGATATAAGGAGGGGTGCTTTGAATAGGTTTGTGTATTTGGAAGAGTTTAAAAACTAGATTTTTAATAGTCGAGGAGACTATTTTAGAGGATTTTGAAGGAGTTGTAATTTTAACCTTAGTTTTTAAAGTTGTTTTCTACTTTGGATAATTGGATTATGTAAATAAGCATTTGTCAAATTATTTTGATGAATGATCATTTTGGAAAGTTTTTTTGAAACATTACTTTCGTAAGGGATTTTGTATATGGGTAGATTAACAATAATTGATTGATGCTTAAGTTTTAATTGTCTTAAAAAAGAATGTTTTGCCTTGATTACTTCGTTAGTAATCCATTCCTTAGTTTTATTTCTTGAAACAACAAGATATATTGGTTTTTAGAAAGGATATAAAATATTATTGTGTAAAGTATACATCTTAAACCAATCAAAAAAAATAAAGTATGTGCCTTTTGTTGTAAAATAAATCATAAAATTAAGTTATGTATTTGAGTTCGAATATCCAAATATTTTTGAAAAACCATTCTTTTTTTGTTAGTATTGTATTTTGTATGGTTAATTGATTTGAAATTCCTTTTCTAAAACATGAAGTTCATTTTGTTTGTTTTCTATGATGACAAAAGATGTTAGAGAGGTAGGAGGTGCTTGGTTTGTATAAATTGGTTATGGAATTTTTGTGTGGTAATTTGCACTTTGTAAAGATGAATTGGCAAAATCAAAAGTAGAAAATCAAGGGGGTAAGGACAAATTCTTTTCTTTGTAGGGCAGATTGATAATAAAAGGAATTTTAAAAAAGGTTTTAAATCAATGGGTGGATGATATGGATACTATTTTTGAAAATTGAGAAGTAACAAGATTTTTGTTAAAAGTAAGAACAACTTTTTCATTTGGATATTGTTTGATTTTGGAAATTTCTATATTAAGTTTAGTTGGTAGTTTAGGTTGAGGAGGTGTAACACATTCTAAGGTTCTTATTTTTAAAAGGTAACATTTTTCCATTAAATAGCTTTTATAATAATAGAACGAGATTTCGTAATATCAATGTAAAGTATGAGAGTTTCTCCTTTTTTGAATTAAAATTTGCATTTTGATGCAAATGCAAAAATCATGGTTTTGTAATGGATTTTGAAAATCAAAGCTACTGAAATTAATCCTTCTAACATTTTGTAATTATGTGATTTAATTTGTAAAACCAAACTTTACAAAATATTTTTGTCATGTAAAAAAATTGAATTATTTATTTAATTAATCATATTTAATGGGGTGTTACTATTAGAAATTGTAGTAAAATAAATTTCTTTTGATGTGTTTCCTTTTGCATTTTGTTAATTTTTAAAATCACATTTTTTAAAATAATATAAATTCTGTAAAAAGAAAGTAGAAGATAATTTTTTTTCACCATTTTTATGTCTGACTAATGATGCTTTTGCTATATTTAAAATGTGGGGTATGTATTTACCCAAGTTAGTATAATTTTTTTAATTATTTTCATCATTATTTTATTTTTAAATGAAATATGCTTAATATTTATTTTAGCTATAAAATACAAAAAAACTATAAATACCAAATAAAAATTTCCATATATTTTTTACATGCATTGCTTAATATCTTATGTACGTTACTCCTTTTTTTTGTTAATATATTATTGCCTAATGATTAAATCTTCTTGGATTGAAAGCACCATCTCTCCTTTCATAACTATATCATTATGACAAATAATCTATAATGCACTTTCTTTGTCTTTTTGTAACCACTCATAACTAATTAATAACATCTAATTGTTGTTGTATTATCATAAGTGAAAAATAAAGAATTAATAGTTGTAGTCATTTTCTTAATTAAAAGTGATTTAGTTTAATAATTATTGTTTAAATGGTTATAATGTTTGTTTAACATAGTATAATTTTGTAATTTATAATAAATATTCTGAATCTAGTTTGTTTTTAGTCGTAAATTAGAATATAAATTGAATTACATATTTTTGTGTGTTTATTTGTTTTTTATTATGTTTAAATCTTTTTATTTTATTGTTTTGTATTTTTTTAATTAGATAGTAATTTTATCAAATATGTTCTTAATATAAACTATTTAACAAATAGATTGTTGATAAATTATAATTCAATTGTTTATTTATCATTATTTTCCTTTAACTTTGCAAAATATTTTTAAATACAAGTAAATGTCATCAGAGCAATTTAGTTTTGAAAAGTACTAAAGTAGTAACTTAGTATTTAGTTTTATATAGTTCATTATATTAAATAAAAAAAGGCATTAAATAGTAATTTTTAGCTTTCATGAAAATGAGCCTTCCTAATAATTAGAGATATATATAAAAGTACCTAATTTGCTCAATTGAATCTACTAAATCAAAACTAAAGTAAAATTATTGAAAACATTAAAAATGAATTTATTGTATTTAATGATTTGGTTGTGGTTTTAAAAATTGTAAAATTGTTATAACAAAACTAAATAATATTAAAGGCTAAAATTATATTTTAAAAAGATGTGGATTAAGACATTTATTGTAACTGGAATTCTTAAGTATAGTGGATAGTCTCGGTAAGGGAGAGTCCCTACCACCGTGGATGTACATCACATTGACAGAACCACGTAAATCTCGTGTATCCTTAATTTGCTTTACATTCTGTGTTTTGAATTGAGTTATGAATGTAGCTAAAGTATCAACCAACCCATAACCTAACGAAGACCTAAACAAGAACATCTGAATTGTCTATTAGGTAAGGTGTCTAAAAGGTGACTTTGGGGACTATTGTGATTAGTAGGTAGCAATAGATCTACCTTAGTCGAGTCTGAGAAAAAGTTCTCTTTTAAGAAGAGGTTAAAGTTGTTACCTACGAATTGCAAATTGTGGTGATACTGATTCACCCCCCCTTTCAGTATCACAAACTAGTAGATCCTAGGGAGAAGTCAGGAACTTCACAATTAAAAGCCTTGTCTTGGCCACTACCCCACCTAAAACTCATATTCTTTTTGATAAGCTCAGTGAGTGGTGTAGTAATGGTGCTAAAGTCTTTAACAAAGCATTTATAGAAACTAGCTAGACCATGAAAGCTGCTCACGTCACTAGTTGACTTAGGTGTAGGCCAATCACAAATTGCCTTAACTTTTTCCTTGTCAACCTCAACACGTTTAGCATTGACAACATAGCCAATAAATGTGATCTGATTAGTACAAAAAGAACATTTATGTAAGTTAGCATACAATTTCTTAGAATGTAAAACACTTACAATAGAACATAAATGATCAAGATGATCTTTTAGGGTTTTATTATATACCAAAATATCATCAAAATACACAACTACAAATTTACCAATGAATGCACAAAATATGATTCATTAGTCGTATAAAAGTGTTTGGTGCATTAGTGAGACCAAATGACATAACAAGCTACTCATACAACCCATACTTAGTTTTGAAAGCTATTTTCCACTCATCTCCCTCTCTCATCCTAATTTCATGATATCCACTTTTCAAATCAATCTTAGAAAAGACACATGACCCATGCAATTCATCCAACATGTCATCTAATTTAGGTATGGGGTGATGATACTTTATAGTGATTTTGTTGATTGCTTGACAATCAATTCACATCCTCCAAGTCCCATCTTTTTTGGGTATAAGTAGGACAGGAACATCACATGGACTCATGCTTCCTCACACATATCCTTTGGACATAAGCTCCTTAGCTTGGCTTTAAAGCTCCGTTGTCTCCTTAGGATTACTCTTATATGCTTGCCAGTTAGGGATGGATGCACCAGGATGAAATCAATTTGATGCTTAATTCCTTTATTAGATGGCAATCCACTTGGGACATCCTTAGGAAATACATCTTCAAATTCCTGTAATAGAGTAACAACAACACTAGGCAAAGATGGTTCAAACTTATTAGTGTTAAAATGAGCCTCCTTATACAAAAGTACAATCATAGACTATTTGATAAAGAATGCTCTTTTGACATCACTTCCTTTTGCATAGAGTTCTCTTATGTCCTCATGTTTTCTTCTCTCTTTTCTCTTTTATCAATCTCTCTTGTATGTTCACTCTCATTTGTAATCCTTAATTGATCCTTATGAGCTTGTTAAGGTGATAATGTTACAAGAGTGAAAATTTTTTCATTTATTACAAAGGAATATTGATTTTTGAAGCCATCATGCATAACTCGCCTGTCAAATTGCCATAGTCTTCCTAATAAAATATGTCCTACATGCATAGGTACAACATCACATAAAACTTCATCATGATACCTTCTGATAGAAAATGATACGAGCACTTGCTTATTTACCTTTACTTCACCACTCTCATTCAACCACTAAAGCTTATATAGTCTAGGATGCTTTATAGTAGGTAAATCTAGCTTATTAACCATAGTTGTGCTAGCAACATTAGTGCAACTCCCACCATCAATAATCATACTACATACCTTATTTTTGATTAGACACCTTGTCTAAAAGATGTTATTTCGTTGCACCTCGTTTTCTTCCTTTGCTTACATATTCATTGCTCGCCTTATAACAAGAGCTATTTTGTTAATTGGATACTCCTCTCCATTACTTTTACCCTATGATTATGGCACAGAATCATCATCCGATTCACTTTGACTTTCAACATCACTATTACTTCTCAGGATCATTGCACGCTTATTTGGACATTGAGATGTAATATGACCCCTACCCAAATACTTAAAACAATTAACATCTCTATTTCTACTCGGTTGGGATTCAAATTTACTTGTCTCCTAGCTAGAACCCATATTTGTGTGTTTGGATAGCTTGACTTTGGACTTGTAATTGGCCATCTCCTCCCTTTTACTCCAATTTGGCTTCGAAGATGAGGTAGAACCCAAATTCTGCCTAAACCATGTGGAGCCCTTTTGTTTAAATTGCCTTTCAACTTTCATTACCATGTGCACCATGTCTTTTAATTCCACATAATGTTGCAATTCAACCATATTTGCTATGTCCTTATTTATTCCTTGCAGAAATAGAGTCGTGGTTGCCTCTTTATCTTCTTTTACATTTGCCCTAATCATGGTAATCTCCATCTCCTTGTAGTAGTCCTTAACACTTTTGGTGCCCTGAGTGAGCTCTTGCAGCCTTTGATACAACTCCTTGTAATAGTGATTAGGGACAAACCTCCTCCTTTTGATAGCCTTCATCTCCTCCCATGCATCAATAGGCTGCTCATGGTTCCTTCTCCTAGTCAAAATAAGTTGATCCCACCAAATAATAGCATAATTAGTAAATTCAACTGTAGCAAGCATTGCCTTTTTCTCCTTAGAATAGTTATGGCAATAAAAAACCAATTCAACCTTCTTCTCCCATTCTAGGTATGTATCAGGATCATTCTTACCTTGGAATGGAGGAATTGTCATTTTAATACCTTCAATCCCTTCTATTGTTAACAGTTATAACCATCATAGTTGGTACCAAAGCCAGGTTCTAAATTAGGTTAAATCCACTCTTTAATTTTCTACCTTGTGATTTATTTAGTTCTATTTAATTTGTCTATTATGTGCATTACCATTCAAATGCACAAATCTGTTTGTTTGCAATCCTTCTCTCTTTGCTTGTTTGTTTAAGCTCATAAACGTGCTAATTTCAATTCCAATTGTTGTATTTAAGTATTATATTATTGTTTTTGTGTTGAAAAAAAAAAGAAAAAGAAAGAAAGAACAAAAAAAAAAGAAAACATCAAATTCTAGTTATTGATAAGGTTAATAGCTTGGTCATATTGGTCACAATAATAATAAAGTTTTCTTACTCAACTCCAATTCTACCATCTATTTTCTTATTTTGTTGCCCAAGTTTGTCCTTTAGGTTATACTACCCCTATCCTGATTTTATGAGTTTAGTTCATTAAATTTGTTTGTCTTGACATCCTTTTTCATTTTTGATTCATTGTTCTCCAATTTGTTCAATTCTATGCCATTTATCATATTCTGTTCAAAATCAATACTCTTGATTTATGTTGTTTAGTTCTTTATAGAGCTAAAAGGGAAAATTTGAGTGGTAAAAGGTAAGAGTGAAAGTTCATATAAAGAAAAGGCCATAAAAAGTGTAAACACGAGGGAGTGTGACATCATCTTTTGAGTGACACATGTGAAGGAGTGTTTTGTGAGGTATCTTATTTGTTTTGTACAGAAGTAATACTATGACATTCGAGGACAAAGGTGCAACTCAGGAGGGAGATGATGATGTGGCCTTCATAATCAAAGCTATGCAACAACAATTTCAGTGGATGAATACCAGATTTGATGATATGAGGAAGAGGATGGAGAAGCAAGCTAATACAATAGTAGAGTTACAAAGGAGACATGAGGAATATGAGGCTCCTAAAGCAAGAAGGTAGTTGAGATGTGCCTATGACCATGAAGATGATGTAAAAGATGATAAATTTAACAATCAGACAACTTTAAGTGAAATAGAAAGCAAGGGTTTTTCTCCCTCAGTTCTTTTAAGGACTAAAGAACTTATCAAAAGGTACTTCTTTTTGTGGCGTTCTAATCAACTTATCACTCCTAATTCCTTTCTTTTCTAGAGTGTGGCATCCATATTCTTCTTAAATACACTAGGTTCATGTTCTTTTGAAGAGTTAGTCTAGGGTTTGTGATATTAAACTCTGGTTTAGCTTTCCTTGTTATTTTTTAATTCCTTGTGTGCATTGGGTCCCTAAACCATGTCTTTTTTGGGTTTTTCACATCAAAAAGTGAGAAATAATTTTTTTGGGTTTTTCTTTAAACCTTAAGAACTTATCAAGGTTATCTTTTTGTGGCATTCCAACCTAATTTATTACTCCCAAATCCCTTCTTTTCTAGAGTGTGGCATCCATATCCTTATTTGTACCTTTTATTCATCTTCCTTTGAAAATTGGGTTTAGTTCATTTGTGATTGAAATTTGATTTGGTTTTCTTGAGTTTTTGTTTGATTTTTTTTTTATGTCTTGGGTCCCTAAGGCATGTCTTTTGGATTTCTCATCACATACTGTGAGAGATTGGAGTGAAACACAAAAGGAACTATTGTGAGGTTCTTTCCTAATAATTATGTTGAAGTTTTTATCATATCAAACTAAAAAGATAAAAGAGTAGCCAAAGAGGGAAAGGTGATAATTTGAGGATAAATCATTTTGATGAGAGTGGGAATGACAAGATGAATGGAGGGCTTCACAAGATCTATTGTGCATTCAAGAAGGTTCAAACATGTGAGCTAAAGTCAAAAAGATGAAAGAAGTACTAAATGGGTCAATTAAGGGCATTCAAGCCAACAAAATTACAAATGATGTGAATTCAAGTGTGAAAGAGGACCAAGGCTTTATTAATATGATAGTAGTTCACTATCAAATAAAAATGTGTAATAAACTAGGAATGTTCCTATATTTTAGGAGTTTATTATTGTTTTTATTTTTATGGTTTCTAGGATTATTTTTAACTCATAAATAAGCATTTCTTTATAAGCTCAAGAGGGTAGACATTTTATATGTTAAGAAATGAGAAACATTCTTTTTAGGTTCTTTTTTTAACTTTGAAAACTTATCATGATTATTGTCTTATTGCACTTTAACTCAAACTTATTAATCCTAAGTCCATTCTTTTCTAGAGTGTGACATTCATATCCTTCTTTATAACTTTTGGATTATGTTCCTATGAATGTTAAGTCTAGGTTATATGATTAAAATCTAATTTAACTTGGATTCTTGTTTGATTCTATGTCTACGTGCTAGGTCTCTAAGTCACATTTTTTTGGGGTTTACATTATTTAGTATCAAAGTTTTAGGACTAAAATCAAGTTTCCTTTTCTAAATTTGAGTTTTTCTCTTGGTCTTCTTCTTAACTATATTTTTATAATTTTTTGTTATTTGAAATTTACAAAGCTTAATTTTATCTTTTTCTCTTAGCCACATTCTATTTCCCTTTTGTTCTTTGAATATGCAAACCCTATTTTTATTTTTTCTTGTCTTTAAATTTGTGCACAAAAAAAAAAGAGGAAAGAATGCAAAAATGACAAGAAAAAAGGAGAAAAAAAATTATTGATTAGGTTAAAGGAAGATAGAGGTTGTATTTCCTTGTTAATTAGGCATCTTGCAACATAAAAAATAATAAAAAATAAATTAAAAGAGTAGACCTTATTTCTTCCGAATTTCTACAAAGATTCTAATTTAATTAATTTTTCTATAAAGAAAATTGGTTTGTCAGCATGCTCAATGAGATAATCCTTACCAACAATCTTATTTGATTGTATGTAAGAAGTATTTGATTTTGTATTCAAGTATACCTGGGCATATCTACCAAATATATAGCAATTGAAATAAGAAAGAATAGTCCTTACCTCTAGTAGTCTCATAGATTGGGACCTTACCATGCTTTTTGTTGTGTTATCATAGAGAATCTAATCTAAGGTTGTCTTGAAGATTGTCCAACTTCTCTATGTGGATGTAACATGATAGAATATTCTTGTGGATATTCTATTCTTTCACTCCTTTGTTTGAAAGTCTATCAAAGGGTTTGGGAATTTCATATGGAATTCCCACCTTCCTTGTGTAGACCTCATGTTTACTTGTGAAAGCATAATAGATCTTGATATTTATACTAAAAGGTTTAGACTGATCGACCAATTCGACACCAAACAATTTATAACATATTCTAAGTGTGAGATTAGGTTTCTGCTTTGTTAAATTAAGAGAGAAATTTGGAAAAATATCTACACTTAGTTTTTGGTATAACAAATTACCTTCTAATCTTCCTATGATAGCATCTTGAGTAGAATGCTTTATCCTATCATTTGCAATAACCAAAGAAAAAGGAAAGTTAATACCTTCCTTGAAATATGCTTTGACTACAATAGAGATGCTTCCTATATAAAGATTATGAAAATCTTCCTTTAAAGGAATCTTTCCATGCTTTTGTGCTATTATATGCAAATCGAAAATACTTAAACAAGTATTACCTTGGACATCCTGTATATCAATTGCGAATTTTGTAGTCTTTGCGTAAAAATGAAATTTTGTCTCTCTTAAGCAAGGGAGATTTAAAACATTTTAAAACCTTTTATACAAATCTTCTGATGTAGTGAATCTTTTCACTAATTTGTGGTTCGTACAAAGTTAATTCCTTAAGTAACTTTGCAACGAAGTCTCTTTTTATGTATTAACTTACCATAGTTGAATCAAGTGCATTTTGATAAACCCTTCTTCTTCGTCTTCTTCCTTGAAAACATAGGTTTGTTCTTGTATTTCTTAGGATTCATTCTATAATCTAACTTTGTGGTTTTCCTTCATTTGTATTTGGGTTTGACCTTATTTCTTAGAGGTTTCTTCTTCCTGTGTTTGTCTGTAAATTGTATAGCCAAATTTAGGTACATTAGGAAATTTTCTACAATTAGGACTTCTTTTGGAGGTCTTTAGTAGTTTCTTATTAACACATTATTCGTCGCATTTTTCTTTGACATAGTTATTGGAAAATGCAATTCTTTTACCCATTCCATCATTTTCTAATCCTAGCTTAAAATATGCTTGGGCAATAGGCGTGTCCCATGACATTGGTAGCTTTTGGAAATAAATATCTATGGGTGCCAAGTCTACTAAATATCATGCTTTGTAAAACAAATCCTTGTATGTACAAGAGCAATAAGCTAAAAAATTAATATCACAAATATTAATTTGAGCCAACATCTATTCATACCTTTCTTGCTATTTACCTTTATTAGGAGTGTGTGTGTGAAGGCTTGTCTAAGGGCATCAGCAAATAACATTATCATTTAAGTAGTGTTAGGTGTGCTTTGAATTTTTTCCTTCATTGTATTATTTGTCTTTTCCTACCAATTAGTGATTATTCCCATTAACGTTTGCTAGAGATAAAGATACGCTGGTTCTTATGAAAGATTGTTTCCTAAGATAATTAGAGAGTTTACTCTTGACTATCTTTAGATCCTTTCTTCTATATCTCTATGACATGTTCTTTCCAACAAAATGTTGTTGATGGATTGATCTTTTTGTGTTACTCTAGATCTTGGTTCCTCCTTAATTGGCATGTTAGGATTTCCAATTTGAATAAGGGAGGATGGAATTCTTGAAGTAGATGTTATATCTTACATGTAAACTTCTTGATCAATAAGCTCTTCTGAATTGTATTAAAAAATGATGGAAGAAGTTTTAAGCAAATTTGTATTCTCAAGATCTTGTATAAGGTTAAGAACATTGTCCAATGTGTCTAGAGTAAAAGTGTTGATTTTACTCCATTCATTGAAGTATGTTCTCAATGTTTCTAATTTTGCTTTTGCTTTTCCCTTATCTTCACCACCATCTGTTCTGCATTAGGTAGTTAGATGAGTTGTTTTAGCAATTGCTTTACCAATTTCTTCTACTTGAGCTACTACTTGATTGAGCTTGTCTAAGATTTCTAGAGCTTGCAACCTATCTATCATATCCAAAGTCTCAGTATCAAGTATTCTCTTTTTATGAGGATTCCATACTAGAGATGGTATTTAAAATCCTTTTTAATGTTTCATGAATATAAAAAAATAGTATTATTTTGTTTAATCATGATTCTATCTATTTCACCAGCTTTTATTGGTGGAGTTGTTGCACCAATTTGTTCTAGATTGTATTGTTCTACTTGTTTAAGTGCCTTCTGGTATCTAATATTTCCTTTTAGCATGTTGTCCATATCAAGATATGTAGTTTGCTAGTTGTTTAGATACTGTTAGGACTTTGTTCTATATTTCTTTGATTTCTTTAATTAGATTAAGGACCACTTCGAAATTCTTTTTGTCTTTTTTTTTCTATTGGTTTGGATTTCAAAATTTTTTCTTTAGAATCAATATCTTGTTTCAATAGAAGAATTTCTTTAATATGTTTTTCTTGATTATTCAAGATAACATCTAGAGTATTTTCTATTTTTGTAAGCATAGTTTCTAAATAATTAGAAAGCATAATTGTTGCCTATACCATATTAGAAGTCTAGTATTGGTACTTGAAAGTACTTTCTTGACTTCTTGAAATCATTTAGGAATAAGTTCCATAGAGTCAACGTACAAAGTCTCTCTTTGGGCAACATTATCACCAATGTTAACTAAGAGATCAATTATTATGTTTTGTATGGAGTTGTTACCCTTAGAATGTGAGTTATGTATAGATTCAAAATTACAATGTACCTTAAAGATATCATCTTGCTTTTTGAATCTAATACCTATGTTAGCCTCTAATACTCACGATTATAAAACTAGAACAAAATGCAAGAAGTAAAATAATTTCTAATCACAACACTTTTAACCAAAATCTTTTAATGGATAGGCTATGAATCGATCCATTGGAGAAGATATAGGCAATTGTTTATCCATAAAGTAGTTATTATTTAGACAATCATCCCTATTACAAGAATAAAGGCAAACAAACTATTGAGTTCATCTTTAATAATTGATTTTGGATATGTTGTCAACAACTTCTTACATATTTATCCTTATTGATTGGATGTTATGAATGCTGTTAAGATACAGTGAGATTGTTAATCAAAATTGTTGATAACAGGTTAACCTTAAATTCAATTAGTCAATGTTGACCATCGATCCAAAAGTTTAGAAGTCAATGTTGACTAGTAGCCCTAAATTTTAGAAATCAATGTGGATCCTTAATTGTAGGACAATCCTTAAGAATCAATGTTAATTGTTGATGATAAGGCAACCTTAAAATCAAGATTTAGAAATATATCCATATAACTGCTAAGAGAGGTGGGCTCTACATAAAATTAGAGACAATGATAAGAAAGAGAGTTGCAAAAACGTGTTGTTACAGACCAGAAGAGAGGACTCGACAAAGGAAGAAAACATGCTTTGTAAAAAATTAGAGAGAGAACTACAAGAAAGAAAGTTGTACAAACCTATTGTTGTGAACCAAAAAAAGTACTCAGTAAAGGAAGAAAACATGCTTTGTTAAAAATTAAAGAAAGAATGACTAGAAAAAGAGTTGTAAAAACGTGTTGCTGTAGACTAGAAGAGAGAGTTCGATATAGGAAGAAAACGTGCTTTGAAAAAAAATTAAAGAGAGAACAGCAAAAAAGAGAGCTATAAAAACATGCTGCTTCAGACTAGAAGAAAGAGTTCAATAGAGGAAGACAATATGTGTTGTTATAGACCATAAGAGAACTTAGCAGAGGAAGAAAACATGCTATTGCAAACTAGAAGAGAGAACTTGACAGAGGAAGAAAATGTGTGCTGCTGTAGACCAAAAGAGAGAACTCAACAAAGGAAGAAAATGGGTTTTACAAAATAGAAAAGAGGGCACAATAGAGGAAGAAAGAGTTAGTTATAGAATGCCAAGAGAGCATGTTGTTATGGAGTTAGACTCAAATTGTGCTAACTCGCACGACACTTAGATAACTTGTGAGAAAAGATGAATTAAGTAAACCTTAGAGAGTTTAAATGAATCGACTTGGAGTTGAGAGAAGCTAAAAAAAGGCTAGGAAACTAAAGACACAAGAGAGAGCTTTGTAAAAGAGAACTTTCAATTCAATGGTGTGTCTTACAAATGAGAGGAGTAGGGTATTTATAATGGTTCCACCTCCTTAATGTGTGACTATAATTGTTTGTTCTAGATTTCTATGGAACCCTTTAGATCATTCTAGAATAGTTTAGATATTTACAAGAGAGAATTCTAGAGACTTGACACATAAACATTTGTCCAAAATGTTTTGACCAAGTCTTTGGGGCAATAATCGGGCTAGGTGTCCCACAGGCCTAGTTTAGCAATACTTTGGAATGGGTTGTGACATCCTCCCCCAGTTAATCTCTTGACGTCCTCACCATGCCTTCGTCCTTGTATCGTTGAATATGATCAAAAAATTGTAAAAATAAAGTTTCTCATTCCCAACTAACCTCATGGTCTGGTAGATGTTTCCACTTGACAGAATACTTAGTGTAGTTAGAAACTTCCCTTTTTTGTATCACCTTATTGGTGAGGATGCATTCCATTTCCTTGTTGAATTCGGTGATGACAGTAGTTGGTGTGCGCTTGGATTCCCCATAACTTGGATCTTTTGTATCTTCATAAAAGGTCTTTAGAAGACTTACATGGAAGATGTTGTGAATTTTGAGTGTTAGGAAAAGTTGGACTTGATAGGCAGTGTTCCCTACTCGCTTGATTTTAGGAAATGGTCCTTCATATTTCCTCACCAAGCCTTTATGCACTTTGCATAGGGACTTGAACTGGTTGAGTAGCAATTTCACCATCACCAAATCTCCCCCTACATATTCCTTTGGGTATTGCTTGGCATTAGCTCACTTTTTCATCCGTTTGGCAGCTTTGTCAAGGCAAGCTCTCATGATGTTTGCCTCCTCATGTCATTCCTTTGCAAACTTGTTGGCAATAGGGTTGTTTCTTGTGTAAGAAGAGGCAATAGCACTTAAAGTTAGAGATTGTTGTCCTGTGACAATTTCAAAGGGACTTTTGCTTGCTACTTCGCTCCTTTAGAGGTTGTAGGAGAATTAGGCAATGTCAAGTAACTTTGCCTAATTTCACTAATAGGCACTGACATAGGGCCTTAGGTATTGTTCCAACAAAGCATTGATATGCTTAGCTTGGCCATCGCTTTGATGATAAAAGTTGGTTGAGAAGTTCAAATCAATTCCCAATAACTTGAACAACTCACACCAGAACTTGCTTATAAAGCAAGGATCTCTATCACTTATTATGCTTTTAGGTACTCCCCATAACTTCACCACATTCTTAAAGAATAGGCAAGCTATTTCGTCGACTTTACAGTCAACGGGGGCTAGAACAAAGGTGGCATACTTGCTAAATCGATCAACAATCACCATAATGCTTCCAAATCTATCGGACATGGGTAAGGCATAATAAAGACCATTGAGACACTTTCCTAAGGTCTTTCGACAATTGGTAATGGCTCAAGTAGACTAACAGGGTGTTATTGTTCCACTTTATCTTGTTTGTCAACAAGACAAGTTTGCACATAAGTCTTGATATCGTCTTGTATTTGTGGCCAACAATAGCTTTGTTAAATGAGGGCAAGGATTCATATGATACCTGGATGACCAGCCCATAGGGAATCATGACACTCCCTAAGAATGTGATAAGAATTCAATTGCCAACTATCATAAGAATCAAGGACTCCGTAGATTTCCCTATTTAGGCATAAAGATTCAATTGCCAATTGTCATAAAAATCCCATTGTTTAGCTAAAATTGTCAAGTCTTCCCTTCACTTGTCATCCTTGGAAAATTCTTGGCCAAGTTGTCTTGCAACATGCCTTCCTTGGTTTGTCCAAGGAAGTCACTCTTTGGTGTATTGGCAGATAGTGCTACTAATTTTGCCTTTTGACTTAACACATTGGTAACAACATTAGTCTTACCTAGCTTATATTGAAGCTTGTAATTTAATTCAGCCAAGAAATCTTGCCAAAGAGCTTGTTTGGGGCTAAGCTTCTTTTACGATTGAAAGTAGTTTGTGGTGACATTATTGGTCATAATCACAAACTGACTTCCAAGCAAGTAATGCCTTAATGTGCATAGGCAATGGATGATGATAGTTATCTCCTTATCTTGGATAGTGTACTGCCTCTCCGTATCATTTAGTTTATGACTTTTATAGGCAATAAGATGCCTATCTTGCATCAAGACTCCCCCAATGCCAAAGTCAAATGTGTCCGTGTGAACTTTGAAAGCCTTTTGATAGTTGGGCAATGCCATGATGTGTTCTTTAAAAATTGAATGTTTCAATCTCTCAAAAGGAGATTGGCATTTCTTCAACCAATGCTATGTGATGTTCTTCTTGAGTAGATCCATCAATGGTGCAGTTATAGTAGAATATTCCTTAATAAATCACTGATAGTAGTTGACTAGTCCCAAGAATGATCACAATTTGGCGACCTTCATTAGAGGCTCCCACTCTTGAATGACATGGAACTTTGTTTGATCCATCATAAATTTGCCATTATTGATCTTGTAACCAAGAAAATCCACTCTTGCTTCGTAAAAAAGCACTTCTCCTTCTTGACATACAGATCATTTTTGTGGAGAACTTAAATGACTTGTTTAAGATGATCTTTGTGCTCCTTGAAAGTGTTACTATAGATTACTATGTCATCCAAGTAAACTATCACAAATTTGTTAAGGAAGGGATGAAGTACCTTGTTCATTAGCATGTAGAAGGTAGCAGGGGCATTGGTAAGACAAAAGGGTATAACTAAGAACTCGAAAGCTTCATAACGCATCACAAACGTAATCTTTAATTCATCATTAGGTGCTATATGAACTTGATAGTACCCCAACCTTAGATCCAACTTTGTGAAGTACCTCGCTTTCTCCAATTGATCAAAGAGGTAAGTTATCAATGCTCAGTAGTAGATGCATATTTGTAAAAATCCATCCTTTTTCTTTTGGAATAGGATTGGAGTATCGTAAGGGGCTTTTGATAACTGGATGTAGCTTAAGTCAAGCAAATCTCGAAGTTACTTCCTCAATTCTGCAAGTTTATGAGGTGTCATATGGTAAGGGGCCATGGCAGTAGGCTTGGCATCAAGTTCTAGCTTGATGTGATGATCCCTATCTCACTTAGGAAGAAGTTTCTTGGGCAACTTTGAAGGCATCATGTCCTTAAACTCCTCAGGGATAGCTTGAATGGGTTTCAATAGCAAAGGAGTAGGCTTCATCATGTCTTCCTCATCCTTTAATTCCCTTATTGTTTCAACTTAACTTTGATTCACCTTAAGACCCCATTTGAATTACAAGGCTGAAATCATTGATACTCTAGATTTTTTCATGCTTTTCAAAGGAATCACTTGAATCTTATGGTTGTCAAGAATGACAAGAAAATTTGATGTAAGAATGGGAAAAGTTAAAGCTTTGTAGAAGAAAGCAAGACCTAAGACTATTTTAAAATCTTCTATAAGAACAATAATAAAGTCTAGCTTACCATGTTAATTGCTAATTTTGACAGCTACTCCTTTTACTATCTCATGAATTGGCTTCATTTTGGAATTGATTGCCTTGATGGTGCCAACTCCTTTTGCAAGTTTGAGGCCTAGACGTTTGGCCACTTGTACATCCATGAAGTTGTGTGTGGCTCCTGTGTCTAGCATAGCACACACAAGTTTACTTTTGATGGACATATAGATATATAGTAAGCCTTTCTGCTTAGGAATAGTTGGGGAGAAAAGCTTAGAAAGAGTACTTAAGTGTTGGATAGCTCCCATATCAGCTTGAGGCTTTTCTTTAGACTTCTCCTTGTTAAGTTTTACCACGATGGTATTCATTGCCTTGTGATTTAGGCAATCCTTAACCTAATGTTGTCCATTACAAATGAAGCAAGGCCTCGAAGGTCTACCGACATCACACTTGCCCGAAGAGTTCTTAGGTTTGCCACTTAAGGATTTTTTATATCCTCCCTCCTTATGGCTTGCTTCTTTTTTTTGTCTGCCCTTTTCTCCCCCACTTTTGTTAGAGTTAGGCTTTTTACTCTTGGAATGGGTAGAGTAGTTGATCAGCATTTCGGTAGTAGCAATGGTATCGCCCAAGGTATGCACGTTATGCCTATCTAGTTCTACTCTTGTCCAATCCTTTAAGCCATCTTAAAAGCAGAAGAGGAAGTCCTTGTTGGACAAATCATCAAGTTCAAGTATGAGGGTTGTGAATTCTTTAATGTAGTCATAAACATTACCTATTTGCTTGAGGTGATGCAGCTTCTATCTAGCTTTGTTATCTGCATTATAAGGGATGATGTGTTTGCATAATTTAACCTTGAATTCCTCCCTTATGTTGATCACATACAGGACTTTCTCCCATTCGAAATGCTTCCTTCTCCATTATAGTTAAGCAGTATCCCTGAAGAAGATTAGAGCATTACTTATCCTAGCAATGTCTTCAATAACTCCTATGACATCAAATTATTGTTCAAGGCCGAAGAGAAAGTTTTCCACAGCAGTGGCATTATGAATGCCATTGTACATGGTAGGCTTGAGAACTTTTAAATCCTGCCTAGCGGTAGTGTTGCTCATACTAATAGTACTTGCCAAAGGTGGATTTCTTCGATGAAGAGAACTCATTTCTCTATAAAGGTCGTAAATCTCTCCTTCATCAAACTTTTATAGGTCAGATAGTTCTTGGCTAAAAGAGCTCAATTCTCCCTTAAATGTGTAGCTCAATTCTATGATCATGAACTTGATAGCCCTAGTGATTGCAGTATTCTCATGGATCAAATTGTCGATTTGATCGCTCAATTCTCCCATTAAAGAGCTCACATCTATGATGCTCCTTTCTAGGACATCCACACGAGACTTCATATGCTCCTTTGTTGCAGCCTTGAACTTCCCATATTTAGCTAGAGCACATTGCTCCTCTCACCCAGGAGCTTGAAGCTCGATCTATTGCTCCTCAATGGCAGCAGCAACAATTTCTTCCTTACTTGCCATATTCATAATTCAAGCAAGAACCAAGTTGAAACTACGATTCAACTGTTGCTTTGATACTACCTGTCATGGAATTAGACTCGGATTATGTGCTAACCCACATGACTCTTAGACACCTTGTGAGAAAAGATAAACTAAATAAGCCTTTGAGAGTTTGAGTGAATCGACTTGGAGTGAAAAGAGGCTAAGAAACTGAAGGCAAAAGAAAGAGCTTTGCAAGAGAGAAAAATTTCAATTCAATGGTGTGCCTTACAAATGAGAGGAGTGGGGTATTTATAGTAGTTCCACCTCCTTAATGTATGGCTACAATTGCCTGTTCCAGATTTCTATGGAACCCTCTAGATTAAGATTATTCTGGAATAGTTTAGATATTTATAAGAGAGAATTCTAAAGACTTGACACATAACCATTTGTCCAAAATGTTTTGGCCAAGTCTTTAGGGCAACAATCAAGCTAGGCGTCCAACGGGCCTAGTTTGGCAATACTTTAGGACGGGCTACAACAATGTGTTGCAAAACCATTAGCGAGATAGCAGCAGCAACAAGGAGAAATTAGTAGCTGTAGTAAGGAGAAGGTAATAGTTGCAACAAAGAGAAGGCAGTAACGATAACAAGGAAGAGGCTACGCCGGTAACAGAGGAGAAAACCTATCAAGGCAAAAGGAAGCTGCACTAGTAGCTGAGGAGAAAACCTACAAAGGCAAAAGAAGGTAGCACTAGTAGCAGAAGAGAGAACCTACCAAGGTAGAAGGAGGAACCTACAGAGATAGGAGAGAATCAACAACAAAGAAGAGAACCTACAGAGGCATAAGGAGAAACCTGTAGAGATAGGAGAGAATCAATAGTAAAGAAGAGAACCTGCAGAAAGAGAAACCCATCAAGGCAAAAGGAGGAATTTATAGTGAAAAGAGAGAACCTATAGTGGAGATAACCTGCAATAGAGATAACCTACAGCTGAGATAACTTATAGAAGAGAGAACCTGTAGAGGAGAGATCGACAAAACTTGAGGAAAGAAATCGGCAGTGAGGAAGAAGAAGAACTATTTTTTGCAATAGCAACTTATGCACCTTAAGTAATCTATCTTAGGAAAGTTTTATCATAAGCTTTTTATGTACTTCTTAAAAAAGGGTAGGAGACCTTTAGAGTGATCAGGAGATCAGTGCTTTGAGTGATCAGGAGGTTAACTCTTCTAATGATTGAGAGATTACTGTATGTGGTTAAAAATTGATCCTTCCACAAGTAGTTAAAAATTGATCCTTCCATAAGTAGTTAAAGAATGATCCTTTCAGAACATCAAATGTATTCCTTAATAATATGAGTGGATTGTATGATCTAGGAGTGATTTTATCATACCATGGACATAGTTCACATATTATGGGTGAACCACATAAAAATTATGTGTGTTCTCGAGTGCTCATTCTTGCTTGATATTCATACGACTATTTTCGTATAAAGAAATAAGATAAAATTAGATCATTGACTTTAACAAATTACAGAAGTTTAATCATGATAGATTTGTAAAAAGTAAGCATCTTATGTTGATTCATCCCCTCTCATTTTCAATGTGAAACCTAAGAAGAATAAAGTTAAACAAATGTCCCACTGAACTAAAATGCCAACAGAAGGGATTTTATCTAAACCTTTTAGATTACAAATATCCAACCAAAAGATATTGAATAAGAGGTAAAATGAAGTGACACATTGTGTAATGAAAAGGAATATATTAAACTTACATACTTACATTTTATTCTGGTTCAAAGGTCTAGCCTTTAAAAGTACAAAGAAAGTTCATAGATTGTTTTCTAGTGTTAGTGCCAAGTGGCAGGGTCCATCATGACTCCG
>JAHLGO010000126.1:3412897-3461060 GCA_020615895.1 Ceriops decandra
TATCTTTCATAAATCCTCTTCTTCCACTTGCATATCTAGTGTTCTGCTCTTGTAACATTAACTCAACTCGAAGAGCCATATTTTCGCCTCATTCAAATTTCTCAGGACCACAACTATTATTTTGTCCTTAATTTGCAACTTCAACTCATCCACATATTGTGCAACCTGTTGACCCTCACTCTCTCTCAAGTCATTCCGTTCTGCCAACCTTATAAACTCTACGATGTACTCATGAATAGATCTTGGCCCTTGGCGACATCGTTGATACTGCTGGAACAGTATCAGCTCATAATCTAGAGGTAAGAAATCATGTTGTAGTAGTTGTTTTATATGGAACCACATTCTCACCTGATGTCTCCCTTCTCTCTATCTCTTGGACTGTAGGCTCTCCTACCAAGCAAAAGCTCCACCCTTCAATCTGTAGGCCGCCAATCTAACTCTACAATCTTTTGGTATCTCTATGTAGTCGAAGAACCTATCAATGTCTACTATCCAATCTAGGAACTCCTTAATATTAAGACTACCATTAAAACATAGAATATCAACCTTTAAATGGTAATCACCCTCATCTCTTGATTATACCCATAGTAGTTCCTTCGATACCCTACATCACCACCTTGTCGTTGTGGTTGCCTTGTTCCATACATAAACTCATCCTCCTCAGCAGATTCAGCGTCTGAGATTTGCGCAATCCTATTAGTAGTTCTGGGTCTATTAATTGGATTAACATACCCATCTCTTGCCCCAGGCCTATTACCGTTAATATTCATCGAGTGAAAGCGCTTAATCAAATCTTCAAAATGTTGTTCTAAGCTTTGGATTCTTTGATCTAAAGCATTAAACTCTGCCGTAAGAACCCATTGATTGGCCCCTTGGACTCCTGCATCCTAAACACTGTCAAGAACACGACCGCCATCAACACCTTGATTGACTGACATCTTCGCAGGAAATTGCCAGGCTCTGATACCAATCTGACGCAGCGAGAAAGCATAATTAACAACAGATGATCATCAAATTGAATTGCATAATGACAACAATTGAATTGCAAAGAAAACAAGGCACAAGCAAATTACCTAAAAGATGAAACCATCACTTGATTTCTTGCTAAAAATGCTTTTTCTTTCATTGTAAGGAGTTATTCACATAAAATGATCATCAAATTGACTTTAGCATTACACTAAATGTTAGATTTAGTGTGATATGCACATGAATAAATCCATTGATGTCTATAAAACAAAGGAGTCATTCATCTTGATTAGGTAATCATTTAATGAATGAATAGTTTAATTCTTAAAGTATGAGGCCTTCATGTCTCATTTTTCAAAATGATCATAAAATTAACTTTTGTGTCAACACCTAACTTTAGACGCATTATGACAAGCATATAAATACATTTTTAGTAGTTTGAATTTATTGAAGTCTATCAAACAAGGTAAATATTGTTCTTATTAGCCTTCATTATATAATTTGAGTGGTTTATTACCTAAAAGATTAGACTATGACTTCATTTTTGCTAATGATGCTTCTTCTTTTGTTTCAAGGAATCATTCACATAAAATGATCATGATATTCACTTTTATGTCTCCACCTAACATTAGAATCTTTCCAATGTGCAATTTAATGCAATATTGATAGTCTAAATCCATTGAAGTTAATTAACAAAGTAGTCATTATTCTTGATTGTCTATTCTTACAGTGATTTATTGGTTTAGTTATTGAAGAACGAGACCTTAGTTCAGTTCCTACTAATAAGGCATCTTCTTCCATTGCAAGGAGTCATTCTAATAGAGAACAAGGTGCTGATCAAGTGCAACAAAGTAAGTATTCCTATGGTCATTTACAAAGAATTAGTGGTCCAATGACTAAGGCAAGAATAAAAAGGATGAAAGAGGCTTTACAAAGCTTAATCATGGAGTTACATGACAAAGAGAGTGATCTAAGGATAATCACTTATCTTCATGTGCAAGATGATGGACAAGGCTTAAAATTTAAAAAACAAAACTTAAAGCTTATGATATAAGTCCAAGCTATATGACCAAGCTATTGAAAGGTTCGATCTACATGCTAAGTTATATTAAAGGGCTTATTTTTAATTTGGGTTATTGGATTTTAAGTTAAGGCCAAGTTAAGTTTAATTTACTGTGTTTATTTGGGATTATAGGTTGAGTTGAACTTAATTCATTAGTAAGGATTTTTAGTTTGACTTTTATGCCTAACTATCATTAGTTATAGTCTTTTTAAGAATTCTTATTCAAAGCAAATTTGTATTCCTTAATTAGATGGATCTTTTGTAATTAAGGTTTTTTCTATATAGGTATGTTAAGAAACACCCTTTCCTTATAGGATTGTAATATTACTTGCCTATAAAAAAAGGTTACAACTATGTAAAATAGGAATTAATAAGATTGAGGTATTTTCAGTAAGCTATGCTTTGCTTTCTTGTGTTCTTGGAAAAATATATTGTCTTGACTTATAAAATGAGTGTGGCATCTAAAGATTAGGGCTTTTAGGGCTTAGTTTCCTTAGGGTTCTGATCTAATCAATCATACTTATTTCCTAACATTTTAGAGTGTGCATAACAATTTGATTCAAGAGTTCTTAGGGCAAGTCACCTAGCGAGTTTTTTTTTTTATCATATTCATACCAAATAATCATTAAATTAAATTTTATAATATAAATAAATGTTCTTTTAAAGCTGAGGGCATCATTTCAGTTACAACTATTGGAAATCTGTCTTTGGAAAAGATCCTTTCTTCTTTTATGGTAACCAATAATGTGAATCAATGAAAGCTTTACCATTGTTCTTAGATATTTTATATTTGTTATGTAGTCATAAACATTATAAATATATTTGCTTGGTTTAAAAGGCCATAAGAGATTGGTATAAGAGCCTAAGTTTGAAGGATAAAGGAGTTATTGTCCTAGAAAAAAAAAGCAAAATGAGACATAAATTGAGTAAGGTAGACTCTAATATAAACAAATGGAATTGAACACCAGTGTTCAAATGATTATTGTGATAGTATTGACCATAAAACGTTAAGAGAGCTGCCATACCAATAATTCTTAAGTCAAGTTAGGGATGATAGCCAAAAGCATCTGAGGAGCACACTCAAAAATTTTAAACAAGATATCATGGTAGAATTCTTTGAGCTCACTCTCAATAGAATCTTTGTTTAGAGAACAAGATGTTAAAAAACCACAAACAAAGGGCTCAAGGAATTCTGCACTATTTTGAATGACAGAAACAGTAAGCTAAGGGTCAGCAAAAGTTGCAACATGTCTAGAAAAGCAAGAAAATGAGGTGAGTTGGAATTCTCAAAAGGATGTACTATAGCTATTGCATGGGAAAAAAAAGGAAAAATCAAACCAGATGGAGTTCATACCACCAACAAAAATGTTAAATTAATGATAAGTGAATGAAATACTTACATGCTTCCAAATCAACTAAAGATCCTGACATTTTTCAAGCCTTACCAAAGAGGAGCAATGCAAGGACAGACTGAAGCATCAATTCCAAAAGTTCAAACTGGTAAATCTAAAAGCCAAAAATTACATTCATCGACACAATTTCATATTCATTCTTTAATGTAGGTGAAAAAGATGTTCACTGCAAAGACAAATCCTATATACCTATAATTTATTTTCCTACATGATATACTCCATCAAGAATCTTTGATAATTTCAACCCAGATTACCAGGAGTTTGACATCACAGAAACTTACTAAAGAATTTTGTAGTTGCCAACTTCAATAATGAAATGGTATGAGCAATTTGTAAAATAGAAAATTGCAACAAAAGTCATAAAGATATAGATAAGAAACTTTTTCAAATATTTACCTCCCTTTCCTTTGCAAGATTTTGTATAATCAAGTCTAAAAGTTACTGAGAAGCCTCTTTATTTATGAGATGCGTCATGATAGATAAAATATCATTAATTAAACTTTTTTGGTGATGTTCTTTGTTAAGAAAGGAATAAAACAATTTTACTATCCCTATCTTTTTTTTAGAAAAAAAAAAGAGTGAAAAAACAAAAGCAGTCTACAAAACACTAAACAAGTTATAATGTAAAACTCAAATTATTGGTTTGCTCAGATTAACTAATGCAAACCAAACCAAGCACAATCATAATCAACATAAGGGAAAATATCCATAGCAAATAAAGAGCTCCATGATTTAAGGACATTGGCTAACTAATTACAAGCATATTGAATAGAGCCACATATAACAACATGCTACAGGTTGTCCTAAAATTCCCTTAGTTCAACACATAGATATAACAATTGCAAGGTCCAAGTGTCCAATTTGTTGGATAAAAGTATCTTAATGTTAAGGAGGATCTCTAGTACCTTACAATCTTGGTTGCAATTAACAATATCTTAAAGTTGGTAAAACCAACCTTGCTTAAGGAATAATACAGGATCTAATATGAAACAGGAAGAAAACAAAAAAAGATGAATACCATGCCATAGAATAACCTAACAAGAAGCAAACTAGTTTTGCTTGTCTTATTTTAGATAACAATCACCAAAAGCACTAGAAACTTCCAAAGAGGGGGAGAAAGCATTTCTGACCTTACAACAAAGAAAAAAACATTGAACAATTCAAGAACTAGATCACTACACTCAATGTCTAACATTATCACATAATGTTTACATTGACAAATAATATCCAATATTTTAACCCTTTTTGAGAAGTATGGGCTTGTGGTATCAGCAAGCACCAAAAACACACCAAGGAGAAGTTTAAATATGTCCTTCCAATTTAAGAGGACTTATGTCAGTTGGATTATCAAGAGATGATAATAGAAAAGCAGAAGAAATGGATACTCATCAAAGCACATGCAGAGCATAACATAACATAACATCAAGCACAAAATACCATTACCCTCAAATATTTGTCTTCAAAGGGTGGCTTGGGTGCCAATATCCAAAATAATTCACTAATGCATATGGCAACCAAAAGGTTGACACCTTTGTCAGTGTGCCAAAAAAGCATATGGTTAAGAATAGATATCCACAAGGGGCTTTAAGCCAACTTCTAGCTTCTTTGTGGCTTCTAGTTTTTATGAAGCAACTGGTAGCAAAGGCTGTTCAATTTGTGATAAAGCAATTGTGGCTTGCTGCAAATACAAAGGAACAAATTATAGTGAAGGCTTTTTCTAACAAAGCTTCCAGTGTAAGTAGAACACATGCATCCACACAAAATGCTTTTAAAAAGAGGAATTGATACTTCTAGATAACAGACTCCTTAGTGTCAAAAGAGATTTGTAGGCACCAGCAATTATGGTTATTTAGGGTGAGCCCTTTGTATCCATTCATAATAAGATATATGAATAAAAATTGAAAAACACATGTAATAATAGCATATCAATTCCAACAAAAGAAAAAAAAGTTCCATTACTTGCATAGAATGAAGAAATGATTAAACCATTTATAGATAATTAAAGCAAATCTTTAAACAAAGGAGTGTGTGACAGAGAGTGAAATAGAGAGTGTGCTTTTATCACCTGTTTGCTAAAACTTACACACTGAAAATTGAGCAACATACCATCTCAGTCTGCAAGAAATAATCGACTCCAAGAAACAAAGTTAGCACCATTTAGCCCCAATAAGCCAAACAAAGAAATATTTTAAAGAAACAAAAACATCAATGCCATTTAGCCCCAAAAAGTCAAACAAAGAAATATTTTCAAGAAACAAAAACGTTAGCAACCACTTACTGCCAGAATAGAAATTGATGGGAATGGACCAATTTAGTTTCTATTGGGATCAAGCAATCCTGGACTAATATTAATTGCTCACAAGGAATTGTCTACATTGCAAATTTCTAGTTACACACCTATGCATACAACACCCAAACACCATCCCCATGCCCACCCCTTTCCCCACTAAAAATCCAAAAAAATAAACAAAGAAAAAGAAAAATCCCAAAAAAAATTTAAAAAACTACAAAATAGATGCATAAAGTAGGATTAGGTGAATGAAGATGAAAAGCAAGCCCTAACTAGAATTGATTCTTGAAGCATAACTTCCAGGAGCTGTTTATATCATGAAAAACAACAATAACGCACAAGTATACAAGTTTTTACTCTTTTCAAGCACATGAACGGGCTAACACAATTTGAAAATGAATGCCAATGAAAATGCAAAGCATGGTATCTCCACTTACTTCGACTGACAGCTGGACAAGTGGATTCAGTGGCAAGGGTTGCGAAAATTGTTTGGTTGGATGAGAAACCAACATAGGCACACGTGGTTCTGCTACAGCTAGTTGTTGTGGTGTTGCTCAGGGACAAATTACACGCTCCTGTGCATTGCATGGCAGGGTAAGTTGACTAGTTGGATGGATTAAGCCCAGATGGCTCACATTGTAACCTGGATGGTAATGAAGAGGAACAATTTTGCATGAAATCAGTACAAATCCTTAAGAAATCCATTAAACGAGGAGCAAATGTTTGGGCATGGAAAGCCATCCAAGTAATACACTTCTGTCCAATTGTTTGCTGCACCATACTTACATCCAAGACATGTTCCATTAGCAACAAGTGAGGGGTAATCTGGTGAGTCTACATTCCTTACCGATCTAGCAATCAACATTACAATGTCATTAATTTATAAGAGAATGCTAACAAAAAACTGCAAGGTCAACTTTAATGGATATCACCGATTCACATAGAGCTTGATACTTATGAAATTAGCAAAAGTACAAGAAAGTGTTAATTACAGGAATTGACAAATTTTGAGGAGGTACACTAATAGTCAACAAAATTGCTCCCCTTAGTCGAGGGGATCACTTAATTTTGAAACAAAAATTTTTTAGATTTTGAGAAATCCGCATACACCATTCAAAAGGGAAACACTATTCCTAAATCAACATGGAAAATTACATTTTATGCATATATTGACACCATTCCTGATTATATTGACCGATAACAGTATTCTTGCTTTCTTTCCCTGCGACACACAATTTTTCCATGTTTGTATAACAATCTCATGATACTCTGGTGTTTGGTGGAAAGCGAGTATTAATGTGGGACCCATGTACGAATTCAATAATTGTTGGGGGCTGAAGGAAAAAGGGGTACCCCTAATAAAGACAAAGGGTCAAAACCAGAGTTGAGTCCCCTAATTAAAGCCTAAACAAATTTAATAGAGTATCAACAAAAAATGGAATCTTGGCCACAACAGTTCTATGAGACATGCGTTACAAACATATGTACTATAGTAATAAATTGCTAAACTTCGTTGCGTCAATTCATGGAGGGCCTAGCACCAAAAATTGGACAGGTGCATCACTTCCTCCTTCTAATTTGATTAAGCCAATGTAAGATTTCTTTAGGACGAAAAAAAAAAAGACTGAAATGGGAAAGAAAAAATAAAAATAAAATGGGAAAAAACATAAAGAAAGTGGAGAGTTAAGGAAGTTCAAAATTAACCTCGGAGAGGAACATCAAGAACTTGGCCGATGAGAAGAGAAGAATCGTTAGAAATGGAATTAAGGGACATAAGTATCTCCTTAGTAGTCCCATACCCTTAAGCAATGGACTGCAGCGAGAAACGACATTGCAAGTTTTTGGTGAAAAATGAAATTAGTAGTGACCAAATAAACAACAACAAACCAAGCACAAACAAGGATGACCTTCAACAAAACAAAGAAAAAAGAAAGAAAAAGTTTGTCCATGCAATGCGATGAGAAGAATGATGATGAGCGTACTCGGAGGAATTTGATGAGACTGTTCTTGTTGCGGCAATTGAGGCAGCCAAGATGAAGGCTGATTTAGGAAACAAGTTGCAGTGGTGACTCATCCATCTGCTGACTTAGCGGGCGGAGACGAGAAAAAGCCTACAAAAACCCTAGGCCTAGTTTTGCAAGGAACGGAGTGTGGAAAGGGAAGTGAGGAGGAGTGGTTTCTTTTTCAGTTTGAGTTGTTTTTCATTTTTGATTTTTGTTAAGTGTTCGTTGCTTTTGAAAAACGTCATACACTCTCAAGGGCTTCTTCATTTTGCAAATCCAAGTGAGAAAGGCGTGGTCCATAGGCTGTGGGTTGTTATTTTACCCTTTTGCCCTTCGGGTGTGTATTCAACACTCTTTCTTTTATGAGTTTTGGATGTATTATTTTACTCTTTTACCCCTACTAATCAAGAAATGATGCCATGATAGCCGAGGATGCGGGGAGCTTGCAATTGGATGGCTTTGGACTCCAGATGCAAAAGGGATTCGAAGGAGATCAATTGTTAGTTTACTTTATTACCCTCACATGTTCTACATTTCTCTCAAGATTTTATGCAATTTATTGCTTTTTCCTTTTTAGCCTTGTTCTCACTGTCTTGATATAGTGGTGTTTTTTAGAATCTTGTGTGTTAAAGCCTAGCAATGTATGGATGACAATTAATTTTCAATGCCAAACTCTTTATGACAAAGACTTGGCTATAATTTTTACATAGACAATGTCAAACGGCATGCTAAACTAGTCACGAATTAATGGTAGCAAAAATTAAGATTGAGAGAGAACATTAAGAATTGTTCTAGTTAAAATGTGAGTATGTGTTTTAAATTTAACTACATCAATTAGAGTTACAATTATATAATCAAACTTAAAAATAGAAAAAAAAATAATCTTTCAAAGTAAGGTATATTACATAAGGGGTAATATAGAAACTTATTTTTATAATTTATTTTTTAACAAGCATTGAAACCTTTTTCTGTGTTGCCCAAATGGAGGAAGGAAGAGGCCAATGGTTTGCTTGACATGCAAAAGAAAAATATCGGACAAGAACATAAATTTTCAAGGGAATGGACCGAGTTAATACACAAGCTCCGACAATGTGTTTGCTATCGTGGGAAATAACGTGTACAAGCCGACCCACGAAAGCTGATATTTAAGAAGAGAGTGGGAAAACTTTTCAACGCAATGAAAAATAGGCAAAGTTGTCATCGGTAGGTTCAAATCAGATGTCAAATAAATGACATTAAACATTGACATTACATGCAAGAATCATGTTTGACCATGCTTTTAAGGATTGATTTATAGCACAACTGCCAATTCTCCCTACTTGGAATGCACATCCATGGCATCTAGGGGTAAAGGTGAGTTACTGAGATAGATCCAGTTCTGAAAAGTCAAAACAAAAGAAGAAGAACGAAAAAAAAAAAAGAAAGAATTGAAGTAATAAATGACACAGAAAGAGAGAGTAAAGGAGGCACAAAAAAGAAAACTTTCCCTATTTTAAATAAGCATTTTTTTACACTTATATAAAGGGATATTGAAAGAGTTCATTCCATATGTATTACTTATAAATAAGCTAAGTCTAGACTTTTACCACATGCTAAGTTTGTGGCTTTAAAAATTTCTCTCGTGAATCTTGTACTCACATTTTTATGAATTTTATTTTTGAATTACCAAGGTCCAAGAAGGGCCAAGATTGTATTCTCATTATACTTGATAAGTTTTCAAAGATAACATATTTCATTGCTTTTACAAAAATGGATGATATCATACACGTTGTAGAATTATTTTTCAGAGATGTTTACTCCATGGAGCGGTAAAGAGTATTGTGCCTTTTAAAGCATATGAATATTAGATTAAGATAGCAAGAGAGTTTAAAAATAAGAGAAGAACAAATGAGAGCATGAGAGGAAAAGAAAAAGAAAAAGAAAAAGAGTGAGAAGTCAAAGGAAAAGAAAGAAAGTAATTCAAAAATTCAAATGAAAAGAGTAAGGTCAAGAGAAAGGTTGAAAAAAAAAAGTGTGCAAAAAGGAGAAAAAAGTAAAAGGGTTATTATGTTTATCGGGAAAAATGAGGTTAAGAATGCTATGATTACAAGATAGTAACTATTTGTACTTATGTATAAGGATGTTTCTAATGACTTTAACCCCTCTTTGCCTAGTGTGGTTGTTTTATTATTAATGGAGATCAAGGTGTTGGTTGAAAAACACAACTTCCATGAAAAGAGAACAAGTTGTTTTAAAGTATAGTAAAACAAGTAATCTTAAGATCCTTTTCAAAGAATCGGTGGTCTAATGAATAGGGAAAAGAAAAAGAAGATGAAAGAGGTTTTACAAGGCTTATCATGGAGATGCATGGCAAAAGGTCTGCTCTAGAAAATTCTAAGGTTATTCTAGAAGTTTCCAATGCTACATTAAGGAAAATCACTTATCTTTTTGTGCAAGATGATGAACAAAACTTAGAACTTAAAGAATAAAGCTTGAAGCACATGATATAAATCCAAACTAAATGACCAAGTTAAAGAGGCTTGGTCCAAATGCTAAGTTGTATTAAAAGGGGTTTTTTTTTTTTTTTTGGTTGCTAGATTTTAAGTTAAGACTAAATACATATCTAAAAAGGATTAACTTCTTCAATTTATTTGGACTTACAGGTTTAGTTGAGTCTTGATACATTAGTTAGGATTTTTTTCCTTAAATTTTATGCCTAGTTGTCATTAGTTGTAGTCATTTAAGGATTTTTGCATTGAGGCAAATTTTTACTCCTTAATTAAAGGGATCCCCTATAATTAAGGTCATTCTTACATAAATATGATAAGAAACACCTTTTCCTTATGGGATTATGATGTTTACATGCCTATATAAAAAGCTATAACCATGTCAAATAAGGTTCATAAATAATATTAATATATTTTTAGCAAGCCTTGCTTAGAGTCAAAAGAAGATGCAAAGCCAAAGGATTTGATTGCTTTTTCTAAAGATAAAGTTAAAAATAAATCTTCTTTTAACCAAATATTCTTTTAAATATTGTGATACTAAGTGCATTAGGTGTCTAGGGCATGGATATATTGGTTCTCAATGTCCAAATAAAAAAGTTATAATGATGAGGACCTTCTTAAGTCTCAAACTAAGAGAGGGGTAAATCAATGTGAGACTCTCACTTTTTCATTTATCTTTCTAGATTTAACCTCAGTGACTTGTTAAAGCTGATGATCTAATTTTTATCTTTCTCCTTTATGTGAGAGTGGTCATACAGATATTAATCAAATGCAAGCAACCAAGAACAAATGCCAATTTTTACATGGTTCACCCATAATAAGTGAGTTACATCTACGGTGTGATAAGATCACTCCTAAATCACATAATTCACTCTTATTATCAAGGGATACAATAATGTTGTGGAAGTATCACTCCTTAACCACTTATGGAAGGACTACTCCTTAACCACTTATAATAATCTCCCGATCACTCCAAGGATATCCCACCCTTTTTCAACAAGTTTATCAAGAGTTTATAATGAAAACTTTCCAAGAGAATGATCACTTAATGTGCACAAATTGCTAGTGTAAAGAATGGATCTTCTCCTTCCTTTGCTGTTGGTGCTGTCTCACTTGCTACCTTGGCAGGTTGTCTCCTCTACCATTGTAGGTTGCCAAACTAAGACACCTTTTCTCATCTGTTGCATAGCAGCAAGCTACCGGACCTGTTGGTATTGCTACCTGCATGTGCTGCTATTACTACTTGTGCATGCATGGTCTGTTATCACTGCTTGCATGTTCTGCTATCTCTACATGCACGGGGATGGGCTGTTATCGTTACTTGCATGTTCTACTATTGCTACCTACACGTTCTAGTGTTGCTACATATACGTGCATAGACTGCTATCACTACTTACATGTTTTGTTGTCACTGCCTGCATGTTTTGCTGTTATTGCCTACACGTGCATAAGCTACTATCGCTACTTATACATTCTGCCTGCACGTGCATGGGTGCTTGCACATTTTTCTATTATTACTGCACATTTTACTGTTGCTACTTGGATGTGCATAGGTTACTATCACTTCCTACACATTCTACCTGCATGTGCATGGGCTGCTATTACTACTTGCATGTTCTACTATTGCTACCTACATGTTCTGTTATTGCTGCTTGCGCACGTACACGGGCTACTATCATTGCTTACACATTCTACTGTTGCTACCTACATATGCATGGGCTGTTACTACTATTTACACGTTGTGATTGCCTACTAGACTTTTTATTGGTACTGCAATTGCTAGGATTGCCTACTAGACTTGTTGCAATTTCTAAGATTGCAGGCTGCTGAACTTGCTGTAATTTCTTGGATTATAGGTTGCTAGTATAGGGAATGCCTATTAGTTATGATGTTAGTGTAGGGAATGCCTGTTGGTTGTGCGGCTGGTGTAGGAATTGCCTACTAGTGTTGGAAACACCTACTGGTTGTGTTGCTAGTGCAAGGAACACTTGTTAGTGTTGGTTTGGTGTGGTTGCCAGCTCCTAGACCCTCCGTTGGTGTTGTTGATTGCTGCACCCTTTTATGGTGTGGCCGGCTGCTGTTCTCTATAGCTGCCTCTCTCTTTGCCATTCACCATTCCTTGTGTCTGCCTTTAGGTTTCCCATTCTTTTTTAAAAACTTTGAAGCACCCTATTGTCTTACAAGGTGCATGGGGTTATTTATAAAGCCTTAAGATTAGGGTTACATGATCATCAATGGTCATCATTGATTCCCAAAGGTTTCCCTACAATTAACAACCAAATTTGATTCCTAAAATTTAGGGTCAATGGTTAACATTGACTTTCTAAAATTTAGGGTTAATGGTTAAGGGTTAACGGTTAGCTTTGACCCTTAAAATTTAGGGTCATGGTTAACATTGACTCATTAACTTCAAGGATGACCTGCCATCACTAATTTTGCCCAATGACCTCTCCACATCTCAATGACATTCATAACATTAAATTAACATATACAACCATGTGAGATGGTGTTGATAATAAATCCAACTTTAGCCATCAAAGATGAGCTTAACAATCTCCCCCTTTGGATTTGTTAGCAACACATTAAATCCAATATCTAGCAATGCACATGTAACAACCTTTGACATTCACAACTCCCCTTAAAACATGCATCTCCCTTAATTAGGCTACCCCTTTTTTCTATTTCTCTCCCTTTATATATCAAGCTACTCCCCTTTTTAATCAATATATACTCTTTTTGAATTTATGCAAAATATCTCCCCCTATGACAATAAATCAAAAGAATAATAGAAGAGGGAAGGGGAGAGGGGTTGGAGGCATGCCTTAGTCTCTAAGGGATGGTTGAACACATAAAGTCAACTTTAACTTCTGAAATATCTTTCTTAAAAGAGCTTTGGTGAATATATCGGCAACTTGCCTTTGAGGTAGGCACATACTCTAGCTTTACTTCATTTTTATCCATTTTTTCTTTAATAAAGTGATACTTGATTTCAATATGTTTAGTTCTAGAGTGTTGGACAGGATTCTTTGACAATTTGATGGGACTTTGGTTGTCATAACCAATCAGCAATGGTAGCTATGCATCCACCTTCATATCTTCAGGTTGTTTTATCCATAACAGCTGAATACAAGCCTCAATAGCAACCACATATTTAGCCTCTACAATACTTAGAGTTATTGAATTTTGCTTCTTGTTATGCCATGAAACACATCTACTACCCAAATAAAATGCACCACCCGACGTTGACCTTCTGTTATCAAAATTTCATAAAGCAAATTTGTATACAAATACAAATTAAGCAAATTAAGTTATGCACCACCCTAGTCTACATTTGTATACCTATACAAATTAAGCTATCCACTTTTATCATAAAGCAATCCATAATTTTTTATGCCTTTCACATACCTTAGAATTCTCTTAGCCACCACAAGACGAGATTCCTTGGGGTCACTTTGAAATTTGGCATAAAGTGATACAGCAAAAATAATATTAGGCCTTGATTATATCAAATACAGTAAGCTTCTAATCAACTTTTTGTATTCCTTATGATCAATCATGTTGTCTTCTTTATCCTTGCTTAAATTTGTTCTAACCGTGATGGGAATGCTTACTTCTTTAAAGTTCTCCATCCCAAACATTTTTAATAGCTTACAAGTATACTTTTCTTGGGAGAGAAAAATTTCAGCCTTGCTTTGCAACCCATGTGAACAACAACAAAGATTATGTCATCAACATAAAGCATAATAATTAATTGGCCTTGGTTGTTTTCCTTTATATACAAGTTGTTGTCCATATTCCATGTTCTAAACTTTATATTTTTGAGCCATGTATTTAGCTTGTAATAACATGCTCTTGGAGCTTGCTTTAAGCTATATAAAGCCTTGTTTAATTTGCACACACTTGAACCATCATGATCAAGTATAAAACCATCAACCTGTTCAATAAATACCTCTTCTTCAAGTTCTCCATTCAGAAATGTAGACTTCACATCCATCTAATTGACTTTATAGTTCCTTTGAGCAATAATGGCCATGAATATTTTGATTGCTTTAAGTTTTGCCATTGAAGCAAAGGTCTCTTCAAAGTCAACACCTTCTACTTGTGAGTAGCCTTTATAGAAATGTCTTGCTTTGTTCCTTACCACCTCACCTTCTTTATTGATCTTATTCCTAAACACCTATTTGGCTACAATGATGTTTTTTCCTTTAAGTCTAAGTACTAAATGCCAAGTGTTCTTTTTAATTTGATCAAGCTCTTCATTCATAACACATACCTATTCCTTGTGCATTAATGCTTCTTCCATGAATTTGGGTTCCACCTCAGACATTAATGAGGCTTGTTCACCACCTTTTAGTTTCTTCTAGTCTATACAAAGTCCTCTTTACTTCCAATAATGTTTTTGGCTTTAACTTTAGTTTTGACTATTTTATGAGTTTAGGAAAGCCTTGATTCTTCTTCTTCGTCACTTGTAACTTGAGAATCAACATTTTCCTCAGGCTGAATGGCCTTAAATTCATCATTGTCAAACTTTTTTCAGTTGTCATACATGACATCTTCAGCTTCATCTTTATTGGGCTTCATTCCATGCTTGTCCAAATAATCTTCAAATTCACCGTATTTGTGTTCTGTCCCATTGTCTGTCCCATTGTTTGTCCTAAGCCTTTTAAATTTTCCCCCTAATTGGTTTCTCATTAACCTCTTACATGTCACAGAGTTAGGCTTGGACGTGCTTTAGACGTGCTAACCCGCACGGCACTTAGTCAATCTTGCGAGAGAAGATGCTAAGTAAGCCTTGAAGAGTTTGAACGAACCAGCGGAAGACTTGTAGGAGGTAAGTAACAGAACAAGAAGAACTTGAGAGAGCTAGAGAGAGAGAGCACAAGAGCTTTGCAAGTGAATTTGTATTGAATGAATGGAGGGGTGCTTTAGAAATGAGAGGAGTGGGGGTATTTATAATGGTTCTACCTCTTCAATGTGTGGCTACAATTTCTCTAAATCTAAAATATCTTAGATATTTACAAAAGAGAATATCTAAGTGCTTACTTAAGCAAAGCACTTACCTAAGCACTTACATAAGTGAGGTGCTTACCTAAGTGCTTACATAAGTGAAGCGCTTACCTAAGCACTTATGCAGAAGGTGATAGCCAAGTCTTTGGGCCATCAATTGGGCTAGGCGTCCATCAATTGGACGGGCTGTGACATCCTCCCCCACTTAATTCTACGACATCCTCGTTGTACTTTCAGTCTTAAATTGCCAAATGTGATCAGCAAATTGCCAAAGCTGGTCTTTTCATTCCCAACTAGTCTCGTGGTCTGGTAGAGCCTTCCATTTCACTAAGTACTCAGTATAGTTGGGAACTCCCTTTCTCCAGATCACTTGATCAACAAGGATGCATTCTACCCCCTTGTTGAATTCGGTGACCACAACTGTTGGTGCGCTCATTTCGGCTTGGATCCTCTTCGTCTCCATAGAAAGGCTTTAGAAGACTTACATGAAAAACGTTATGGATCTTTAGCTTTAGAGAGAGTTGGACTTGATAGGTGGCCTTCCCTACATGCTTGATGATAGGGAATGGCCCTTCGTACTTCCGTACCAAGCCCTTATGTACCTTGCATAGAGACTTAAACTGGTTGGGCAACAACTTCACCATCACCATGTCTCCCGCAGTGTAGTCCTTTAAGCGTTGCTTAGCATCAGCCCATCGTTTCATCTTCTTGGCCGCTTGGTCAAGGCAAGCCCTCATTATATCCGCTTCCTTATGCCATTCCTTTGTAAATTTGAAGGCAGAAGGGTTGTTGCCAGTGCAAGGAGAGGCAATAGCACTTGGTGTGAGCGGTTGTTGTCCCATGACAATCTCGAATGGGCTTTTGGTTGTGGCCACGCTCCTCTGAAGGTTGAATGAGAATTGGGCAGCGTCGAGTAGTTTTGCCCAATTTCGTTGGTGAGCATTGACATAGTGCCTTAAATATTGCTCGAGCAAGGCATTGACTCGCTCAATTTGCCCATCGGTTTAAGGATGGAAGCTTGTCCAGAAATTCAACTCGGTACCTAGCAATTTGAACAACTCGCGCCAAAATTTACCTATAAAGCGGGGGTCTCTATTACTGATAATGCTCTTTGGTACTCCCTATAGCTTTACTATGTTCTTAAAGAATAAACGAGCAGCTTCGTCCACCTTGCAATCAATAGGGGCTGGAATGAAGGTGCCATACTTGCTGAACCGATCGACTACAACCATGATGCTTCCTCATCCTTCGAACTTTGGTAGAGCCACAATAAAATCCATAAGATACTTTCCCAAGGCCTCTCGGGAGTGCGTAGTGCCTCAAGTAGGCCAACTGGTGGCTGCTGTTCTACCTTGTCTTGTTGAAAAACTAAGCAAGTCCACACATAAGCCTCGACATCTGCATGCATATGCGGCCAAAAGTAATGTTGTTGGACAAGATCAAGGGTTTGTGCCATACCTGGGTGACCAGCCCATAGAGAGTCATGGCATTCCTTGAGGATCTCCTTCCGTAAGTTTCCCCACTTGGGCATAAAGACGCGATTCCCGATTGTTGTCAAGACTCCATCGTTCACCCAAAATCAACGAGTCTTCCCCTCACTAGCAAATCTCAACAGGTTGTTGGCCAGTTTGTCTTGTCCAGTACCTTCCTTAATCCGTTCAAGGAGGTTGCTTGTAGGAGTACTACTAGCAACAGCCGCTAATTCTACCTTCCTGCTTAGCGCATCAGCAACAACATTGGCTTGACCTGGCTTATATTTCAATGTGTAGTCGAATTCTGCTAGGAAGTCTTGCCAATAAGCTTGCTTGGGGTTGACTTTCTTCTGTGTTTGGAAGTAGCTCATTGCAACATTGTCCGTCATGATCACAAACTTACTTCCAAGGAGATAGTGTCTCCAAGTTTGCAAGCAATGGATAACGACAGTCATCTCCTTGTCCTGGATAGTATACCATCTCTCCGTGTCATTGAGCTTGCGACTTTCATAGGCAATGGGATGCTTATCCTACATTAAGACTCCTCCAATGGCGAAGTCCCAGTATATGTCTCCAACTTGAGAAAATACAATGTTGCATACAGTGGGAGACTATACAAAATTCAGAGGAGAACACCTGTCGTGAGTTCTTACACATACTATAAAAAGCAAGGACAAATTGAGAAGGAGTGTTGGTAGAAGTCCAAACCAGTGGTTTCAAAGAACAAGTTTGTCGTATTGGCAGACTTGGAACAGTGTGAAAAGTGCGGGCAGGATGGCCATAATGCTAAGAGATGCATGACACTTGTCCTTGAGCAAGAGAAGACACTCAATGGCACAGTGAAAACAAGCAGTGTAGTCAAAGCTGAGAAAAAGGAGAAAACTATCTTCTAGCCAGTTCAAAAGAAGGAATATATAGCAAAAAGGGAGGTGGTTAATATAGCTGAAATTGCACTCAAAGTTGACTACTGGTCAAGGGTCAATAAACATTGGAAGAGGAAAGCTAAAAGATGTTCTGTACATTGAAGGACTCAAATACAATCTAGCATTTATCAGCAAACTATGGAATGAATACCATAAGGTAATATTCACAAAAATAGGTTGTTAAGTAAAGAGTAAAGAAGGTAATAAATACTATTGCAACTGGGAAGAGAACAATTGAAAATTTATATGTGATTGATGAAGAAAGAGATCCTCTTACAACTAAGACTGTGTAAGAAAGAAAGCCAAAGAAAATATGGACCAATGCTCATCATGAAAATCAAATCATAGGTGACCTATCAGCAGGAGTTACATGAAGAAGAAGAATTGTGGGAGTTGCTGCTATACTCTCACAAGTTGAACCTAAATCTGTTAAAGAGGCTACACAAGATTTAACTAAATCTCTATCCACAAAGCTATTTGAAAAGCCTAAAATGATTTTGTCTGTGCGAATGCCTCCTCAAGCCTGAAAATCAGATGAATCCTCCATCTCTACTTTGCGAGTTTTTCAAATTTGTAATTGGTTGGCAAAGGGGGAGAGAAGCAACAATGCAGAGGGAGCTGTTAAGAAAGGGGGAGTCCATATTTAGGGCCAATTGAAACTTCTGCATAATGGCTTTTGTTATGAGTGTTGCCAACAATTACAAAGGGGGAGATTGTTGTTCCCACAGCCTTGTGTGGGCTGTAATTGTTATCAACTAGGTTTAGGTATGCAAGAAAGTAAAGCCACATGGAAGGACAAGAAAGTAAATCCACTGTGTAAGGGCAAGACAATAAATTTGCTGCAAGTAAGTCCTATTAAGGTTTCATGGAAGAGAGTATATAAAGGTCTTGGAAGACAAAACTAGGGGAAGGCCAACTCAATTAAATACATGGCAAAACACAAAAGTGTGTGGAGTACCAAGTAAAGAAAATAGAAAAACACAACATACAGCCAAAGCACATTGATGGCAAGATAACGGCAAAACAGCAAACAACAAAATAGAAAAGAAGCGGTCGGCAAATTGAGCAAATTGATGTAACCATTGAGTGAATAGTAATCATTATCAGAAAAGAGGAGAGGTCAGCAAATTGATCTAATTGGAGCAAACCGTGTGACAGCAAGAGAGAGAAACCCATGAGGAATGACACACCATCGATACACTAGTGGTCAACAAGGAGGCAACATGATAAAAAGGTAGAGAGAGAAAGGGGAGACGACCGAAAAAGTGAGCAGAATGACAAAAGTAAACAACTAGCAAAAACCCAAGAACGGCCAAATCGGATTCGACGGGAAGGTGAGAAAAAGAAAACACGGCCAAAATCAAACGGCTGAACGACAGAATAGAGGTGAACGACTAGATGGTAAGAGAGAGAAATTCAGTGGTAAGAGAGAGGAACTGATAGGTAAGGCAAGCCATGAGACAAGGAGACAAGTAAGATCGTGAGACAATAAAAGTAGGAGTTATGTGAAACAACATAGAGAATAAATTTGGCAAAGCATTGGAAAGAACTCAACGTATTTCCAGATTTCTTCAAGAGAGGTTAGAGAGCATTACGGTGACTTCTAAGTAGTAGTGGAGCAGCCTTTCAATTCAACACAAGCTAAAAGAAGAGTAGATTTAGTAAGTGACACTCATTTGTATTATACTTGCTTAATAATTACAATATTGAAAGGACCAGAGGAGTAAGACATCCACTGTAATTAGAATTCTCAAGTATAGTGGATAGTCTTGAGAAGGGAGATTCCCTACCACCGTGGATGTACGTCACGTTGATGACACCACGTAAATCTCGTGTATCCTTAATTTGCTTTACATTATATGTTTTGAATTGAGTTGTGAATACAGCTAAAGTATCAAGTAACCCATAACCTAACAAAGACCTAAACAAGAACATCTGTATTGTTTATTGGGCAAGGTGTCTAAAAGGTGACTTTGGGGACTATGGTGATTAGTAGGTAGCAATAGATCTACCTTAGTCAAGTCTGAGAAAGAGTTCGCTTTTAAGAAAAGGTTGAAGTTGTTTACTTACCTATGAATTGCGAATTATGGTGATACTGATTCTCCCCCCATCTTAGTATCACAAACTAGTAGATCCTAGGGAGAAGTTGGGAACTTCAACTTTGCAAAGGAAAGAACTTTCAATTCAATGGTGCATCTTACAAATGAGAGGAGTGGGCTATTTATAGTGGTTCCACCTCCTTAATATATGGCTACAATTGCTTGTTTCATATTTCTATGAAACCCTCTAGATCAAGACTATTCTAGAATAGTTTAGATATTTACAAGAGAGAATTCTAAAGACATAACACATAAGCATCCGTCTAGAATGTTCTAGCCAAGTCTTTAAGCAATAATCAGGCTAGGCGTCCAACGAGACTAGTTTGGCAATGCTCCTGGGACAGGCCGGGACATCCTCCTCCAGTTAATCTCATGATATCCTCGTCATGCCTTTGTCCTACTAATGTTGAATGTGTTCAGCAAATTGTCAAAGTAAATCTTCTCGTTTCCAACTAACCTCATAGTATGGTAGATGTTTCCATTTGACTAAGTAAATAGTATAGTTAGGAAGTCCCCTTTTTCATATCACCCTATCTGCAAGGATGCATTCCACTTCCTTGTTCAATTCAGTGATGACAATAGTTGGGGCGGGCTTAGATTCCCCATGACTTGGATCTTTTGTGTCTTCATGAAAGGTCTTTAAAAGACTTACATGGAAGACGTGAATTTTAAGCCTTATGGGAAGTTAGACTTTGTAGGTAGCCTTCCTTACTCATTTGACTATAGGAAATGGCGCTTCATATTTCCTCACCAAGCCTTTATGCACATTGTGCAGGGACTTTGAAGTTCCCAACTTCACCCTAAGATCTACTAGTCTGTGATATTAAGAGCGGGGGTGAATCAGTATCACACCCCTTAAAAACACACTCTAATAATTTAAACCAAAGTATTCTACTTATTTAATACTATAGCTCTTGTTAATACGTAGGTATGTGAACAACTTCAAACTCTTCTCAAAAGCGAACTCTTTCTTAAATTTGACTAAAGTAGATCTATTGTTACCTACTAATCACAATAGTCCGCAAAGTCACCTTTCAAACACCTTACCTATTGGACAGATTGGATGTTCTTGATTAGGTCTTCTTTAGGTTATGGGTTCGATGATACTTTAGCTGCATTCATAACTCAATTCAAAACACAAAACGTAAATTAAAAGTAAGGACACAAGAGATTTACGTGATTCCGTCAATGTGACGTACGTCTACAGTGGTAGGAATTCTTCCTTTATTGAGACAATCCATTATACTTAAGAATACCAGTGTGGTACTCCCCATGTCAATAATGTAGTTACAATGGATGTCTTAATCCTTTGCTCCTTTGACTATTACAAATACAAAGCAAGTACAATACAAAGAGTGTCACTTATTGTGTCTACTCTTCTTCTAGCTTGTCTTGACTCTGTTGAATTGAGTAGGCTACTTCATTGCCGCCTAAAAGTTCACCATAACACTCTTTAACCTCTCTTATAGAAATCTAGAAATAAGTTGAGTTCTTTCCTATGCTTCACCGAATTCCTTCTCAAGGTTATTTCACACAACTCCTGCTTTCACTGTCTCATGGTCTCACCCATCTCTTGATTTCACAGTCTCACTGTCTCATGGCCTGCTTCACGTTTCTAGTTTGGCGTTTCATGTCTCACACACATTTCTAGTTGGCACACTTTGCTGGTCTCACGCCTCATGCACGTTTCTGGTTTGCCTGCTTTGCTAGTTTCATGCTTCACACACTCGTCTGCTAAGGTTTTGCTACACTCCCCTATCCGTTTCACGCCTCACTGGTTTGCTTTCACCTTCACACACTTTCCAAGGGTTTGCTGTTTCGGTCACACATTTCACACCTTTGGAATACTTTCGTCTATTTCACACCTTGAGGATGCTTGGTTTGCTCACTCGGTCATTTCACGCCTTTAGAATGCTCTTGTCCATTGGTGTGTCGTCTCTTCCCTTACTAATGATGTGCCGTCTCCTCTCACAGTGAGACTTCTCTCACCAGGCATTTTCTCTTGCCGTTGTTCACTCTTTTCTTTTAGCCGGTGGTGTGGTCTCATCCGATCCAAATCTGGTCTACTCTCACTTGTTCCAGCTTTGATCTGGTCTCACCCATTCTAGATCTGCTGTCTTCTTTTCCAGGTGGTCTCACAGTTTTCCTTTAGCTGGTGGTGTCCTCTCTCTTGCCGTTGTTCACCCTTATTTTGCCGTCCACCCTATTTTTCCATCCACTCTATTTTGCCATTGTCCCTATTTTTTGTCCACTTTGTTTTGTCGTCAACTCGTCCACTCTGTTTTGACGTCAACTTGTCTGCTCAGTTTTGCCGTCCACCTCATTGTTATGTTGTCTCCTTGTCATCTAGCTCATGGTTTCTCTCTTGTTGTAGGGTTTTGTCTAACCAAAGTCTCCCTTGCTATTGGTGTGCTTTTGTCGTATACACTCATGTCTTCCAAGGTCTTGGTTTATACACTCTTTTCCATGAAAACCCTAGTAGGGCTTATTTATATTTTGATTTACTTTCTTGCCGCTCCATGTCTCTTTACTTTCTTGCCCTCATATGTAGCTTCAAACTACTTGTACACTTAAATCTAGTTGATAACAATTACAACCCATACAAGGCTATGAGAACAACAGACTTGAACTGGTTGGGTAGCAACTTTACCATCACCAAATCTCCCTCCATATATTCCTTTAGGCATTGCTTGGCATCGGCCCACTTTTTCATCTGTTTGGTAGCTTTGTCAAGGCAAGCTCTTGTGATGTCTGCCTCCTCGTGCCATTCCTTTGCAAACTTTTCAGTAGTAGGGTTGTTTCCAGTGTAAGAAAAGGCAACAATACTTGGGGTTATAGGCTATTGTCCCTTGACAATTTCAAAGGGACTTTTGCCTGCTGCTTCACTCCTTTGGAGGTTGCCTAATCTTGCTAATGGGCACTAACATAGTGCCTTAAATATTGCTCCAACAAAGCATTGATGTGCTGAACTTGGCCATCACTTTAAGGATGGAAGATGGTTAAGTTCAAATTAGTCCTAAACAACTTGAACAACTCATGCTAGAACTTGCCTGTGAAGCAAGGATCTCTATTGCTTATTTTGCTACTAAGTACTCCCCATAACTTCACCGCATTCTTACAGAGTACGCAAACTATTTCATCAACTTTTTACTCAGCAAGAGCTAGAATGAAGATGGCATACTTGCTAAATTGATCAACAATCACCATAATGCTTCCAAACCCATCAGAATTGGGTAAGGCCATGATGAAGTCCATTTAGAAACTTTCCTGAGGTCTTGTTGACAAACTAGACAAGTTCACATACAGGCCTTGACATCATCCCACATTTGCAACCAATAATAGCTTTATTGAATAAGGGCAAGGATTCATGCCATACCTGGGTGACCAGCTCATAGGGAATCATGGCACTCCTTGAGAACGTCTCTCCATAGATTTCCCCAGCTAGGCACGAAGACTCAATTGCCAACCGTCATGAGAATCCCATCATTTAGCTAAAATCATCAAGTCTTTCCTTCACTAGCCATCCTTAATAGATTCTTGGCCAAGTTGTCTTGCAACATGCCTTCCTTGATTCATTCAAGGAAGTCACTCTTTGGGGTGCCAACAAATAGTGCTACGAGTTCTACCTTTCGACTTAACGCATCAATAACAATATTAGCCTTACCTGGCTTATATTGAAGTTTGTAATCAAATTCAGCCAAAAAATCTTGCCAACGAGCTTGCTTGGTGCTAAGCTTCTTCTGTGATTGGAAGTAGCTTATGGCAACATTATCAGTCATGATGACAAATTGACTTCCAAGCAAGTAATGCGTCTATGTGCATAGTTAATAGATGATGGCAATCATCTGCTTGTCTTGGATGATGTACCGCCTCTTCATATCATTTAGTTTACAGCTTTTATAAGCAATGGGAAGCCCATCTTGCATCAAGACTCCCCCAATGGCAAAGTCAGATGTGACTATGTAAAATTTGAAAGCCTTTTGATAGTTGGGCAGCGCCATGATGGGTTCTTTAGAGATTAAATGTTTCAATCTCTCAAAAGAAGATTGGCATTCCTTCGATTAATGCCATGTGATGTTCTTCTTGAGTAAATTCATTAATGGTGCGGCTATAGTAGAATATCCCTTGATAAACCGCTAATAGTATTTAACTAGTCCCAAGAATGATCACAATTCAGGGACCTTCATTGGAGGCTCTCATTCTTGAATGACATGGACCTTTGCTCGATCCATTATAATTTTGTCATCCTTGATCTTGTGACCAAGGAAATCCACCTATTGCTCCGCAAAAGAGCACTTTTCCTTTTTAACTTACAGCTCATTTTCATGGAGAACTTGAAAAACTTGTTTAAGGTGATCTTGGTGCTCCTTGAGAGTATTACTATAGATCATTATGTCATCCAAGTAAACCACCACAAATTTGTCAAGGAAAGGATGAAGTACCTTGTTCATTAACATACAAAAGGTAACAAGGGCATTGGTGAGTCCAAAGGGCATAACTAGGAACTTGAAAGCTCCATAATGTGTCACACATGCAATCTTCGGTTCATCACCAAGTGCTATATGAACTTAATAATACCCCAACCTTAGGTCCAACTTTGTGAAGCACCTCGCCTTTCCCAATTGATCTAAGAGGTCAGCTATCAACAAAATTGGGTACTTATTCTTGATGGTTTCCTTGTTCAAGGCTCAACAGTTAATGCACATTTGTAGCAATCCAACCTTTTTCTTTTGGAATAAAACTGGAGCACCATAAGTAGCTTTTGAAGACTAGATGTAGCTTGAGTCAAGCAAATCTTGAACTTGCTTCCTCAATTTTGCAAGTTCAAGAGGTGTTATGTGGTAAGAGGCCATGATAGAAGGCTTGGCACCAGGTTCTAGCTTGATGTGATGATCTACATCTCACTTAAGAGGAAGATTCTTTGGCAACTCCGAAGGCATCACATTCTTAAACTCCTTAAGGACAGCTTAATGTGACAGGTGTATCAGAGCAATGGGTAGGTCCTTAGGTATGACTCGACTTCGACATTGGATAGGAAGTGGGGGATATTGGGCAATATAAATGTGGGCACTGCACACTCCAATAGGTTGCCGTTTAGAGAGAAGGTAATGACCCTGTGACAAAGAAAAGTCCTAATTCTTCTTGATTAACACTAAAAAGTAAAGGTATATATGGAAAAATAAAAAGTACAATAATTATCTGATGTTATTGGGTGTTGATCTGGAAAGTTATCCTTCTTATTGATTAATGATGTTTGCCATTTCCATGTCATCTGCTAAGTAGTCACTATTATCTAAGTCATTTAATGGTCCATCTTGTCCATAATTCTCAACAAATGTTCGAGCATTAAATATGTCATCTTAAGTCAAAAGATGCTTATTTCCAATGTTGGATAAATTAAAATGCATAAATCTTAGTCCCTATATTTCAGTGGTATAGCATTCAACTAAGAGAAAGTGAGTTTGCCAAAATGCTAAAGGGACTTGTGGTTCTAGCCATTGCATGAGTTCTTGATAGAATTCTGGATCATGGAGTTGTTGAAATTCTATCAATGTGCAAAAGGATAGCCTATGCCAGTAATAATAGTCATCACTTGTTGAAGGTTGAATAAACATTTTATGAAGAGTTGGTTTTACTTCCCAATTGTTGATTCTAGGGACTGATGAGCATATGATCACATGACAGTACATTTCTTCTAACATATTTCTGTATATTATCTGGAATTGGTTACCAAAGCCTATAAAGGCTTGCTTGGTATGGTAAGCATAGTTATCCAAAAAAGCATAAGAAATATCTTAGCAAATCTAGACAACCTAGAAGAACTGCTAGAGAAAAACTAAGAAGAGTTAGACATGTAAGAAAACAGGCAAGAACCATAAAATGTAAATGTTTTATATATGGAGACAATAACCATTTAGCTAATAAATGCCCTCAGAAAACTAGATACTCGGATAAATCCATGTTAGTTTGGGAATTTGAAAAAGACATAGTTAGTGAAGGAAGCATTTACAGCATAATTTTAAAGGAATAAAATTCTTCACCAAGGCCAATTAGTGAAGTTCTTAGAAGCAACTTGGAATAGTGTAAAAGGTGTGAGCAGGATGACCATAATGCCAAGAGATGCATGACACATCTCTCTTCGCAAGAGAACACACTCGATAGCACAGTAAAAACAATTGGTGCAATCAAAGCTAAGAAAAAGGAGAAAGTTCTCTTCCAGCTAGTTCAAAAGATGGAATATAAAGCTAAAAGGGAGGTGGTTAACATAGCTGAAATTGCAGTAAAGGCTAACTACAAGAACAAGCAGTGGATCCTTGACAAGACAAGCAGTTATTTACTTACAAAAGAAGAAGAAAATCAACTTTGGCATAGGAGGTTGGGACACTTAACACAGAAGAACATGAGGTAGCTCACCACTAATCATGCAATCAGAGACATTCCAGACCTCAAAAAAGAGAGAGAGAGTTGTCTGCTCAGCATGCTCTAAAGGAAAATAGGTCCGAAAGCAATATAAGACCAGAAAGTGCAGTTCTAAAGTAGTACTTGACATTATACATACTGATTTGTGTGGGCCGATGAGACAAACGGGTGGAATGGTGAAAGGTACTTCATCTTGTTTGTTGATGATTATTCCAAAAGCATCTGCATCATGTACCTTAAACATAAGTCAGAAGTTTTGAAATGCTTCAAGAGATACAAAAGATTGGCTGAAAATGAGACTGGAAAGAAGATCAAAGTATTGAGGTCAGATCAAGGCATTAAATTTACAAATGAAGCTTTGGAAGATTACCTTGTGAAGCATGGTATTTATCATCAGATGGTAGTAGCAAGAACACCTCAATAGAACAAGGTGGCAGAGAGGAAAAATAGAGATGTGTTTAAAATGGCAAGAACTCTACTACTGGAATCCAAGCTTCGCACAAGATTTCGAATAGATGCAACATTTATAGCTGTACTTCTACTTAATAGAGTCTTACTAAGGCCCAATACTGATAAGACTTTATATGGGCTATGGAGTGGGAAGAAGACAATAGCCAAGTATCTCAAAATCATTGGCAGCCCATGTTTTGTGAAGAACAAGGAGCAAAACTTGGGAAAATTCAATGCTAGGTCTGATGAAGGCATCTTTGTGGGATACTCAATAAAGACAAAAGGTTATAGAGTTTTCCTGTATAAGCTGTGAAAAGTGATCATGTCCAATGATGTGAGAATAGATGAGAACTAGAAAACAATGCAAAATGGAGAAGTTGAGGACAATAAAGAAGATGACCTCAAGATAGATGAAGAATCAAACCAACCTAAAGAAAAGGAACAAGAAGTAAGTTCAAACTCAAAAAAGAGTGAGTCTGAAGATGAAGAAAGAGATCCTCTTGTAGCTAAGACTATACAAGAATGAAAGAAAAAGAAAACGTGGACCAATGCTCATCAAGGAAATCAAATCATAAGTGACCCATTAGTAAGAGTTACAACAACAAGAAGAATTATGGGAGTTACTGCTTTATTCTCATAAGTTGAACCTAAATCTATTGAAGAGGCTACACAAGATATAGCCTGGGTCAAAGTTATCAATGAGGAGCTCGATCAAATCAAGAAGAATGATACATGAGAGTTAGTTCCAAGACCCAATAATAAGAATGTCATAGGAACAAAATGGGTGTTTAGGAATAAACACAATGAAGATAGCAAAGTGGTGAGGAACAGGGCCAGGCTGGTTTGCAAAGGCTACACTTAAATAGAAGGAGCAGATATTAATGAAACTTTTGCACTAGTGGCAAGGTTAGAAACTATTAGAATGTTCCTAGCTTTGACAACATATAAGAGGTAAATTTTAATAGATGGATGTGAAATCAGCCTTTCTGAATGGGCTCCTAAAATAAGAAGTGCATAATAGAGTACAAATCAGTGAGGATGAGATACACGTGTGCAAGCTAAAGAAAGCCTTGTATAGCCTTAAATAAGCCCTAAGAGCATTATACAGCAAGCTGGATGCGTATTTGAGAAGGTTGATCTTCAGAAGAGGAACAGTTGATAATAACCTATATGTGTTTGACTCAGAGTAAGGCCAGTTGATAACCATAATATATGTAAATGACATCATCTTTGGAGATGATCACTTTGAGCTATGCCAAGATTTTGCATAAAAGATGAGTGAGGAATTTGAGATGTCATTGATTTGAGAAATGAATTACTTTCTTGGATTATAGATAAAATAGTGTGAAGAAGGTATTTTTATTTCTTAGACAAAATATGCCAAAGAGATGCTGAAAAAGTTTGGCATGGAGGATAGCAAACCTATCAATACCCCTATGATAGTGGGCTGCAAGTCAACAAAAGATTAGGAGGGAAGGAGTACAAGCCCTACAGAATACAAGAAGATGATAGGGAGCCTTCTATACCTTACAGCATCAAGGCCTGATCTTATGCAAGTTGTATACGTTGCCAGTAGATTCCCAACTAATCCTAAGGAATCTCATGTGTTGGCAGTGAAAAGAATCCTACGATACCTCAAAGGGACATTGGAAATGGGTTTGTGGTATTCGGCCATGGATTTTATAAAACTACGAGCATCCATTGATGCAGATTGGGCAAGAAGTATAAATGAAAAAAAATCAACTAGTGGCTGTAGCTTCTACTTGGGTTCAAAGTATGTTGCATGGTTATGTAGAAAGCAAAATAGTGTTGCTTTGAGCACAACTAAGGCTGAATATATGGCTGCTTGTGCAGCATGTACTTAGGTGATATGGATGCAAAGACAATTGGCAGACTTGGGTGTTGAAGTGAAGTTACTAGTGAGTGTACTTTGTGATAATCAAAGTGCTATTGATCTCAGCAAGAATCCGGTTCAACATTGAAGGGGCAAGCATATTGACATCCGGTATCACTTCATCAAAGATCAAGTGGAATATGGTACAATTGAGTTGGAGTATGTTGGCACTAAAGATCAAATTTCAGATATTCTAACTAAACGTCTATCCATAAAGTTGTTTGAAAAGCACAGAATGAGTCTGTCTATGCAAACGCCTCCTCAAGCCTGAAGTTCAGGTGAATGCTCCATCTCCACTTTACGATTTTTTTTTTGTAATTGGTTGGCAAAGGGGGAGAGAAGCAACAATGCAGAGGGAGTGTTAAGAAAGGGGGAGTGCATATTTAGGGGGAGTTGCAATTGCTGCATAATGGTTTTTGTTATGAGTGTTGCCAACAATTACAAAGGGGGAGATTGTTGTTCTTACAGCCTTGTATAGGTTGTAATTGTTGTCAACTAGATTTAAGTGTGCAAGTAATTTGGCATAGAGGGGCAATAAAGTAAAGCCATATAGAGCGGCAAGAGAGTAATTTGAAGCTACATAGAGGGGCAATAAAGTAAAACCACAACTTTGCTAAAGAGAATACCCTACACGGCAACAAACACCATCAGTTGAAAGGAAAAAAAAAATCGAGACAGCCAAACAAGAGTGGACGGCAGAACAGGGGTACACGGGTGGATGGTGAGAGAGAAAACCCGTGAGAGACGTACAACCACCGGGAAAAAAATGGATAACGAGAGCAAATCTGGAATCCATGAGGCTTGAAAACAGCGAAGCAGGTGCCGATCTGAAACGTGAGACCAAAACGTGCATCGACATGAGACCAGAATGTGCAACGGCATGATACCAGAACATGCATTGACGTGAGACCAGAACGTGCAATGGCATGATTGATCAGAAGCATGGGGTAGGCCGTGAGATGTAAACGGCCCACTAGAAGCATGAGTGCAAGCCGTGAAGCTGTGAGACGATGAAAACAGGAGTTGTGTCAAACAACCTAGAGAAAGACTTCAATGAAGCATTGGAAAGAACTCAACGTATTTCTATATTTCTTCAAGAGAAGTTAGATAGTGTTGTGGTGGACTTCTAAGTAGTAGTGAAGTAGCCTATTCAATTCAACCGAGGCAAGACAAGCTAGAAGAAGGGTAAACACAGTAAGTGACACTCTTTGTATTGTACTTGCTTTGCATTTGCAATAGTAAAAGGAACAAAGGATTAAGACATCCATTGTAACTACATTGTGAACATCGGGAGTATCACACTGGTATTCTTAAGTATAGTGGATTGTCTTGGTAAAGGAAGAGTCCCTACCACTGTGGACGTATGTCACATTGACGGAATCATCTAAATCTCTTGTGTCCTTACTTTGATTTACATTCTATGTTTTGAATTGAGTTATGAACGTGGCTAAAGTATCATCAAACCCATAACCTAAAGAAGACCTAATCAAGAACATCTGACCTATCTAATAGACAAGGTGTTTGAAAGGTGACTTTGGGGACTATTGTGATTAGTAGGTAACAATAGATCTACCTTAGTTGAATCTGAGAAAGAGTTTGCTTTTAAGAAAAGGTTGAAGTTGTTAACATACCTGCGTATTGACAAGAGCAAAAGTATTAAAGAAGTAGAATACTTTGGCTTAAGTTATCAGTATTTTTAAGGGGTATAATACTGATTCAGCCCCCCTTTCAGTATCACAGACTAGTAGATTCTAGGGTGAAATTGGAAACTTCAGTAACAAAAGATTCTTTCCTCTTAAAAAAGTTAATTAAGTGTACTAGCTGTTTTTATTGTTGCAATTCAATGGATTTAGACTACTAAAGGAGACATTATTATTAAGTAATCAAGAGATTATGCATTTTATCGATTCGTTGCACCAATATGTCCAACTATTATTTCTCCTTTTATGCCACTTGTCATTGTGCTTACATGGAATTAATTCGCCTTGGAATGGTGGAAATCTATTCAAAAGCATTAAATGTTCAAATGGTTGCTACTAGTTTGTTAAGTTTTTCATGATTCATGTTTTTAGGTTAGATTTAAAATTATGCAATATTCCTAGGCATTAAATAAGGTTAAGGCTTCTATGTAAACCCTTTAGGGCATCACTTTAGCATAGCTAACTTTGAATGACAATTGAGAGTTTTCACTCTTACAATCTTATTGCATTTTTTTAAGGTTTTTCTATTACTTCATGGATTCTATATGTTGAGCCCATCTTTGATGGCGAATGTTGGAATTGTTGTCCATAGCATTTCACATAGTTGTTCTTGTTCATTTGATATTATTAATGCTGTTGTGATGCAGAGAGGTCATTGGGCAAAACTATTGATGGCAAGTCAACCCTGAAGTCGATGAGTTAATGTTGACCATTAACTATAAATTTTAGGAGTCAAGGCTGACCATTTAACCCTAAATTTTAAGAAGTCAATGTTGACCATTGACTCTAAATTTTAGGAATCAAATTTGATCGTTGATTGTAGGACAATCTTTGGGAATTAATAAGTGAGCAACTTTAATCTCAAGGTTCTATAAATACCTTCATGCACCTAGCAAGATAAATGTGTGTGCTGCAGAATTTGTTTTTTAAGAGAGAACAGCAAACTTAAAGGTAGCCACCAAGGAGAGGTGTAGCTAAAAGAGTTACAGCTATGGAGAAGTGCAGCACCATGGAGAGGTGCAACCTGCAAAAAGAATTGCAGCAGCAGTTGGCCACCAAAAAGAGTGCAGCAACCAACCACCAAAGAGAGTGTAGCAACCGGCCAAAGAAGAGGTGACAACAACCACCAAAGAAAGAGGTAACCACTCCAAACCAGCAAAGGAGAAGGTGTGCTACAACCATACCAAACTAAAAGAGAGGGTGTGCAGGAGCCACACCAAAGAAAGAAGATGGCAACAACTAGTGAAACCAAAAGGAAAAGGAACCAATTGCAACAAGTCTAGTAGGCAATCCCAACGATTACAACGCATCCATAAGGCAATCCCAGCAATTGCAGCACATCCAGCAGGCAATCCCAACAATTGTAGTAGATCCAGCAAGCAATCTTAGCAATTGCAGCACATGTAGAAGGCAATCCCAGTAATTATGGCAAGTCCAGCAAGCAATCCCAGCAATTGTAGCATGTCCAGCAGGCAATACTAGCAATTGCAGCACCAACAACAAATCTAACAGGCAATAGCAACAATTGCAGCACCAATGGCATGTTCAGAGGCTTTACCAACAATTGCAATGCCAGCAGCAAGTCCAGCACGTGTAGGCAATGATAGTAGAATATGCAGCCAGTGATAGCAGCGATAACAGTATATGCAAGCAGCAATAGCATCACATACAGGTAGTAATAGTAGCGACAATAGCATGTGTAAGTAGCGATAGTAAAATGTGTAGGAAGCTGCAACAGAATATGTAGGCAGCGATAACAGCACTTGCAGGTAACCATAGCAAAACGTGTAGGTAGCAATAGCAGCACGTACAAGCAATGATAGCAGAACATTTAGGTAGCAACAACAAAATGTGTAGGCAACAATAGCATCACGTGCAAGCAGCCATAGCAAAACATGTAGGCAATGATAGCAACATGTGGAAGCAGCAATAGTAGAACATACAAGCAACAACAATAGAACATTCAAGCAGTGACAGCAGCACGTATAGGCAGCCATAGCAGAACATGTCAGTAGTAATAGCAACACATATAAGCAATAATAGTAGCATGTGCAAGTAACGACAATAGAACATGTAGGTACCAATAGCAACACATGCAGGTAGGAATAGCAGTAGGGCTGGTAGATTGTAGCAATAGAGGAGAAAACATGTCTCGACAATAGGGTCAACAATTTATAGCAGTAGATGAGAAAACGTAACCTGCCAAGAAGTGATCCTTCCGCACCATAACTATATCCCTTGATAATAAGAATGGATTGTGTGATTTAAGAGCGACCCTATGACATCATGGACATAGCTCACGCATGAAGAGTGAACCGTGTAAGAATTGTCATGTGTCCTTGGGTGCTTGTATTTGATTAATATCTGTATGATTGTTCTCACATAAAAGAGAGAGAAAAATTGGATCATCAACTTTAACTAGTCACAAAGGTTAATCCAAAAAAGATTTACAAAAAGTGAATTTCTCACACTGATTCACCTCCCTCTAAGTGTGAGACCTAAGAAGGTCCTCATCAAGTGGTATCAGAGTCTGGTTCCTCTGTTGATCTAATTTGCTTGTTGTGAATTTTTATCTTTATTGCTGATTAATATCATAAACAACATGAATAATGTTAACAATAAAGGCATCCCTACTTTTAATAGACAGAATTATCAGTTATGGAAGAATAGAATGCTCCTATATTTGATGTCACTTGGTTTTGATATGTTTGATCTGTTGTTAGGGGCTTCATCCTTGCCACAAAAGGTGATGCTATGATGTCTAGTGATAAGAAGAATTTGGAGTATGATGCAAAGGTGAGAAATGCCTTACATACCTCCTTATTAGACAAAGAATTCACCAAAGTGATAGGGTATGACATAGCCAAGCAAATTTGGAACAAATTGAAGAACATTTATAAAGGAGACAATGTTGTGAAGGAAGCTAAGCTACAAATCTAGAGGAGTAAATTTGACGAAATAAATATGCAGAATGATGAGTCCATGGATGCCTTCTTCACAAGAGCCAATGCAATTGTGAGCTCCATCAGAGCTTATGGAGAGGAAATCAACAAAGCTACTGTGGTAAGTAAAATACTTAAAACCTTGCTAGAAGCTTACAATGCTAAAGTCTTTTCCATAAAAGATAGAGATCTAGATAGGATGCCCTTAGATGACTTGCACAACATATTGGTGGCTTATGAAATGAGAATAGCCCCAATGAAAGAAGAAAAGAAGTTTAAGGTAAAGAAGGAGCTAGCCTTCAAGACAATGAAGAAATTAAAGATTAAAGATTAAAAAAAAAAGTAATTTAATAGCAGCTTTGAAGAAGAAGATGGTGATATTAAAGTAGATGAAGTCATAGCATACATCACCAAGAACTCGAAGATAGGAAAAGGGAAGTATAAGGGGAAATAACCATTGAAGTGCTTTAGGTGCTGAGTAGTTGGGCACTTTTCCATGGACTGCCCAAAAAGAAGAGAAGCAAATAGTAAAGATGATGATGAACTGGTCCTAAGGAGGAGGACAAAGCAATTCAACAATTCTAAAGCTAGAGATTCAAGGGAAAAAGAAATTCTTCAAATCCAAAAGAAAGAATTTTTTAAGCAAGCTAAATGAAGAAGATTCTAAAGAAGAAATTGATGATGATTCTAATGATAAGGCTACAAAGGATGTGTTGGTCACTCAAGTAGATGATGATCAAGAATCTTCAAGTGATGGGGAATCAACAAAAGAGAAAGAGGATGAGTTGGTGCAGCAACTTAAGAATAAGTTAAGAGCTTGTTTGCATAAAAACAACAAGCTAGAAAAAAAGGTAAAGCATCTCAAGAAGTTGGATGAAAATTCTGTTGTTAGTGAAATTGATCTCTAGGTAAAGTTAAAGGAGTTTGAAGCAAAAGAGAAGTTTTAAAGAGAATTAAGGAATTGATTGTACTTAAGGTAGAACAAGGCAAAATACACGAAGATCTTGGTGCTAAGGTGATTTCATAAGAGCAAGAGGTGCTAAATTTGAAAGCCAAACTCCATAAGTCTTAGTCCAAACTAAAGAAGCATGAAAAAAGCTTTATATAGGCCATAGAAATGAAAGGAGAGTCATCTTCAGTGAAATCCAAAGAGGATACTACCAAAAAGTCGGATGAGTGTCTAAGCAATAAAAAACCTCATTCCATGAGGAAGAAAATTATGTTTGTACCTAAAACCAAGCACAATTACATGATGAAGAAGGGAGACCAACCCAAGCTAAAATGGGTTAGGAAAGATGTGGTGAAAACTCTCATCTAAAGGAGACAAGTTATCAAAGATAGAGAGGAGGTTGCCACAACAGTTGCTAAAGATAAGAGACACAAACTTGGTGAAAGAAGAAAATCCATATTTGAAAGAATTTGTTGGAGTTGTGGTAAGTATGGGTACAAGGTTAATATATGTTGGAGTAATATGCCTATAATGAAGAGGAATATGAGGCAAGAGTCTAGGGGAAGACTCTATCAAAAAAGGAGACAATCACAGGTGAAAAGAAGTCATATTTCACTGAGAAACATATTTGATTTGCTGAGAAAAATTTGTGGAAGAAGCAAAAGGGCTGGACATACTACTAAGGATTACTTAACATTACTGCCCGGTCAAAAAATGCAAAGGAGAACACCTACACATGCACCTATATTCAACATTGCTACTTGGTCAAAGAGTGCAAAGGAGAACACTTACACATGCTTCTACATTTGGCCAAAGAAGAAGAAGAGGAAGCAAAATGTCTATGGTGGTGGAAGTAGCCTTGAAAGCATTCAAGAAAGAAAAACCTTGGATCCTACACAGTGGCTACTCTTCATATATGATAGGAGACTCCAAGATGTTGAAGGAAGTAGAAAAATATGATGAAGGGTCAATCAAATTTGATAATGATGGTGCCTTAAAAATTTAAGTTATCGGTGCTGCTGAAATTGGTCCAGAAAACTTGAAATCAAAGAAAGTGCTTTATGTTGAAGGACTAAAACATAATCTCATCAATGTTAGTCAGCTTTGTGATGATGAATATGAAGTTACTTTCAACAAGAGTGGTTGCATAATAAAAAGATTAAAAATGGTGTTGTTCTTACTAAAGGTGAAAGAACAAATGGAAACTTATACCAAGTTTCTAGAAGTAAAAATACATGTTACATAAGTACCAAAGATAAGAACTTGTTGTGGTATAGAAGATTAGGACATCTTGGACAAAAGGGATTGAACAAGTTGTCCAAAAATGAAGTTATGAGAGATGTACCAAAGCTAAAAAGAAAGAGAGATGCAATTTGCAGTCAAAAAGGGAAGATGATGAATATTCCTTACAAAAATGTAAAGATTCAAAAAAAGAAGCCATTGGAGCTCATCCATTTAGATGTTTGTGGTCCTATAAGACAAAGATCAACAAAGGGTGATAGGTACTTCATCTCCTTCATTGATGATTTTATAAGAATGGCTTGCATTATATTCTTGAAACATAAATTAGAAGCTCTCAATAATTTCAAAAGCTACAGGAGGCTAGCTGAAAACTAGTTGAGGGGGGGGGGGCCTAAATTAAAAGGCTTAGGACAGACAATGGGATAGAATACACATACAATGAATTTGAAGAGTATTTGGAGAAGCATGGAGTAAAGCATAAATATGTTAGTCCCTACATATCCTAACAAAATGGAGTGGCTGAAAAGAAGAATAAAAGTGTAGTAGAGATGGGAAGAACCATGTTGGCTAAGCATGGTACTTCAGATGGTTACTAGAGAGAGGCTATCACCATTGTAACTCAAATTCAAAATAGATGCCTAATAAGACCATATACAAAGAAGACACCCTTTGAGCTATGGTATGGAAAAAAGCCAATTGTAAAACACTTTAAAGTGTTTAGAAGCTCGTGCCTTATTAAAGTCAAAGGTAAGCATCTTGGAAAATTTAATGAGAAGCCTGATGAAGGTATATTCTTGGGCTATATACCAAATGGAAGAGGCTTCAGATGCTACAACAAAAGGTTGTTGAAAATGGTAGATAACTTTGATGTTAAAGTGATTGAAGATGGTGCTATAATGCAATTACAACATGAGGAAGATAAAGATGTCATGTATGACAGTCCAAAAGAGTTTGAAAGTGATGAATATGAGCCCATTGAGCATGAGGAAGACATTAATTCTTAAGTTACAAATGATGAAGAAGAAGAATCAAGGCATTCCTAAACTCACAAAAGAGTTAGTGTTGAAGTTGAGGCCAAAAACATTATTAGTAGTAAAGAGGAGGACTCTGTGCAAACTAAAAGAAGATTAAGAGGTGGTGAACAAACCTCATTAATTTCCAAGGTTGAACCCAAGTTTGTGGAAGAATCATTAAAGCACAAGGAATGGGTGTGTGCTATGAATGAAGAGCTTGATCAAATTGACAACACTTGGTATTTAGTACCTAAACCTAAAGGAAAAAACATCTTTGGAACCAAATGGGTATTCAAAAATAAGCTTAATAAAAAAGATGAGGTGATAAGAAATAAGGCAAGCCTTATCTGCAAAGGCTACTCATAAGTAGAAGGTGTTGACTTTGAAGAGACTTTTGCTCCTGTGGTCAAACTTAAAGCAATCAGAATATTCATGGCCATTGTTGCCCAAAGAAACTACAAATTCTATCAGATGGAAGTGAAGTCTGCATTTTTGAATAGAGAGCTTGAAGAAAAGGTATTTATCGAATAGCCTGATGGTTTTATACTTGATCATGATGACTCAAGTGTATGTAGATTGAACAATGCTTTATACCACTTAAAGCAAGCTCTAAGAGCATGGTATTCCAAGTTGGATACAAGCCTTAAAAATATGAAGTTCAGAAAAGGGAATGTGGACAGAAACTTATATATAAAGAAAGACAACCAAGGCTAATCAATTGTTAAGGTTTATGCTGATGACATAATCTTTGCTACAGAAAAAGAGACCCTGTGCATTGCCTTTGTCGAGTAGATGAAGAAGTTTAAGATGTCTATACTAGGTGAAATGAAATTCTTTTTAAGGTTATAGGTCCTGCAAAGCGAGGCTAGAATTTTTCTCTCCCAAGAAATGTATGCTTGTGAGTTGTTAAAAAGGTTTGCGATGGAGAACTCAAAAGAAGTAAGCACTCCCATCACTGTTGGAACAAAGTTAGGCAAAGATAAAGAAGGTAACATGGTTGATTAGAAGGAATATAAAAAGTTGATTAAAAGCCTATTGTATTTAACAACATCAAGGTTTGATCTTGTTTTTGCTATAACATTTTGCATCAGATTTCAAAGTGACCTGAGGAATCTCATCTCATGGCGACTAAGAGAATTCTAAGGTATGTAAAGGGCATAACAAATTATGAGTTGCTTTATGATATAAATAGATAACTTAATTTGTATAGGTATATAAATGCTGATTGGGCTAGAAATTGTGATGATAGAAGATCAACATCAAGTAGTGCATTTTATTTGGGCAGTAGATATGTTTCTTGGCATAGTAAGAAGCAAACTTCAGTGACTCTAAGTACTATAGAGGTTGAATATATAGCTACTACTTAGGCTTATACTCAACTGTTATGGATGAAACAATAGCTTAAAGATATGAAGGTGGATGTGTAGTTACCATTGCTAATTGGTTATGATAACCAAAGTTGAAGTTCCTAACTTCTCCTTAGGATCTACTAGTTTGTGATACTGAGAGGGGGGTGAATTAGTATCACCACAATTCACAATTATCAGGTAAGTGAACAACTTTAACCTTTTCTTAAAAGCAAACATTTTTTCAGACTTGACTAAGGTAGATCTATTGCTACCTACTAATCACAATAGTCCCCAAAGTCACCTTTTAGACACCTTGTCTAATAGACAATTTGGATGTTCTTGTTTACGTCTTCATTAGGTTATGACTTGGTTGATACTTCAACTGTGTTCACAACACAAATTAAAACACAGAATATAAAGCAAATTAAGGACACATGAGATTTACGTGGTTCTGTCAACGTGATATACATCCACAATGGTAGGGACTCTCCCTTACTGAGACTATCTACTATACTTAAGAATTCCAGTTACAATGGATGTCTTAATCCTCTACTCCTTTCAATATTGCAATTACTAAGCAAGTACAATACAAAGAGTGTCACTTACTATGTCTACCCTTCTTTTAGCTTGTCTTACCTCTATTAAATTGAAAGGCTGCTCCCCTACCACTTAGGAGTTCACTGCAATGCTCTCTAACCTCTCTTGAAGAAATCTGGAAATACGTTGAGTTTTTTCAATGCTTTGCAAAATTTCTTCTCTACGTTGTTTCACATAACTCATGCTTTCACCGTCTCATGATCTCACCCGTCTCCTGGTTCCACAATCTTACTATTTCACGGCCTGCCCTCACCTATCCATTTCTGGTTTTCTTTCGGCCAGTGGTCTCACGTCATGTGTTATTTTGCCGTGCTTCTCTTCTTTTTACTGGTTGTATATTTTCACCGTCCACCCTTACTTCAGCTATATCAATTCTGTTTTTCTTTTGGCCGTTCAGGTTTACTCTTTATTGTGGTTCTGTGTTTCTATACTCACTTGGTTGGCCGAATCGAGTTTTCTCTCTCTATTGGTGGTGGCTCTTCTTTTTTTCTCTCACCATCCAGTTGGACTTCTTTGTTCTGTCATCCAGCCAGATTTCCTCTATTTTATCGACGGTCTCTCTTCATTCGTCTTTGTATTTTCTCCCTTTCTCTCTCTACCTATTTGTCGTGGTCTCCTCGCCAACCGCTAGTGTACCAGTAGTGTGCCATTCCTCATGGGTTTCTCTTTCCTTCTGCCAGTCTGCTTCGATTCACTCAATATTTGTTTTCTCTCCTTTCCATCGACAACTTTGCTTTCTCTCTCTTCCAACGGCTGTATTTTCTCTCTCTTGTGTTTTGGCCAATGAGTTTCTCTCTCCTTTCGCCAGTTTGCTTTGATTTGCTCATATTGTCGACCTCTCCTTCCACGACAACTATTTTTTTTTCTCTTCCAAGTGTTTTCTCTCTCTTCATCCAATGCCTACCCTATATTGTGCTCTCTTAGGTTCCTTTATATACTCCTCCATAAAAACCTAATAGGGTGAATTTATTATCTTGTCTTTTCATGTGGCTTTTACGTTCTTGCCCTTCCATGTGGCTTTACTTTCTTGCACATTTAAACCTAATTGACAACAATTACAACCTATACAAGGCTGTGGGAACAACAATCCCCCCCTTTGTAATTGTTGGCAACACTCGTAACAAAAGCCACTATGCAATAGTTTCAACTCTCCCTAAATATGCACTCCCCCTTTCTCAACAACTCTGCCTACACTATTACTTCTCTCCCCCTTTGCCAACCATTTACAAATATGAAAAACTCACAAAGTAGAGATGGAGGATTCACTTGATTTTCAAGCTTAAGGAGGCATTCGCACAAACAAATTCATTCCATGCTTTTCAAATAGCTCTATGGATAAAGATTTAGTTAGATCTTGTGTAGACTCTTCAATAGATTTAGGTCCAACTTGTGAGAGTAAAGCAGTAGCTCCCACAATTCTTCTTCTTGTTGTAACTCCTGCCGATGGGTCACCTATGATCTAATTTTCTTGATAAGCACTGGTCCATGTTTTCTTTGGCTTTCTTTCTTGCACAGTCTTAGTTACAAAAGGATCTCTTTTTTCATCAATCACATACAAATTTCCAGTTGTTCTCTTCCTGGCTGCAACAGTATTGCCTTCTTTACTCTTTACCTAGCATCCTATTTTTGTGAATATTATCTTATGGTCTTCATTGCATAGTTTGCTGATAGATGCTAGATTATCTCTAAGTCCTTTAATGTGCAGAACATCTTTCAGCTTTCCTCTTCTAATGTTTACTGACTCCTGACCACTGATGTTAAGTGAATCATCATTGCCAAACTTGACTCTGCCTTCTCTTGACTTGTTTAGCTTTGACAATTTACTCTTGTTTCCTGTCATGTGTGAAGTGGATCCACTATCAAGGATCCACTGCTTATCCTTGTAGTTAGCTTTGAGTGCAATTTCAGCTATATTAGCCACCTCCCTTTTAGCTTAATATTCCTTCTTTTGAACTGGTTGGAAGATAGCTTTCTCCTTTTTCTCAGATTTGACTGTACCACTTGTTTTCATTGTGTCATTAAGTGCCTTATCTTGCTTAGGGAGAAGTGTCATGCATCCCTTGGCATTATGGTCATCCTGCTCGCACCTTTCACATTGTTTCAAGTCTACCAATACAGTAAACTTCTTCTTTGAAACCAGTGGTTTGGGCTTCCACCAACACTCCTTGTCAGTGTGTCCTTACTTTTTACAGTATGTGCAAGAACTTACGACAGGTGTTCTCCTCTGAATTTTGTCTTGTCTCCCCCTATATGCAACATCATATCTTCTCGAGTTAGAGACATATACTGGCCTTCTCCACCAGCAGTTACTCACCTTATGACCCTAAACTCCACAATAAAGGTAATGACCTTGAAACTGCCTCTTTTTGGATCTGATCACAACTTATCTTCTTCTATTCATCACTTGTTGTGTAAACAAAGTAGCTAGCTTCTTATCTTGTGTGACTTTCATTTCAGTCACCTTCTTCTCTTTCTTTTGTTCAGCTATAGCCCTCTGTTGGCTAACTTTCTTTCTAAGACATAGCAGCTATGGGCTACTGCTCTTTAACCACATACATCATTTTGGGACCTAAATTTTGTTTCATAACTGTCTTCTCTTCTTCAATTACCTTCTCCTGAGTCACAGCCTTCTCTTTCAACTTTTGTGGCAAAGTCTCATTATCTTTAGGTAGTGCAGCATCAGATTGCTGCACTTTCTCTTCATTCTTCTTTTCTCTTGCAGAGCTTGTTTCTCCTATCATTTCAACCTTCTGCAAGTTTCCTTCACTCATTTTGAGTTGTTGCTGAAGTCTTAGCAACTATATCTCCATTTCTTCAATTGTTGAAGTCCTTAAGCAAAGCTCTATTGTAAGGTTTTCACATATTTTGATCTATTCTTCAAATCTTTTCAAGTCAATATGTTTAGCCCTTATTTCATCCTTTTGACTTTCAACTTCCTTAGACTTTGCTTGAGCTTGTTTTATGTAAGCCTCCAACCCTTTTATGGTTCTACCCCTTCTAATTATCTCCTTTGAAGTTACTTCTAACTCAGCTTCAAGATCTGGTTCTTCTTCATCAACCTCCTCTTCCTCTTTAGAGGTTGAACTACCACCTTGAGCTAATGCCATAAAGGCATGCTCATCTAATGATTCTTCATCTTCCTCCTCATCAGTTTCTTTTATCTGACTCACATAACTCTTAAATGAGCCTCTCTTCTTCTTTTGTGGGTTGGCAATCTTCTTGCTGGACTTCTTTGATTTGAATGATGGTCTTCTCCATTTTGAATTCGGCTCATCATCACCATCCTCATCTTCATCATCAAGTTTCACTTTGCACTAAGAAGCAAAGTGTCCAGTTTGCCCACATCGACAACATCTCAAAGACAACTATCCTTTTCCTTTCTTAGACCCCTTTTTGAACTTCCTTGTGAAGTATGCCAACAATTCACCTTCACTTTCTTCCTCCTCATCGTCATCATCCTCACTAGATGATTCTTCATCTTCTTTTATCTTCAAATGTTTCATGGCTTTGAAAGCTGCCTCCTTTGATACCTTCGTTGTTGTAGAGCTTTCAAGTGACTTTATCCTCATGCAATAAGATTGCATTGGAGATCATGCAAAGACATAGAATTGAGATCTCTACTCTCCTTTATGGCTACTACCTTTAAGGCAAACCTCTCAGGCAAAAGTCTCATAATTTTCTTCACAATCGATGAGTCCTTCTTGTTCTTCCCATGACTTCTTAGGTCATTTATAGCATCAATGACCTTGGTGAAAAACTCTCAAACTGTCTCATTCTTTTGCTTTCTAAGAGATTCATATCTCTCCTTGAACACTTGAAGCTTAGCTTCCTTCATTTTGCCATCACCTTCATAGATTTTCTACAATCTATCCCATATCTCCTTGGTAGATTTGCAGTCCATAACTTTAGTATACTCAACATCTGTCAATGTTGAAATGATGACATTTGAGGCCTTCCCATTTATCTCAAACTCCCTTAACTCCTCTGGGGTTGGGTCTTTACCTTATTTCAGAGCCACAAAACCCTCCTGTACGCATTTCACCACGTTCATGTCCATGGTTGCAAATACTGCTTGCATTCTTGCTCTCCACATATGGTAATTGGTTTCGTTAAAGATTGGAACCTTCTTACTATAAGTGGTGTTAATGCTGGTACCAGCTTTCATTTCTCAGTATGCTGAACAAGTCAAACTTTTGAAACCCCTCAAACTAGTACACCAAGCCGTTAAGCTTCAAACTGGTGAAGCTGTGCTCTGATACCAATTAAAGTTCCCGACTTCTCCCTAAGATCTACTAGTTTATGATACTGAGAGAGAGGGTGAATCAGTATCACCACAATTCGTAATTTGTAGGTAAGTGAACAACTTTAACCTTTTCTTAAAAGTGAACTCTTTCTCAGAATTGACTAAGGTAGATCTATTGCTACCTACTAATCACAATGGTCCCCAAAGTCACCTTTCAGACACCTTGTCTAATAGACAATTCAGATGTTCTTGTTTAGGTCTTCATTAGGTTATGAGTTGGATGATACTTTAGCTGCGTTCACAACTCAATTCAAAATACAAAACGTAAAGAAAATTAAGGACACACGAGATTTACATGGTTCCGTCAATGTGACGTACATCCACGATGGTAGGGACTCTCCCTTACTGATACTATCCACTATACTTAAGAATTCTATATACAATGGATGTGTTAATCCTCTGCTCCTTTCAATATTACAATTACTAAGTAAGTACAATACAAAGAGTGTTGCTTACCGTGTCCACCCTTCTTCTAGCTTGTCTTGCCTTTGTTGAATTGAAAGGTTACTCTCTTGCTGCTTAGAAGTTCACCGCAACGCTCTCTAACCTCTCTTAAAGAAATCTAGAAATAAGTTGAGTTCTTTCAACCGAATTTCTTCTCTATGTTGTTTCAAACAACTCCTGCTTTCACCGTCTCACGGTCTCACCCATCTCTTGGTTCCACATTATTGTTTCACGGCCTACCCTCACCTATCCGTTTCTGGTTTTCTTCCAGTCGGTGGTCTCACATCGTGTGTTGTTTTGTCGTGCTTCTCTTCTTTTTGCCAGTTGTATATTTTCACCGTCCACCCCTACTTTAGCAGTATCTATTTTGTTTTTCTTTTGGTCATTCAAGTTTTCTCTTTGTCATGGTTCTATTTTTTTGTACTCACTTGGTTGGCCGAATCTGGTTTTCTTTCTCTCTATTGGTGGTGGCTTTTCATTTTCTCTCACCGTCCAACCAGATCTCCTTATTCTGTCATCTAACCAAATTTTCTCTGTTCTGTTGACAGTCTCTCTCTTTGTCCATCTCTGTATTTTCTCCCTTTCGACCCGATTGTGTCGTCCATTTCTCTCTCTTCCTCTTTGCCGTGTTGTCTCCTCGCCAACCGTTGGTGTGCCAGTAATGTGCCATTCCTGACGAGTTTCTCTCTCCTTCTATCGATTTGCTCAATTTCATTTTCTCTCCTTCCCATCAACGGCTTTGCTTTCTCTCTCTTCCAACAGCTATATTTTTCTCTCTCTTATATTTTGGCCGACAGGTTTCTCTCTCCTTCCACCGATCTGCTTCGATTTGCTCAATTTGTCAACCTCTCCTTCTTTCGATGATGATTGTTTTTTTTTTTCTCTTCCAAGTATTTTCTCTCTTCGTCCAATGGCTACCCTATACTATGCTCTCTTATGTTCCTTTATATGCTCCTTCATAAAAACCTACTAAGGTGAATTTACTGTTTTGCCCTTCTATGTGGTTTTTACGTTCTTACCCTTCTATGTGGCTTTTACCTTCTTGTCCTTCCATGTGACTTTACTTTCTTGCACACTTAAGCCTAGTTGACAACAATTATAACCTATACAAGGTTATGGGAACAACAAAAGTGCCATGAATTTATCAAAGAATCCTGTCCAACACTCCAAAACTAAACATATTGAAATCAAATACCACTTTATTGAAGAAAAAGTGGAGAAAAATTAAGTAAAGTTAAAGTATATGCCTACTGTGGAGCAAGTTGCCGATATATTCACCAAACCTATGTCAAAAGAGATGTTCCAAAAGTTAAGGCTAACTTTATGTGTTCAGTCATCCCTTAGAGGCTAAGGTATGCCTCCAACCCCTCTCCCTTTCCCCTCTTTTTATTGTTCTTTGGATTTGTTGTCAAAAGGGGAGATATTTTGCATAAATCCAAATGTGGGATTGCCTATTGCACTTGCTGCAATTGCTGGGACTGCTTATTAGACGTGCTACGATTGCCTTACTGGATGTGCTATAATCGTTGGAATTGCCTGCTAGACTTGCTATAATTGGTTCCTTTTTCTTTTGGCTTGGCTCACTGCTACATTCTTCTTTCTTTGGTATGGCTACTGCACACTCTCTCTTTTGGTTTGGTGTGGCTACCTCCTTCTTTGATGGTTGTTGTTACCTCTTCTTTGGCTAGCTATTGTACTTTACTTGGTTATCGACTATTGCACTCTACTTGGTTACCGACTATTGCACTCTCCTTAATGGCCAGTTGTTGCTGTAATTCTCTTAGCCAACTGCACTTCTCTTGGTCAATTGCACCTCTTATTGGCTGTCACTCTTTCTGTTGTTCACCTCTCCTTGTGGTTGCCTTTAGGTTTATCATTCTCTTTTAAAAAAAATTTCGCAACACACATATGTCTTACAAGGTGCATGGGGTTTGTTGTTCCCATAGCTTTGTATGGGTTGTAATTGTTGTCAACTAAGTTTAAGTGTACAAGAAAGTAAAGCCATATGGAAGGGCAAGAAAGTAAATCCACATGAAAGGGCAAGAAAGTAAATCTACCATGTAAAGGCAAGAACATAAATCCGTCACGTAAGTCCTATTAGGGTTTCATGGAAGAGAGTATATAAAGACCTTAGAAGATAAAACTAAGGTAAGGCCACCACAAATTGAATACATGGCAAAACACAAGGCATCTCTCTTGGCAAAACAGGAAACGAAGAACGACAGAGTGAAAAAGAGAGACAAAACCCGATACGGAGAAAGAGGTGGTAAAATAGAGAAAAAAAAAAAAAGAGATGGCTAAAGGGGTTGGACAACTGGATGGTAGACCGAATGAGCGAAATAGCAAAATCCTATTTGGCCAACCAAGGTAGTCGATGGCAGATCAGGGGAAAAGGAGAGAAAAAGAAAAATGAAAACAGCCGAAGAAGGGTGGACGAAGAGAGAGAGAGACCGTTGACAGAACAAAGGGAGAAAATCTAACACAACAAGGAGAAAACCGTGTGACGGCAAAAAAGAGAAACTTGTGAGGATTGGCACACCACCGGCACCCTAGTGGTCTGCAAGGAGACAACACAACAAAGAGGTAGAGAGAGAAACTAATGACACAATCAGGTAGAAAGGGAGAAAATACAGAGACAAACGAAGAGAGAGAGAGGGATTGTCGGTAAAATAGAGGAAATCCGGCTAAGCGGAGAATAAAGAGATCCGGCTGGACGATGAGAAAGAAACAAATAATCACCACCAAAACAAAGAGCCATCACCAAAACAAGAACCACCATCGATAGAGAGAAAGAACCACAACAAGTGAGTACGGAAAATTAGAACCACAACAAAGAGAAAACCCGGATGGCTAAAAAGAAAAACAGAACAGATATGACCGAAGTGAGGGGTGGATGGGAAAGAGAAAACCCGAATGACCAAAAGGAAAAACAAAACAGATACAGCCAAAGTAGAGGTGGACGGTGAAAATACACAACCAACAAAAAGAAGAGCAGCATGGCAAAACAACACACGATGTGAGACCATCGGCAGCAAGAAAAATAGAAACGGATATGTGAGGCATGAAATAGTGAGATCATGGGGCAAGGAGATGGGTGAGACTGTGAGACAGTGACAACAAGAGTTGTGTGAGACAACATAGAGAAGGAATTCGCGAAGCATCGGAAAGAACTCAACGTATTTCCAAATTTCTTCAAGAGATGTTAGAGAGCATTGCGGTGAACTTCTAAGTGGCAGTGGAATAGCCTTTCAATTCAACAGAGGCAAGACAAGCTAGAAGAAAGGTAGACATAGTAAGTGACACTCTTTGTATTATACTTGCTTAGTAATTGCAATAGTGAAAAGAACAGAGGATTAAGACATCCATTGTAACTGGAATTCTCAAGTATAGTGGATAGTTTCAATAAAGGAAAGTCCCTACCACCATGGATATACGTAACATTGACGGAACGATATAAATCTTGTGTGTCCTTAATTTGCTTTATGTTCTGTGTTTTGAATTGAGTTGTGAACGCAACTAAAGTATCAACCAACCCATAACCTAATGAAGACTTAAACAAGAACATCCGAATTATCTATTAGGCAAGGTGTTTGAAAGGTGACTTTAGGGATTATTATGATTAGTAGGTAGCAATAGATCTACCTTAGTCGAGTTTGAGAAAGAGTTTGCTTTTAAGAAGAGGTTGAAGTTGTTCACTTACTTGCTAATTGCAAATTGTGGTGATACCAATTCACCCCCCTTCTCAGTATCACAAACTAGTAGATCCTAGGGAGAAGTCGGGAACTTCAATTGGTATCAATACATAGGTTCACCAGTTTGAAGCTTAACTGCTTGGTGTACTAGTTTGAAGGGTTTCAGAAGTTTGAGTTATTCAGCATACTGAGAAATGGATGCCAGTATCAGTACTAGCACCACATATAGCAAGAAGGTTCCAATTTTCAATAAAACTAACTACCATATGTGGAGAGCAAGAATGCAAGTGGTATTTGCAACCATGGGCATGAACGTAGTGAAATGTGTACGGGAGGCTTTTGTGGCTTCGAAAAAAGGTAAAGACACAACCCTAGAGGAGTTAAGGTAGTTTGAGATAAATGGGAAGGCTTCAAACTTCATCATTTCAGCATTCATAGATGCTGAGTATGCTAAAGTTATGGACTATAAATCTGCCAAGGAGATATAGGACAAATTGCAAAAAGTCTATGAAGGTGATGGTAGAATGAAGGAGGCCAAGTTTCAAGTTTTCAAGGAGAGATATAAATCTCTCAAAATGTAGAAAAATGAGACAGTCCAAGAGTTCTTCACCAAGGTTATTGATGCTGTAAACGACCTTAGAAGTCATGGGAAGAACAAGAAGGACTCATCTATTGTGAAGAAAATTTTGAGAATTCTGCCTGAGAGGTTTGCCTCAAAGGTGGCAGCCATAAAGGAGAGTAGAGATCTCAATTCTATGTCTCTGCATGATCTCTAGTGCAATCTCATTGCATATGAGATGAGGATAAAGTCAACGGAGCGCTCCTCAACATCAAAGGTATCAAAGGAGGCAGCTTTCAAAGCCATGAAACACTTGAAGATAAAAGAAGAGGAAGAATTATTTAGTGAGGATGATGATGATGATGAGGAAGAAAGTGAAGGTGAAGTGTTGGCATACTTCATAAGGAAGTTCAAAAAGGGGTCTAAGAAGGGAAAAGGACAGTTGTCCTTAAGATGTTATCAGTGTGGGCAGATTGGACACTTTGCTTCTTCGTGCAAAGTGAAACTTGATGATAAAGATGAGGATGGTGATGATGAGCCGAATTCAAAATGGATTTTGGTGCTACAAATAGTATTGGAAGTAAGAATATTCTTATAGTTTAGATCTCTTGTTTCACTCTGATAGTATCATAAATTGAGTCGGTGCAAAGGAAATGACTGCATTTTCATACTATTAATTATTACGTAAAAGTATTAAATAAATGAACTAATTGGTGGACATGTGTGGTTAGGTTTCATTTGTATACTTGCGAAATCTGCCACATCTTAACCATGCCCTTTGCATGGGCTCGCCGTGCACTTGTATTGTCTGAGGAAGCTTATTTGTCTTATAGTTTAGGTGCTTTATCCATTTTTGGTTGGGAGTAAGAATGTTCTTATAGTTGAGAT
>JAHLGO010000126.1:3461160-3484301 GCA_020615895.1 Ceriops decandra
AGGATACTCCACTTCCACTTAGAAGTTCACTGCAACGCTCTCTAACCTCTCTTGAAGAAATTTGGAAATACATTGTGTTCTTTCAATGCTTCACCAAATTCCTTCTTTAGATTGTCTCACACAGCTCCTACTTTCACCGTCTCACGGTCTCACCTGTCTCTTGGTTCCATGGTCTTACTATTTCACGGCTTGCCCTCACACTTTTGGTCTGTCATGCCATTGTACGTTTTGCTCTCACATCGTCTCTTGACATACACCCACGCTTCTACTGTGCTCCATCACAGCTTTGCTGTTCTCGTATTTCAGCTTTGCTGGTCTCCTATTTCAGCTTCACTGGTCTCCCTTTTCAACTTTGTTGGTCTCGCATTTTAGGTCACCAGTTTCTGTTCTCCTTCTTTTGGTCACCCATTACTGGTCTCACATCTTGGTTACCCGTTTCTAGTTTTCTTCCTCTTCGCTGGTCTCATGCCTTACTTGTCCATTTCTGGTTTTCTTCCAACCGGTGATCTCACACCTCAAACCTCACTTATTCATTTCTGGTTTTCTTTTGTCCATTTCACACCTCCAAGCAGCTTGGTTTGCTCTCCCGGTGGTCTCTTCTTTCATGGTTTCTCCTCTCTTCCCTTACATTTTGCTGCACTCCTTCGTCACGTGGTGGGTGCCTCCTTTTTTGGTTTGTATCCATTTAGCTCTACAGGTGACTACTTTCTCATAGTTTCTTTTTAGTTTATGTGTTTAGCTCTCTCAGTGATTGCTTTCTCACATTTTTTCTGATGTGTGCGTTTCGCTCTCCCGTGTTGTCTCCTTGCAATCCAGCCAGTGGTTTCTCTCTTGTTGTAGGGTTTTGTCTCACCAAGGTCTCTCTTGCCATTGGTGTGCTTTGCCCATTTAGGGTTTTGCTATTTTCTCTATTTGGCCATCCATCCATTTACCCTTGGTTGTGTTGTGTTGTGTAGGGTTGTTTGGACTTTCACCTTACTTAGCTTTGTAGGTTGGTTGGCTGAATTCTCTTTTGGTCGAATACCCTAGCCTGACATGCAGCTTGTGTTTGGCTGGTTGTCTCCTTGCTTGGATAGTTTCTCCTTTGTGTTTGGCTGGTTGTCACCTTGCTTGGATGGTTTCCCTCTCTTCTTGCTATGTACCCTCTCTTGCCATCTCTCCTTTCTTTTGCAAGTGATGTGTTGCCGTTTCGGGTTTGGCCATTTGCTCTCCTCCAACATTTTGTGTTTTGTCGATGTTGGATGGTTTCTCTCCAGGTTTTGGCCGACTCCCTTGGTTGAATGGTTTCTCTTGTGTTTGCTGAACTCACTCTTTGTGTTTATGCCGTGTATTCAATTGTGTTGGCCTTATCCTAGTTTTGTCTTCCAAGGCCTTTATATACTCTCTTTTATGAATCCCTAATAGGGCTAATGTGATAGATTTACGTTCTTGCCCTTCCATATGACTTTACTTTCTTACTCTTCCATGTTGCTTTACTTTCTTACCCTTCCATGTGGCTTTACTTCCTTGCATACTTAACCCTAGTTGACAACAATTACAACCCATACAAGGTTGTGGGAACAACATCAGCCAACGTGGTTCTTGCCATCTCCCCTAGGCTTCTATTCTTCCTTTCAGCCATTCCATTTTGTTGGGGTGTGTACAGACCAGCATATTCATGGTTAACTCCATGCTTTTCCAAATAATCTTCAAATTCACCAAATGTGTATTTTGTCCCACTGTCTATCCTAAGCCTTTTAATTTTTCCCCTTAACTGAATTTCAACCAGCCTCCTGTAGCTCTTGAAATTATTGAGAGCCTCTAATTTATGTTTCAAAAACATAATGCAAGTCATTCTTATAAAATCATCAATGAAGGAGATCAAGTACCAATCACCCTTTGTTGATTTTTGTCTCATAGGCCCACAAACGTCTGAATGAATGATCTCCAATGGCTTCTTTGTTTGAATCTCCACATTTTTATGGGGAGCATTCACCATCTTTCCTTTCTGACACATGCTACAAATTGTATCTCTCTCTTCTTTGCTTGGGTACATCTCTTACAGCTTCATTTTTGGACAACTTGTTCAACCCTTTTTGTCCAAGATGTCCTAATCTTCTATGCTACAACAAGTTCTCATCTTTGGTGCTCATGTAGCATGTATTTTTGCTTCTAGAAACTTTGTATAAGTTTTTATTTGTTCTTTCACCCTTAGTAAGAACAACACAATCTCTTAATCTCTTTATTGTGGAGCCACTCTTGTTGAAAGTCACTTCATGTCCATCATCACAAAACTAGCTGACACTAATAAGATTATGTTTTAGCCCTTCAACATAAAACACTTTCTTGGATTTTAGTTTTTCTAGACCAATTTCAGTAGCACTGGTACTTTGAATCTTTGAGGCACCATCATTGCCAAATTTGATTGACCCTTCATCATATTTTGCTACTCTTTTCAACATCTTGGAGTCTCTTGTCTTAAGTAAAGAGCAACCACTATCTAGGATCCATGGCTTTTCTTTCTTGGAAGCTTTTAACGCTACTTCCATAACCATAGTTGTTTCTCTTCTTCTTCTTCTTGTTTGCCTAAATGTGGAAGCATATGTAGGTGTTCTCCTTTGCACTCTTTGATTAGGAGCAATGGCTGGCCAAATGTAGGAGCATGTGTAGGTATCATCCTTTGCATTCTTTGACCGAGCAGTAATGTTAAACAATCCTCAGTAGTGTGTCTAGCCCTTTCGTATCTTCCATAAATCTCTCTTGGCAAATCAAAACTATATCTTAGTGGAATAGGACTTCTTTTAACTTGAGACTGTCTCCCTTCTTGATAGAGTCTCCCTCTTTAGACTCTTGCCTCACATTCCTCTTCATTATAGGCCAAATGCTCCAGCACACATTAGCCTTGTTGTTAAGCCCATCTTTGATGGCTAATGCGATATTTGTTGTCAACACCATCTCATATGGTTGTATATGTTGATTTGAGGATATGAATGTCGTTGAGATGCAAAAAGGTCATTGGAAAAACCAGTGATGACAAGTCAACCCTGATATTAAGGAGTCAATGTTGATCGTGACCCTAAATTTTAAGGGTCAAGATTGACTGATAACTGTTGACCCTAAATTTTAGGACTCAAATCTAGTCATTGATTGTAGAGCAACCTATGGGAATCAACAATGACCATTGATAATCATGTCACACTAATCTCAAGACTCTATAAATACCCCTATGCATCTTATAAGGTAGTATGAGTGCTATAGAATTTTTTGAGAGAACAAAACCTAATTGCAATACCCTACTAAGAGGGAGAAAGAGGTAGCAAGGTAGCTGATGAAGAGAGAGAAAGAGGCAATAAGGTAGTTAGCCATCACACTAGCAAACTTGAAGCAGCTGGCCACCCACACTAAGAGTTACAGCAGCTAGCCCTTATCAGCACCTACAATAGCTAGCCCTTACCAAAACTTGTAGCAGCCAACCTTGAACCAACTAACCAGCAGCCTTGAACCAACAATCTGGCAGCCAAGGAAGACAAATCAGGAGGTGTTGTAGCAACCTGTGAATCCAATAGCTAAGGGAGACAAACCAAAAGGTAGTGTAGCAACCTGTGAATCTAGCATCAAGGGAAGACAAACCAGGAGGCAACAACCTACACCAATAAAACTAGAAGGTGCTTGCACTAGTAAACTAGGAGGCAGTAGGTTTGGTAAGAGGTGGTGTTGCAACAAAAGGTATTCTGCACCAGCAATCAAGTAGATAGCAGTAGTAGGAGGTGTCCTACACCAGCAAACAAGAAGGTAGTAGTAGTCGAAGGTCCCTGCACTAGTAAACAAGGAGGCAATAGTAGTAGGAGGTGTCATACACCAACAAACAACGAAGTAACCACCTACAGATTACAGTAGCAAGTCTAGGAATGAAGCTACCACCTGCAGATTACAACAGGCCTAGGAATGAAACAGCCACCTACAAATTGCAGTAACAGGTTTGGGCATCACGCAGCAAACTAGTAGCTACAATAGTATCATTTAGGAATCAATAGCCACCTGTAGAAAATGCAACAATCGGTTGTGTGCATCAATAGTGCTATTCTTATTTCATAAGCCACCAATATGCTATGCAAATCATTTAAGGGCAACCTATCCAAATCTCTATCTTCTATGGAAGAGACTTTGACAGTGTAAGCTTCCGATAAAGTTTTAAGTATTTTCCTTACCATAGTAGCATCATTGATCTCTTCTCCATAGCCTTTAATGGGGCACACAATTTCGTTGACTCTTGTGAAAAAGGCATCCAAAAACTCATCATTCTGCATTTTATGTCTTTGAATTTGTTCCTCTAGATTTCTAGCTTGGCTTCCTTTATAACCTTATCTCCTTCATAAATGTTCTTTAATTTGTCCCAAATTTGTTTGGTTGTGTTGCACCTTATCACTATTGTGAATTCTTTGTTTGTTGAGGAGGCATCTAAGGCATTTCTTGCCTTTTGATCACACTCCAAATTCTTCTTATTAGTAAGTGTTATAGCATCACCTTTAGCAACAAGGATGAAGCCACTAGTAGCAAACTCAAATACATCAAGACCAAGTGACATTAGATATGGGAGCATTCAATTTTTCCATAACTAATAATTCTGTCCATCAAAAGTGGGAATGTCCTTGCTATTAACATTGTTCATGCTATCCATGATATCAATCAGGAATAGAGATAAAAATTTATAGCAACAACAAACAATCACAAATCAAAGTAAACAAATTGGATCAACAAAGGAAACCAGTTTGATACCAATTGATGGTAACCTTTTTAGGTCTCACACTAAGATGGGGAGGGGGTGAATTAGTGTGAAATTCTCATTTTTATAAATTTTTCTAGATTTAACCTCTATAAATTGTTAGAATCAATTATCCAATTTTTATCTTTCTTCTTTATGTAGGAGCAGCTGTATAGATATCAATCAAATGCAAGCACCTAAGAGTAATCATAATTTTTACATGGTTCACCCACATTGTGTGAGCTACGTCCATGGTGTGATAAGATCATTTTTAAATCACACAATCTACTCTTGTTATCAAGGGATATAGTTATTATGTAAAAGGATCACTCCTTAACCACTTACAATGATCTCTTGATCACTCCAAGGGTATCTCATCCTTTTTCAACAAGTTTATCAAAAGGTTTGTGACTAACACTTTCTTGAGAAGAATCACTTAATGTGTATAAGCTACTAGTGCAAAATGCAAATCTTTTCCTTCCTTTGCTGTTAGTGCTATCTCACCTATTGCCTTCATAGGTTCTCTTCCCCTATTGCTAGTGCTACCTCACCTACTAACTTGGCAAGTTGTCTTCCCCTGTTACTAGTGTTGCCTCTCCTATTGTCTTGGTAGGTTTCCTCACCTGATGCCTTAGTAGGTTGTCTCCTCTATTGCTACAAGCTATCAGACTTGCTATCGAGCACATTTTCTCCTTTGCTACTGCAAGTTGTAGGACTTGCAGCTAAGGCAAGTTTTCTTTTTTACTACTACAAGCTACTGGACTTACTGCTATTGTTGCCTGCTACAAAACTAGATGTGCTACCATAGGTTATGCTGCTGTAAGTTGTAGGATGCGCCACTGGTGTTATGGGATGTGCTACTGGTTATGCCTACTACAAGTTATGGGATGTGCTGCTAGTTATGCCTGTTACAGGCTATGAGATTTGATGAGGACCTTCTTGGGTCTCATATTGATAGGGGAAGGGGGTAAATCAGTGTGAGATGTTTGCTTTTTATAAATCTTTTTGGATTTAACCTCTATGACTTGTTAGAGTCAATGATCCAAGTTTTATCTTTCTTCTTTATGTGAGAGTGGTAGTACGTATCTTAATCAAACGCAAACACCAAAAAACACACAAAAGGTTTTACATGGTTCACCCAAAATGTGTGAGCTATGTCCACGGTGTGATAGGATCACTCCTAAATTATACAATCTACTCTTATTATCAAGAGATACAGTTTTGATGAGGACCTTTTTAGGTCTCATACTGAGAGGGGGGTGAATCAGTGTGAGACATATGCATTTTAACCTTTTTAAGTTGTTAGAGTCGATGATCTAACTTTTATCTTTCTCCTTTATGTGAGAAAGATAAGGCTATTTCCATAACCATAACCATTTCCATTCCATTCCTCTTCTTCTTCCTTGGCCAAACATAAGAGCATATGCAAGTGTTCTGCTTTGCATTCTTTGATCAGGTAGCAATGTCAAGCATTCCTCAACAGTATGTCTAACCTTTTCTCATCTTTCACAGATTTCTTCCAACATATCAAATTTGTTTCTTAGGGAAATTTGGCCTCTTTTCACTTGAGGCTATCTCTTTTCTTGATAAACTCTCCCCTTAGACTTTTGCCTCACATTTCTCTTTATTATAGGCCCATTATTCTAGCACACACTAGCTTTATGCCCATACTTACAACAACACTAGCAAAATCCTTCAAATTTGAATTTTCTTCTCTCAACAAGTTCATGTCTCCTATCTTTAGTACCTGTTGTGGCAACTTTCTTTTTGCCTTTAACAACTTGTCTCCTTTGGATAGGAGATTTCATCACATCTTCCTAATCCATTTTAACTTGGGGTTTCTCTTCTCCATAATGTCATTGTGTTTGCTTTCAAGCACAAACGCAATTTTTTTCTTCTTTTCTACCCTCTCATTTGGCTTTTCAATATAGCCACGTCCTTTCTTTCCTATAGAATGAGTTATGTGTTTACTTCAACACTCATCCAAACTTTTGGTAGCATCCTCCTTGATAGCATTTGTTCGTGTTAATTTAATGCTTTGAATGTCGTTCAAAATTGTTGATAGTAGGTCAAATGAACTCAATGAGTCACTATTAACTGTTAACCCTAAATTTTTTGGGTCAAAGCTAGCCTTTGATTCTTGACCATTGACCTTAAATTTTATGAATCAAATATGGCTGTTGATTGTAGGGCAACCTTTAGGAATCAATGCTAACCATTGGTGATTATGCAACCCTAATCTTAAGGCTTTATAAATACCTCTATACATTTTGCAAGACCAATGTATGGGCTGTAGAATTTTAAGAGAGAACAGCAAAGAGAGAGGTAGCCACCAAGGAGAGAGTGATTGGTTAAGGCAAAGGAGGAAGCCACTAAGGAGAGCTACAGCGCCAAGAGAGGTGCAGCACTAAGGAGAGAGCAGCCAACCAAGGAAGGTGCAGCAGCAGTCGGTCAAAGAAGAGGTGTCAACAACTGACCAAAAAAGAGGCGACAACAACCACTAAAGAAGAAGGCAGCCACACCAACCAAAGGAGGAGTTGCAGCAATCGATAGCCACACCAAATGGAGAAGAAGAAGGCAGCCTTACCAAAGAGAGAACAAGGTGCAGCAATTGGCAGCCATACCAAACCAGCAAAGGAGGCATGTAGCAGCCACACCAAACCAAAGAAAAAGATGTGCAGCAACCACAACAAACCAAAGAAAAGGGCATGTAGCAACCACAACAAGGGAAGAAGAAGGTAGCAGCCAGCCAAACCAAAGGAAGAAGGAGTTGCTGCAGCCACTCAAGGAGACGTGCAGCAATTGGAAACAATAGCAGCAATACCAACAAGTGTAGTAGCAATTATAACCAGCAACAACAATTGCAGCACTAGCAACAAGCAATAGCAGCAAGGGTAGGCAGCAAACCAAGGAGAAACTAGCAGCTTGCAGGCAAAACCAACAACAAGAAATAGCAGCAAGGGCAAGTAGCAAAGAAAGGAGAAACTATCAGTTTGTAGTCACAACCAATAACAGGCAGCAAGTTCAGGCACAACTAGTAAAGGTAGTGAGTGCAAGCACAACCAGCAAAGGCAGCAAGTGCAAGCACAAGTAGCAAAGGTAGCAAGTGCAAACACAACCAACAAAGGCAACAAGTGCAAGCACAACTAGTAACAAGCAATAGGTGTAGGTATAACCAGCAAGGGTAGCAAGTGCTGCAGGAATAACCAGCAAAGGCAACAAGTGCAGGCACAACGAGAAAGTGCAGGCACAACCGGTAGCTTGCAGCAGTAGGGAAGAAAATGTACCCTGGCAGCAGGTCTGACAACTTATAGTAGTAGGGGAGAAAACGTGCCCTGGTAGTAAGACCAGTAGGTTGCAGTAGTAGAGGACAAAACGTGCCTTGACAATAGGTCTAACAGCTTGCAGTAGCAAAGGAGAAAATGTGTCTTGATAGCAAGTTCGACAACTTGCAACAGTAAAGGAGAAAATGTGCCTCGGCAGCATGGTAAGCAACACCTGTAGCAGGGGAAGAGAAGTTGCCAAGGTAGTAGGTAAAGCAACCTACCAAGGTAGTAGGAGAGGCAACACTGGTAACAGGGGAGGAGAACTTGCCAAGGCAGTAGGTGAGGTAACACCAACAACGAGAAAAGAAGGCTGCAAAGATAGGAAGTAGGCAGCACCAACAGCAAAGGAGAAAACCTACTAAGGTCGAAGGAGGCAGCACCAGTAGCAGGGGGAGAGAACTTGTAGTGGAGATAACTTATAAAGAAGAGAAGACAAAGCCTAAGTAAAGACTGGCAGTGAGGAAGGAGAAGATCCATTTTCTGTAACAACAACCTGTGTACAATGAGTGATCAGGAGATCAGTCATTTGAGTGATCAAGAAATCAACTCATCTAATGATCGAGAGATCAAACCTTAGAGTGATCGAGAGATCAACTTATCTAATGATCGGGAGATCATTATAAGTGGTTAAGGAATGATTCTTCCAAAAGTGGTTAAGGAGTGATCCTTCCATAACATAATTGTATCCCTTGATAACAAGAGTGGATTGTATGATTTAGGAGTGATCCTATCACATCGTGAACGTAGCTCACACAGGTGAACCATGTAAAAATTTTTGTGTGTTCTTAGGTGCTTGTGTTTGATTGATATTCATTTGGTCGTTCTCATATAAAAAGAAAGCTAAAAATTAGATTATCGACTCTAACAAGTCACAGAGGTTAATCTAGAATGATTTGTAGAAAGCGAGCATCTCACACTAATTCAGCCCCTCCCCTTTTCAATGTGAGACCTAAGAAGGTCCTTATCAAGTGGTATCAAAGCCAATTTCTTTTATTGATCCAATTTATCTTCTTTGATTTGACATTATTTGTCGTTATGAATTTTTATCTCTACTGTTGATTGATATCATGGATAGCATAAACAGTGTTAACAGTAAGGGCATTTCCACTTTCAATGCATAGAATTATTAATTATGAAGAATAGAATACTTACATATCTGATGTCACTTGGTCTAGATATGTTTGAATTTGCTATTAGTGGCTTCATCCCTATTACTGAAAGTAATGCTACAATGCTTGCTGATAAGAAGAATTTGAAGTGTGATGGCAAGGCGAGAAATGCCTTATATGCCTTCTTATGAGACAAAAAATTCACCAAAGTGATGGAATGCAACATAGCCAAACAAATTTAAGACAAATTAAAGAACATTTATAAAGGAGACAAGGATGTGAAGGAAGCCAAGTTACAAATCTGAAGGAGCAAATTCAAAGACATAAAAATGTAGAATGTTGAGTTTGTGGATACGTTCTTCACAAAAGTCAATGAAATTATATGCTCCATGAGAGGCTATGGAAATGAGATCAATGGTGCTATTGTGGTAGGGAAAATATTTAGAACCTTACCAAAAGCTTATAATGTCAAAGTCTCTTCCATAGAAGATAGAGATTTGGATAGGCTGCCCTTAGATGATTTGCATAGCATATTAGTGACTTATGAAATGAGAATAGCCCTAATGAAGAAAGAGAAGAAGTCTAAGGTGGAGAAGGAGCTAATCTTCAAGACAATGAAGAAACTAAAGATTAAAGACCAAGTAGAAGAATCAAACAGCAGCTTTGAAGAAGAAGATGGTGATACTAAGTTAGATGAAGTCATGGCATGCATCACCAAGAATATGAGGAAAGGAAAGGGGAAGTTCAAGGGAAAATTACCCTTGAAGTGCTTCAAGTGTGGAGCCAATGGGCACTTTTCCATGGACTGCCCAAAGAGAAAAGAAGCAAATAGTGAAGATGATGATGAGTCAGTCTTAAGGAGGAGGACAAAGCAATCTAACTATTTTAAAGCTAGAAACTCAAGTGCTAGAGGGAAAAAGCAATTCTTTAGATCCAAAAGAAGAATCTTTTAAGCAAGTTGGATGAAAAAGATTTTGAAGAAGAAGTTGATGATGATTCTGATGATAAGGCTGCAAAGGATGTTCTGGTCACTTAAATAGATGACAATCAAAAGTCTTCAAGTGATGAGGAATCAACAGAAGAGGAAGAGGATGAGTTGGTTCAGCAATTTATGAAGTAATTGGGAGCTTGTTTGCATAGAAATAGCAAGCTGAAAATTGAGGTAAAGCATTTCAATAAGCTGTATGAAAATTCTGTTGTTGATGAATCTAATATCAACATAAAAGTAAAGGAGTTTAAAGTAAAAGAGAAGGAGTACTTAAAGTGAATTAAGGAGCTGATCATGCTTGAGGCAAAGCAAGGCAAGATATATGAAGATCTTGGTGCTAAGGTGATTACACAAGAGTAAGAGGTGCTAATTTTGCAAGTCAAGCTCCACAAGGCTATATCCGTACTAAGGAAGCATGAAGAACACTTCATATAGGCCATGAAAGTGATAAGAAAGTCATCTTCAGCAAATTCCATCGAGGAGGATGCTACCAGAAAGTTAGATGAGAGTCTAAACAAACAAAGACCTCATTCTATGGGGGAGAAAGGCCTCGACTATATCTAAAAGCCAAATGAAAAGGTAGCAGAAAAGAAGAAAATTATGTTTATGCCTAAAAGCAAGCATAATGACGTGATAGAGTAGAGAAACCAACCCAAGATAAAATGGGTTAGGAAAGAAGTGGTGAAGACTCCCATCCAAAGGAGACAATTTATAAAAGATGGAGAGAAGGTTGTCACAATAGTTGCTAAAGATAGAAGACATGAACTTGGTAAAAGAAGAAAAACTAGATTCAAAGAATTTTAGTGGAGTTATGGTAAGTATGGGCACAAGGCTAATGTGTGCTATAGTACTCAGCCTATAATGAAGAGGAATGTGAGGCAAGAGTCTGGGGGGAGATTGTCAAGAAAAGAGATAGTTTTAAGTGAAAAGAAGTCATATTCCACTAAGAAATAGTTTTGATATACTGGGAGAGAACTATAAAAGATGTAAAAGGGCTAGACACACTGCTAACGATTACTTGACATTATTGCTTCGTCAAAGGATGCAAAGGACACCTACACATGCTCTTACATTTGGCCAACCATTGTTGCTTAATCAAAGAGTACAAAGGAGAACACCTACACATGCTCCCACATTCGACAAAAGAAGAAGAAGAGGAAGAGAAATGACTATGGTTGTGAAAGTAGCCTTAAAGGCTTCCAAGAAAGAAAAGCCATGGATCTATATAGCTGCGCTCATATAAAGAAGAAAGCTAAAAATTGGAATATCAAGTTTAACAAGTCATAGTGGTTAATCTAGAAAAATTTGTAAAAAGTGAGCATCTTACATTAATTCACTCCATCCCCCTCTTAGTGTGAGACCTAAAAAGGTCCTCATCAAGCTACCAACACTTTGTAAATGTAGCAAACACATCTCAATGACATTCACATTATCAAATCAATAAGGACAAATATATAAGATTTTGTTGATAACAAATCGAGCATTAGCCATTAAAGATGGGCTTAACAAGGAGTAAGCTCCATTGGTTGCAAAGAATGTGCTTACACCAAACTCAAGATAAAGAAAGTTGTTTATCTTGAAGATTTGTAGGGAGACCTATTCTTTACCAGAGAATCAAAAGATTAATAGAAGGTTAAGACTTACAATTATTTTGATTACATGGAAGCATAAGGAAAAGTTTTACTATATAAGAACTAGCAAAAGAGGTTTAGTTGGTTTATTCAAATGTTTCCCACATGACCTTAAGTGGTTTCTAAACTAGTTTAAAACCTAGTTTTTCAAATGGGGTCTCCATCATATTACATTACCTTATAGAGTTTGAATTATTTATTGACAGTTTCTGTAGAGAAAATGATGATCCTAAAGATTAGTTACTTTTGTACCATGGATAGTCAAATGAGACAACATTATCTTGGAAAAATAGATGAATCTTTTTGAGCTCAACATAAAACATGTTTTGTGGTTACCCAAAAGGATTAATATCTGATGTTAGGAGAAATTTGATTTTTTCCAAGATGGTATGTACACAACAAAAGGCTTAAATTATGATCAATGGTCCTTAACCAATGACCTCAAAGCCATCATTCACACCACCACCAAAAAAGTCCTTAAAGCACTAATGGAGTTTGTTTCTAAAGGGAGGTTGCTAGAAACAATGACAACCCTTATGTAATGATCTCAATCATCACAATTATAGACCTTATCTTTACAAGTTCCCAAACAAGACAAAAAGAATCAAGCCAAATTTGTAGAAGAAGACAATATGCAAGACTCCCAAGACCCTATGAGTTTTAGTAAAAGACATAGTGAGAGATAATTTTCAATAAATCTACTTCAAAAAAGCAAAACCTACTTTTGTTAAAGATGCATTTATAGCTTTTGCCTTTTACTTTTGCTTTTGGTGGTGATAGAAACCTTTTTTGTAAAAATAATTTTATTAAAGTTACTTTAGTCATGTGATTAACAAGGAATCTAATGCTAAGGCATCCTATGCAGGTTAAACCCTTAGGGCCTTCCTATACAATGCCAAGTTTATGAAATGAGAAATCATATCTCATCCTAACCACTCTAAGAATGCATCTTTAGAGCTCTCTCCCTCCCTCCCTCTCTCTCTCTCTCTCTCTCCCTTGTAATATGCCCTTCTCCTTTATAACCAATTATGTCTTGTGAATAAAGCTTTTACTTTCTATAAGTTTATCATTCTTCTTTATTTCTTTAATTTGTTTATATAAATTTTATTTGTGTGCTTGTTTTGTGTGTTTATATAAATTTTAAGTATAGTAGCTAAACCTAAGAATGGTATTAAAGCTAGGTTTGCCAATGCCAATACCTAAGAATGGTGTTTATTCTTCTCTCTTAGAAAGATATAATGAAATTAAATGAAAATGGTTCTTTATGACTTTAATACCAAATGAGAAATATATATGGGCTAATGCTCATACAAAGTATGTCAATCTCCTCAGAAGAGTTATTGACATATTTACTTATCTTGAAAAGGCATTTAGAATCAAAAGGAAATCATTTCTTGATTTTGATTCTCCTAATGAATGCTTGTATTTGACTAAAAAAGGAAAGAGGGTTAATAGCATGCACCCTTCACCACTTAATCCCTCTATTAAAATTGATGAACAAAAGGTTATAGCCTCTCCTTATAAAGCTGATGCAACAACTAGTGTTATTATATAGTAGGGCATCTATACTAATTTATATCATTAATCTATTGATTCTCAGCTTACTCGTATTGAGCAAAAAGTTGAAGAAGTTACATAGCCAAAGGAAGTAATTTCTAAACTTAATTTTAAACCTAAGATTGAAAAGGGGGTTTTATTTAAACCCCTATCATCTAAAAATATTAATTATAAGATTACAAATAAAAGTTCTAATAAAATAAAACTTCTTGTTGAAATTGTCAAAAGGCTTCAAAAAAAAATATAAAAGATAAAGAAGTTGTAGTACTTTAATAGGAAACTGTTGTTGAACCTCTAGTTAAACTAAAGAGAGAAGAAGAAAAAGAAGATCAAATTAAACTTGAAAAGAAGCCTTTATGCACAAAAAAAATACAAGTTAAACCTGTTGAAGAAAAAAAGGAATAAATCAAATTTAATTCTGAAAGTGAAGATTATGCAAATCAATTACAAATGATGTTCTTATCAAAACATTCAACAAAACCTTCTCTTCCTCATTCGAAGGAACCGTTTAAACTACAAAAGATGGTTTTATTAGAACATTCTAATATGAAAACACCATCACCTTTAACCAATTCTAAAATGTCTTTAATAAGGCGCTTACAAAATTATATTATCCTCAACTAACTCCCATGGATTTGGTCTTAAAGGAATAACTGTAATGAAGATAAAGACCTTTTTAGGTCTCACATTGAGAGGGGGAAGGGGTGAATTAGTGTGCGATACTCGATTTTTACAAATTTATTTAGATTAACCTCTGTGACCTATTAAAGTTGAGGATCCAATTTTATATCTTACTTCTTTATGTGAGAGTGACCATATATATCTATCAATAAAGTGTCAGCACTAGAGAACACACAGCAAATTTTTACATAGTTCACCCACAATGTGTGAGGTATGTCCATGGTGTGATAGGATGACTCTTAAATCACATAATTCACTCATATTATCAAAGGATGTAGTTATGTTGTGGAATGATCACTCTTTAACCACTTTCAATGATCACCTGATCATTTGAAGGTTTGATCTACTGATCATTAGAAAAGTTGATCTCCTAATCACTCTAAGGTTTGATCTCCCGATCACTAGATGAGTTGATCTCCTAATCATTCAAAGGATTGATCTCCTGATCACTCCAAGGGTTTTCCCACCCTTTATCATGAAGTTTATAAGAAGGTTAGTAACTAATACTTTCTTGAGAAGGATCACTCAATGTGCATAGGCTGCTAATGCAGAAAGCGAATATTCTCCTTCCTCACTATTGGTCTTTGCTCAAGCTTTATCAATCTCTTCTCTGCAAGTTCTTTACATTTGCAAGTTATCTCTACTATAGGTCCTCTTTCTCTGCTATCAGTGTTACCTCAACTAGTGCCTTGATAGGTTCTTTTCCTCTATTGCTAGTGTTGTCTCTCCTACTGCCTTGGAATGTTTCCTCCCTTGTTGCCAATACTACTTCACTTGCTACCTTGGCACATTGCATCACCTATTACCTTGACAAGTTGCTTCACCTACCACCATGGTAGTTTGTTTTCCTGCTACTGCATTTGCTTGCCCTACTATCGAGGCAAGTTTTCTCCTCCTATTATTGGTGTTGCCTACCCTGCGGTCGAGGAAAGTTTTCTCCTTCTACTGTTGGTGATGCCTACCCTATTGCCAAGGCAAGTTTTCTACTCCTGTTACTAGTTCTTGCACTCTCTGCATGTTGCTGGTTATGCGTACACTTATTGCTTGTTGTTGGTTATACCTACTGCTAGTCATGCCTACATTTGTTGGTTTTGCTTGCACTTACTACTTGCTGCTGGTTATGCCTATACTTACTACCTACTGCTACAAGTTATTGGTTGTGTTGCTACAATTTGTAGGTTGTGCTATTGCAAACTACTATTGGGACAAGCTTTCTCCTCTACTACTATTGCTGCCTACCCTTGCTACAATTACTCCCTACCCTTACTGCTATTGCTGCATGCCCTTGTTGCTATTGTTGCCTGCACTTGCCACTATTGCTAATTTCTTTGTTGCTGCAATTGCTGGATTCCTTGTTGTTGTAATTGCTACTAGTTGTGCTTGCTGATGTACACCCTCTTCTCTCCTTGGTGTGGCTGCTACATGCCTTCCTCTCTAGTTTGGAGTGGCTACTATACATCTCCTCTCTAGATTGGTGTGGCTACTACATGTCTCCTTTGGTTTGGTGTAGCTGTTGTATGTCTCCTTTGCTAATCCTTTCCTTAAGTGGTTGCTGCAACTTCTTCCTTGGCTAGCTGCCATACATTTGTCTCTCCTTAGTGTGGCTACTACATGTTCTCCACCAATTTGGTTTGGCTGCTACATGTTCTTCTCCTCTCTTTGGTAGGGCTACCAACTACTACACCTTCTTTGGGCGACTACACCTCTCCTTGGTGTTACACCTCTCTTTGTCTGCTACTACTACACATTCCTTGGCTAGCTACTACTACACCTTCCTTGACCAATTGCACCTCTCTTTAGTGTTACAACTCTCTTGGCTGGTTGCATTTCACTTTCGTCGGTCACTCTTTTTTTGGTGCTGCCTCTCTCTTTGCCACTTAATCTCTCTTTGGTCGGTTGCACACCCTTTGCTGTTCTCTCAATTTTTTGTAGCACATATACATCTGAAAGATGCATGGATTTTGGGTTGCACAATCATCAATGGTCAGCATTGATTCCCAAAGGTTGTCTTACAATCAACAGCCACATTTGATTCCTAAAATTTAGGGTCCATGGTTAACATTGACTTCCTAAAATTTATGATCAATGGTTATGGGTTAACGGTCAACCTTGATCCCTAAAATTTAGGGTCAATGGTCAATATTGACTCATCGATTTTAGGGTTGACTTGCCATTATTGATTTTCCCTAGTGACCTCTCTACATCTCAACATCATTCATAACATAAAATTAACAAGAACAACTACATGAGATGCTATTGACAACAAATTCAACATTAGTCATTAAAGATGAGTTCAACAAGATAACTATAATTATATAATGTATGATGGCACTATTATCATTGAATGGAATTTTGATGGCATATCTGAGCATCAAATTTTGTTACTATTACATTGCATGATGATATTTGCCACTATAGCCAAAACTAAAGGCAATTCTAATACAAACATTGCCAAAATTATTATTAGTGGCTGAAGAAAACAACATAAAGGTTAGTGGAATTCTTTTCTATCTAATAAGAGAAAACACCAAATCTTTTTAACGATTAAATTTGAATTAGGAGTTACAATCATTAACAATGTTAATACATTAATTATACAATTATCAATCATTTTATTGGTATAACCACTTTATTAGTGGATAAGACCTACAAGTAACTCATTAATTTGAGATGTTTAGACTTATCCCAGACATACTCTATAAAGCAACAAGACTTAATAATATCAACAAAAGAAAATAATTTAAACATGGATCTTATTGATAAAATTTTAGATTCATCAGAAAGACATGATGAATTGGAGAAGTATTTGCAATGGCTTAAAAGTTAAAATTATAAAACCATAAAAATTTCTTCCTTAAAGGGAGAACTTACTCTTAGTGAGTTTAAAGCCAAAATTTCTACTTTAAAAGTTGAAAGAAAAGAATTAAAAGGAAAAGAAAAGTCTTTGAATTTTCTAGAAACATCTTTAAAGGATGTGATAGGTAAGCCTAAACTTAATATTGTTATTAGAGTTATTACTCAAAAGTTGCATACCCAAATTGCTATACTAATCAACAAAGAGTATACCTTTTCTACTGTCACCTTAATTGATTCAAGTGAAAACATGAATTGTATTAATGAAGGGTTAATACCCTCCAAATATTTTTCAAAAACAATAAATGTGTTAAACACCGTTGATAAAAAGAAACTTGTTATTCAATATAAGTTATTTCAAGTTGTTATATGCCACAAAGGAATATGCTCAGAAATTCCTTTTGTCGTGGTTAAAAATTTGTCTTAAGATGTGATTTTGGGCAATCCCTTTTTGCATATGTTATACCTTATAAAAAGAAATTAATAATCATCATACTTTTGCAAAAATTAATGGAAAACTTATTAGTTTTAAATTTATATGTCCCCCAATATAAAGAGATAAATATAATTGAGAAAAATATTAAAAGAAAAGAAAATTTTATTTATTCTCCTCAAGATGTGATAACTTATAAGCATATCTAAGAAAAAAATTATCTTCTCCCATTATTATTACTTGAATGCATGAGATAAAGAAAAAAAATGAAATCAATGATATATGCTAAAATTTCCATTGCTTTTTGGGGAAGAAACAAATATTTTGTTGATTGCCTTATGAGTAAGATTTTAAATAAAGTTAGATTTCTACTATGGCCTATAGCTATAAGTCCTAGGCACTTAGAAATTTGTAAAATTGAAATTTAAGAACTCCTTAATAGGGGACTAATTAAAAAAAAAGTTCAAGTCTTTAGAGTTGTCTAGCATTCTATGTGGAAAATAATGCCAAATTGATATGAGGTGTTCCAAAATTGGTTATCAATTATAATCCTTTGAATAAGACATTGAGATGGATTAGGTATCCAATACCTAATAAAAAAGACTAGGTCAATAGGCTTTATGAACCCAAAATATTTTCAAAATTTGATATGAAATTTGGTTATTGGTAGATCTAGATCCATAACAAAGATAGGTATAAAATGGCCTTTACAATGCCTTTTAGGCATTATGAATGGAACATTATGCCTTTCAAAATAAAAATGCTCCTTCTAAATTTCAAAAGATTATGAATGAAATATTTTATACTTATACAACATTCTTGATTATTTATATTGATGTTGTATTAGTCTTTATTAATACCATCAAACAACATTCTAAACATTAGCATTTATTCTTTAATGTAATGGAAAACGTTGGTTTAGCCACTTCAACTAAAAAGATGAAGTTATTTCAAGCCAAGTTTCATTTCCTTGGTCACTTAATCTAAAACAATTATGTCATTCCCATAGATAGAGTGATTGAATTAGGGAAAAATCAGTTGCAATGATTCTAGGAAAGTTGGAATCATATTTATGATTTTTATCAGGACTTAACTTATCCTTTGTTTGATTGCTTTAGAAAGAATCCTCCTACATGGATAAATAAATATACTTAAGTTGTAAGAAAGGTCTAGCAAAGAGTGAAAGAGCTCGGTTACTTAATGATACCTCCTCCAGATGCCTTTAAAATAATCAAGATAGATGCATGTAACAAAAGTTATGGTGGTATACTTAAGCAATGCTTGAATTCCAAAGAACAACTCCTTTGATTTACTTTTATAGTTTAGAAAGAAGTTAGAGTTAATTACTCTACTATCAAAAAAGAGATTCTTTCTATTGTGTCATGCATTCAAAAGTTTGAAAATGATTTAATTAATCATTTTGTTTTTTAGAATTGATTGCAAAGTAATAAAAGATGTTCTCACTAAAGATGTAAAGAACCTTGCTTCAAAATAGATCTTTGCTAGGTTGCAAGTAATCTTATCTGTTTTTCATTTTGAAATCAAGTTTATTAAAGGAAATTATAATTCTTTATTGATTTCATAACTCAAGAATTTTTGTAATGATCAATGCATGAGTAAACATCCACTCCTCCAAAGGACATGGTCTCCAACCAACTCAGTTATTTCATTGGCTAAAAATACAAAATAAAAAAATAGTGAACTTGATAAACGTTGAGAAGATGCTTATGAGCTTACTATTAACAAAGGGTTATTTAACCCACTCATTCCAAAATATCTGGATTATCTATGCACCATTGAAAATAATTATCTATAATTAATGCCAAATAAGGTGTCTGCCTTGTTGCTAGGGCACATTTTTTCCTTTGTTGCTAGAAGCTGCTAAACTTGTTGTCGGGACACATTTTCTCCTTTGTTGCTACAAGCTGCCAAACTTACTGCCAAGGCACATTTTCCTCCTTGTTGCTAGACTTACTACTAGCACATTTTGTTCCCTATTGCTGGACTTGCTGCTGGGACACATTTTCTTCCCTGTTATTACGAGTTATTGGACTTGTTACGTTTTCTCCTTTGTTGCTATAAGTTGCTGGACTTATTACCTGGACACGTTTTCTTTCCTACTGCTGAGCCTACTGTTAGTCGTGCCTGTACTTGCTGGTTGTGCTTACTCTTGCTGCTTATTACTGATTGTGCCTATACTTGTTGCACTTGTTGGTTGTGCCTGCACTTGCTACCTTTGCTAGTTATGCCTGCACTTGCTGCTATTGCTTGCTATTAGTTGTGCTTGTAAGCTACTGGTTTCTCCTTAGTTTGTTGCCTACCCTTGTTGCTATTGCTTGGTACTGGTTGTGCCTACAAGCTGCTAGTTTCTCCTTGGTTTGTTGCCTACCCTTGCTATTATTGCTTGCTGTTGGTTGTTGCAATTGTTGTTGCTGCACTTGTTGGTATTGCTGCTATTGCTACCAGCTGCTGCACCTCTCCATGAGTGGCTATTCCAACTTCTTCCTTGAGTGGCTGTTGCAACTCCTCCTTTTGGTTTGGTCGACTGTTGCCTTCTTCTTCTCCCTTTAGTTTGGGCAACTACTACCTTCTTCTTTCTTTGGTGTGATTGTTGCACACCTACTTTTCTAGTTTAAAGTGGTTGCTACATGCCCTCTCCTCTGGTTTAGTGTGGCTGTTACACACCTTCTTCTCCAGTTTAGTGTGGCTGCTGCATGCCCTCTTCTCTGCTTAGGTGCGGCTATTGCACAGCTTCTTGTTTTGTTTGGTGTGGCTACTACATGCCCTCTCTTTGATTTGGTGTGACTGCTACATGCCTTCTTCTTCACTTTGGTGTGGCTACTTGATGCCAAAAAAACCCCAAAAGACGTGGCTTAAGGACCCAACGCACATAAGGAATCAAAGAACAACCAGGAAAGCTAAACCAGAGTTTAATATCACAAGCCCTAGACCCACCCTTGGAAGAAACACGAACCTAGGGTATTTAAGAAGGATATGGACGCCACACTCCAGAAAAGAAAGGAATTGGGAGTGATAAGTCGATTAGAACGCCACAAGAAGAATTACCTCTTGATAAGTTCTTTAGTCCTTAAAAGAACTGAAGGAAAAAAAAACCCTTGCTTTCTATTTCACTCAAAGTTGTCTACCTGCAGAGCTTACAAGGGGTGCCTATTTATAGGCTAAGATAGCACTCCTAAAGAGGCACTAATTCCTAGTTAGGACAAATCCTTATTTTGGAAGAATTCTTAATTGTGGACAAATTCCAACATAAATAATAAATTCTTATTTAGGAAGAAATGCTATTACTTATTCTTTCCTATTAAGTATTCTAATTATATTAATTATGTCTGTACTCCTTGTCAAACTTGAATTCGCACCATTTGAAGCTTGGTTGGCCTGAATGTCCTGAATCAGCCCATTTAAGGCTTTTTTTAATCTTTTTGGCTCTAACTCGTGTTATTGGGCCTTCTAGAATGTGGAATGGACCCTTTGCAACCATTGAAGCCTTCCACCCATCATCTCCATGATTCTCATCATTCCCCCTTCCCTCAAAAGGATTCGTCCCCGAATCATCACCTATATCAAAAGGGGAAAGATCAGAAATATTAATTGTTGCACTCACATTATACTCACCAGGAAGGTCCAACTTATAAGCATTGTCATTAATGCGGGCGACAAATTGAAAGGGACCATCTCCTCTGGGTTGTAGCTTCGAACGCCTTTGAGCTGGGAACCGTTCCTTGCGCATATGCACCCAAACCCAATCACCAGGTTCAAACACCACCTTTTTTCGTCCCTTGTTGACATGGGATGCTTGTTGCTCAGTTTGTTTTTCAATATGTTGTCGCACCTTCTCATGCAATTTTTTTGTCATGTCTGCTTTGCGTTCCCCATCTACGCTGGCGTACTCTTTGATAGGTATAGGTACCAAATCCAAAGGAGTCAATGGATTAAAACCATATACGATTTCAAAGGGAGAGTAACTAGTAGTAGAATGAACACTCCTATTATACGCAAACTCGACATGTGGTAAACAATCTTCCCATGCTTTCAAATTTGTTCGAATAATAGCACGCAAAAGAGTAGAAAGAGTTCGAATAACTACCTCAATCTGCCCATCAGTTTGTGGACGACAAGTAGTTGAAAACAATAGCTTAGTACCTAACTTACCCCACAAAGTCTTCCAGAAGTACCTTAAGAACTTTGTATCCTGATCTGAAACAATGCTTCGTGGCATGCCACGCAAACGTACTACTTCTCTAAAGAATAAGTTAGCCACGTTGTTTGCATCATCAGTTTTATGACATGGGATGAAGTGTGCCATCTTTGAAAATCTATCAACAACAACAAATACAGAATTCCTACCCTTTTTTGTTCGTGGCAATCCTAGTACAAAGTCCATAGAGAAATCAACCCAGGGATGGTTAGGTATGGGTAGAGGGGTATACAAGCCATGAGGTAAAACTCTAGATTTAGCTTGTTTGCATGTGATGCATTTCGCACATATCCTCTCAACATCTAGTTTCATTCATGGCCAAAAGAAATGTTCATTTAGGACATCTAGGGTTTTCCTAGCTCCGAAATAACCCATTAGACCATCCTCATGAGCTTCTCTTACAACCAACTCCCTTAAAGAACTCATAGGCATGCATAAATGATTTTCCCTAAATAAGAAACCCTTATGCCTATAAAACTTCTCAAAGGCTGACACCTCACATGCCCTATACACATTAGCAAAGTCAGGATCATTCACATATAAATCCTTAATGTGTTCAAATCCTAATAAGATTGCAGTAAGTGTAGAGATAAGGGCGTACCTGCGAGATAATGCATCAGCGACCACATTTTCCTTACCTTTTTTATATTGGATGATGTAGGGAAATGTCTCAATAAATTCAACCCACTTAGCATGTCTTTTGTTCAATTTTCCTTGTCCCTTCAAGTGCTTTAAAGATTCATGGTCAGTATGGATGATTAACTCTTTAGGCCAAACGTAATGTTGCCATTGTCTCCAAAGCCCATACCAATGCATACATCTCTTTATCATAAGTAGGATAATTAAGGCTTGCTCCAATTAACTTTTCACTAAAGTAAGCAATTGGGCGCCTTTCCTGCATCAAAACAGCTCCAATGCCAATACCTGAAGCATCACACTCAATCTCGAAAGCTTTTGCAAAGTTAGGTAAAGCAAGTAAGGGTGCAGAACTTAATTTATCCTTGATGCAATTAAAAGCTTTATCTTGGTCACTACCCTACCTAAAACTTATGTTCTTTTTGATAAGCTCAGTGAGTGGTGCTGCAATGGTGCTAAAGTCTTTAACAAAGTGTCTATAGAAACTAGCTAAACCATGAAAGTTACGCACATCACTAGTTGACTTAGGTGTAGGCCAATCACGAATTGCCTTAACTTTCTCCTTGTCAACTTCAACACCTTTAGCCCTGATAACATAGCCAAGAAATGTGATAGTGATTTTGTTAATTGCTCGATAGTCAACACACATCCTCCAAGTCCCATCTTTTTTTGGTACAAGTAGGACAGGAATAACACATGGGCTCATGCTTTCTCTCATATATCCTTTGGACATAAGCTCCTCAACTTGCCTTTGAAGCTCCTTTGTCTCCTCAGGATTACTCTTATATGCTGGTCGGTTAGGGATGGATGCACCTGGGATGAAATCAATTTGATGCTCAATTCCTCTATTAGGTGGCAATCCACTTGGGATATCGTCAGGGAATACATCTTCAAATTCCTACAATAGTAACAACAACACTAGGCAACGATTGGTCAAACTTGTTAGTGTTAAAATAAGCCTCCTTGTACA
>JAHLGO010000126.1:3484401-3495999 GCA_020615895.1 Ceriops decandra
TTTTTTTTTTTTTTACTTTAAACTCCTTTACTTTCACCTTGATATTAGATTCATCAACAACAGTATTTTCATACAGCTTATTGAAATGCTTTACCTCATTTTTCAACTTGCTATTTCTATGCAAACAAGCTCCTGATTACTTTGTAAGTTGTTGAACCAACTCATCCTCTTTCTCTTTTGTTGATTCCTCATCACTTGAAGACTTTTGATCGTCATCTATTTAAGCGACCAGCACATCCTTTGCAGCCTTATCATCATAATTATCATCAACTTCTTCTTTAGAATCTTTTTCATCCAGCTTGCTCAAAAGATTCCTTCTTTTGGATCTAAAGAATTACTTTTCCTCTGGCACTTGAATTTCTAGCTTTAAAATAGCTGGATTGCTTTGTCCTCCTCCTTAAGACCGACTCATCATCATCTTTACTATTTGCTTCTTTTCTCTTTGGGCAGTCCATGGAAAAGTGCCCAATGGCTCCACACTTGAAGCACTTCAAGGGTAATTTTCCCTTGTGCTTCCCCTTTCCTTTCCTCATATTCTTGGTGATGCATGCCATGACTTCATCTAACTTAGTATCACCATATTCTTCTTCAAAGCTGTTGTTTGATTCATCTTCTTGGTCTTTAATCTTTAGTTGCTTCATTGTCTTGAAGGTTAGCTCCTTCTCCACCTTAGACTTCTTCTCTTTCTTCATTAGGGCTATTCTCATTTCATAAGGCACTAATATGCTATGCAAATCATCTAAGGACAGCCTATCCAAGTCTCTATCTTTTATGGAAGAGACTTTGACATTGTAAGCTTTTGGTAAGGTTCTAAATATTTTCCTTACCATAATAGCACCATTGATCTCATTTCCATAGCCTCTGATGGAGACAATTTTGTTGACTCTTGTGAAGAAGGTATCCACAGACTCAACATTATACATTTTTATGTCTTTGAATCTGCTCCTTCAAATTTGTAACTTGGCTTCCTTCACAACCTTGTCTCCTTCATAAATGTTCTTTAATTTATCTTAAATTTGTTTGGCTATGTTGCATTCCATCACTTTGGTGAATTCTTTATCTGATAAAAAGGCATATAAGGCATTTCTCACTTTGCCATCACACTTCAAATTCTTCTTATTAGCAAACATTGTAGCATTACTTTCAATAATAGGGATGAAGCCACTAACAGTAGATTCAAACATATCCAGACCAAGTGACATCAGATATGGGAGCATTCGATTCTTCCATAACTAATAATTTTATCCATCGAAAGTGGGAATGCCTTTACTATTAACACTATTTATGCTATACATGATATCAATCAACAGTAGAGATAAAAATTCATAACAACAAATAATGTCAAATCAAAGAAGATAATTAGATCAACAGAAGAAATGGGCTCTAATACCACTTGATGAGGATCTTCTTAGGTTTCACATTGAAAGGGTTAGGGGTGAATTAGTGTGAGATGCCTGTTATTTACAAATCATTCTAAATTAACCTCTTTGACTTGTTAGAACCGATAATCTAATTTTTAGCTTTCTTTTTATGTAAGAACAGCCAAACAAATATCAATCAAACACAAGCACCTAAGAATATATGACAATTTTTACGTGGTTCACCCACAATGTGTGAGTTACGTCCACAATGTGATAGGATCACTCCTAAATCACACAATCCACTCTTATTATCAAGGGATACAATTATGTTATAGAAGGATCACTCCTTAACGACTTGTAAAAGGATCATTCCTTAACCACTTATAAGGTTTGATCACTCACCTACTGCCTTGGTAGGTTCCTCTTCCCTTGTTGGTGTTACCTCACCTACTGCCTTGGTAGGTTGCCTCTCCTACTGTCTTGGCAAGTTCTCTTCCCCTGCTACCAATATTGCCTCTCCTACTACCTTGGCAGGTTGCTTCACCTACTGCCTTGGCAACTTCTCTTCCCCTATTACCGGTGCTGCTTGCCATGCTGCCGAGGCATGTTTTCTCGTCTACTGCTGCAAGCTACCAAACTTGTTATCAAGACACATTTTCTCCTTTGCTACTACAAGTTTTTGGACCTATTGTCAAGGCACATTTTCTCCTCAACTACTACAAGCTGCTGGTCTAACTACCAAGGCATGTTTTCCCCCTGCTATTATAAGTTGGCGGACCTGCTGCCAGGGTACATTTTCTTCCCTACTGCTGCAAGCTATTGGTCATGCCTGCACTTACTAGTTGTGCTTGCACTTGCTACCTTTGCCGGTTGTGTGTTCACTTGCTACTTGTGCTGGTTATACCTACACCTATTGCCTATTACTAGTTGTGTGTGCACTTATTGCCTTTGTTGGTTACGCTTGCACTTGCTGCCTTTGCTTGTTTTGCTTGCACTTGCTACCTTTGCTGGTTGTGCTTGCACTCGCTACCTTTTCAAGTTGTGCCTGCACTTGCTGCCTGTTGTTGGTCATTACTACAAACTTCTAGTTTCTCCTTTCTTTGCTACTTGCCCTTGCTACTATTTCTTGCTGCTGGTTGTGCCTACAAGCTGCTAGTTTCTCCTTGGTTTGCTGCCTACTTTTGCTGCTATTGCTTGTTGCTGGTGCTGCAATTGTTGTTGCTGGTTATATTTGCTACTACACTTGCAGGTATTGCTGCTATTGGTTCCAACTGCTACACGTCTCCTTGAGTGGCTACTCCAACTCCTTCTCCCTTTGGTTTGGCTAGTTGCTGCCTTCTTATTCCTTTGGTGTGGTTGCTACATGCCCTCTTTTTTGGTTTGTTGTGGTTGCTGCACACCTTCTTCTTTGGTTTGGTATGGCTTTCGATTGCTGCACCTTCTTCTCCCTTTGGTAGGGCTGCCTTCTTCTTCTCCCTTTGGTGTGGCTGTCGATTGCTGCAACTCCTCCTTTGGACGTGTGGCTGCCTCCTTCTTTAGTGGTTACTGTCACCTCTTCTTTGATCAGTTGCTGTCACCTCTTCTTGGTCAGTTGCTCTCTCCTTAATGCTGCATCTCTCTTGGCCAGTTGTAGCTCTCCTTAATGGCTGCCTCCTTTGCCTTGACCAATCACTCTCTCCTTCGTGGCTACCTCTCTCTTTGCTGTTCTCTCTTAAATTTCTGCAGCCCACGCATTGGTCTTGCAAGATGCATAAAGGTATTTATAAAGCCTTGAGATTAGGGTTGTATAATCACGAATGGTTAGCATTGATTCACAAAGGTTGCCTTCCAATCAATAGCCAAATTTGATTCCTAAAAATTAGGGTTAATGGTTAACATTGACTTCCTAAAATTTAAGGTCAATGGTCAAGCATCAATGACTAGCTTTGACCCCAAAAATTTAGGGTTAACAGTTAATATTGACTCATTGACTTCATTTGACCTACTATCAATGATTTTGGACAACGACATTCAAAGCATTAAATTAACTCAAACAAATGCTATCAAGAAGGATGCTACCAAAAGGTTGGATAAGTGTTTAAGTAAACAAAGAACTCATTCTATAGGGAAGAAAGGACTTGGCTATATTAAAAAGCCAAATGAGAGTGTAGACAAGAAGAAAAAAAATTGTGTTTGTGCCTAAAAGCAAACATAATGACATTATGGAGAAGAGAAACCAACCCAAGTTAAAATGGATTAGAAAAGATATGATGAAATCTCTTATCCAAAGGAGACAAGTTGTTAAAAATGAAAAGAAGGTTGCCACGACAAGTGCTGAAGATAGGAGAGATGAACTTGTTGAAAGAAGAAAATTCAAATTTGAAGGATTTTGCTGGTGTTGTTGTAAGTATGGGCATAAGGCTAGTGTATGCTAGAATAATGGGCCTATAATAAAGAGGAATGTAAGGAAAAAGTCTAAGGGGAGAGTCTATCAAGAAAGGAGATAGCTTCAAGTGAAAAGAGGCCAAATTTCCCTAAGAAACAGATTTGATATGTTGGAAGAAATCTGTGGAAGATGAGAAAAGGTTGGACATATTGTTGAGGAATGCTTGACATTGCTACCTGGTCAAAGAATGCAAAGAAGAACACTTGCATATGCTCCTATGTTTGGCCAAAGAAGAAGAAGAGGAATGGAATGGAAATGGTTATGGTTATGGAAATAGCCTTAAATGCTTTTTTTTTTAAAAAGGCAATGGATCGTAAATAATGGTTGCTCTTCACACATGATAGGAGACTCTAAGGTCCTGAAGGAAGTAGAAAAATATGATGGAGGGTCAGTCACATTTAGCAATGATGGTGCCTTAAAGATTAAAGGTGTTGGTGTTGCTGAAATTATTACAGAAAAGCAAAAATCAGAAAAAGTGCTTTATATTGAAGGGCTAAAACATAATCTAATCAGTGTTAGCCAACTTTGTAATAATGGGCATGAAGTTACTTTTAGTAAGAATGACTATATGCCAAAAAGATTATGCTATGGTGCTGTTCTTACATAGAGAGAAAGAACAAATGGAAACTTATACCAAGTTTCTAATAGTAAAAACACATGATACATGGGCACCAAAGATGAGAATTTGTTGTGGCATAAGAGATTAGGACATCTCGGACAAAAGGGGTTGAATAAATTGTCTAAAAATGAAGCTGTGAAAGATGTACCCAAGCTAAGAATAGAAAAAAGATGTAATTTGCAGCACATGTCAAAAAAAGAAAATGGTGACTGCTACACACAAAAATGTGGAAATTCAAACAAAATAGCCATTGAAGCTCATTTATTCAGATGTTTGTGGGCTTATGAGACAAAAAACATCAAAAGGTGATAAGTACTTTATTTCTTTTATTCATGATTTTACAAGAATAACTTGTATTATGTTCTTGAAACATAAATCAGATGCTCTTAATAATTTCAAGAGCTATAGGAGGTTGGTTAAAAATCAATTAGGGTAAAGAATTAAAAGACTCAAGACAAACAATGAGACAGAAAACACTTGCAATGAATTTGAAAATTATTTGGAGAAGTATGGAGTGAAGCATGAATATGCTAGTCCCTACACACCCCAATAAAATGAAGTGGATGAAAGAAAGAATAGAAGTCTAGTGGATACGGCAAGGACTATGTTAGCTTAGCATGGTACCTTACATGGCTCCTGAAAAGAGGCTATCACTATTGCAACTCAGATTTAAAATAATGCTTAATAAGACCATATACAGAAAAGACACCCTATGAGTTGTGAAATGGAAAGAAGCCAATTGTAAAACATTTTAAAATATTTGCAAGCTCATACCTCATTAAAATTAAAGGCAAAAATCTTAGAAAATTTGATAAGAAGGCTGATAAAGTTATATTCTTATGCTATGTACCAAATGGAACTAGCCTCAGATGTGACAACAAAAGGTTGTAGAAAATTATAGACAGCTTTGATGTTAAAGTAATTAAAGATGGTTTTATAATGCAATCACAATATAAGGAAGCTAGAGATACTGAGAGTGATATTGAAAAGGAATCTGAAAGTGATAAATCAGAGGTTGTTCAACATAAGGAAGACATTGATTCTCAAATTACAAGTGATGACGAAGATGAATCAAGGCATTCCTAAGCTTATAGAAGAGTTAGAGTTGAAGGTAAGGCTAAAAACATTATTGGTAGCAAAGAGGACTTTTGTAGACTAGGAGTAGGTTAAAAGGTGGAGAACAAACCTCATTGATTTATGAAGTTGAACCCAAGGAAGTGGAAGAAGCATTAAAGCACAAGGAATAGGTATGTGCTATGAATGAAGAGCTTGATCAAATTGAAAAGAACAACACTTGGTGTTTAGTTCTTAGACCTAAAGGGAAAAACAACATTGGAATCAAGTGGGTGTTTACAAATAAGCCCAATGAAAATGGTAAGGTTGTAAGAAATAAGGCAAGATTTGTTTACAAAGGCTACTCATAAGCAGAAGGTAATTTTGAAGAAACCTTTGCTCTAATGGTTAGACTTGAAGCAATTAGAATATTTATCACCATTGGTTCCATAATGCAATCACAGCATAGGGAAGCTGAAGTACCTCTGGAATAATGATGTAGGTCCTTCTGGAATAATCATCAACAAACAAGATGAAGTACCTCTCACCATTTAACCCTTTTGTCCTCATCGGTCCACACAAATCAGTATGCACAATGTCAAGAACTACTTCAAAACTGAACTCTTTGATCTTATACTGCTTTTTGGCATGTTTTTCTTTAGAGCATGTTGAGCAAACATACTCTCTCTCTCTCTCCTGAGGTCGGGAATGTCTTTGATTGCATGAGTAGTGGTCAGCTTCCTCATGTTCTTCTGTGTTGAGTGTCCCAGCCTCTTATGCTAGAGTTGATTTTCTTCTTCTTTGGTGAGAAAATAGCTATTTGTCTTGTCCTCATCAATCACATACAAATTTCTAGCTGTTTTCTTCTCAGCTACAACAGTATTGCCTTCTTTACTCCTTACTTGGCAACCTGTTTTTATGAATATCACTTTATGGTCTTCATTATATTGTTGGCTGATTGATGCTAGATTATATCTTAGTCCTTCAACATGCAGAACATCTTTTAGCTTTCTTTTTCTAATATTTACTAACCCCTGACAACTGATGTTGAGTTAATCATCATTCTCAAACTTGACTCTGCCTTCTCTTGACTTGTTTAGCTTTGATAATTTACTCTTATTTCCTATCATATGTGAAGTGCATCCACTATCAAGGATCCATTGCTTATCCTCATAGTCAGCCTTTAGTGCAATTTCAGCTATATTAGCTACCGCCCTTTTTGCTTTATATTCTTTCCTTTGAACTGGCTTGAAAATAGCTTTTTCCTTTTTCTCAGCATTGACTACACCAATTGTTTTTACTATGCAATCAAGTGCCTTCTAGTGCTCAGGGAGAAGTGTCATGCATCTCTTGGCATTACAGCCATCTTGTCCACAGCTTTCACACTTCTCCACTTCTATCAATACAGAAAACTTGTCCTTTGGAACCACTGGTTTGGGCTTCCACCAACACTCCTTGTCATGTGTCCTTGCTTTTTATACTATATGCAAGAACTCACGACAGGTGTTCTCCTCTGAATTTTGTATTGTCTCCCCCTGTATGCAGCATTGTATCTTATAATGTTGGACATATATACTGGCCTTCTCCACCAGAAGTTATTCGCCTTATGACCTCAAGCTTCTACACGTTCTCTTCATTCATTTTGAGTTGTTGCTGAAGTCTCAGCAACTCTTTCTCCATTCCTTTAATTTTTGAGAATCCTTGAGCCAAGCTCTATTGTAAGGTCTTCACATATTTTGATATGTTCTTCAAATCTTCTCTTCAAGTCAATATGTTCAGCCCTTATTTCATCTTTTTAACTTTCAGTTTCCTAAGACTTCGCTTCAACTTGTTTTATGTGAGCCTCCAACCTTTTTATGTCAATATGTTCAGCCCTTATTTCATCTTTTTTGACTTTCAGCTTCCTTAGACTTTGCTTCAACTTGTTTTATGTGAGCCTCCAACCATTTTATGGTTCTGCCCCTTCTGATTATCTCCTTTGAAGCTGCTTCTAACTTAGCTTCAAGATCTGGTTCTTCTTCATTAACCTCCTCTTCCTCTTAACAGGTTGAACTACCACCTTGAGCTAATGCCATAAAGGCCTACTCATCTAATGATTCTTCATCTTTCTCTTCATTAGCTTTTTCTATCTGACTCACATAACTCTTAAATGAGCCTCTCTTCTTCTTTTGTGGGTTGGAAGTCTTCTTGCTGGACTTCTTTGATTTGAATGATGGTCTTCTCCATTTTGAATTTAGCTCATCATCACCATCCTCATCTTCATCATCAAGTTTCACTTTGCACTGTAAAGTAAAATGTCCAGTCTACCCACAACAACAACATCTCAAGGACAACTGTCCTTTACCCTTCTTAGACCCTTTTTTGAACTTCCTTGTGAAGTATGCCAACACTTCACCTTCACTTTCTTCCTCCTCCTCCTCATCATCCTCACTGGCTGATTCTTCCTCTTCTTTTATCTTCAAGTGTTTCATAGCTTTGAAAGCTGCCTCCTTTGATACCTTTGACATTGAAGAGCTCTCAGTTGACTTTATTCTCATCTCATATGCAATAAGATTGCATTGGAGATCATGCAGAGTCATAGAATTGAGATCTCTACTCTCTTTTATGGCTGCCACCTTTGAGGCAAACCTCTCAGGCAGAATTCTCAGAATTTTCTTCACAATAGATGAGTCCTTTTTGTTCTTCCCATGACTTCTAAGGTCGTATACAGCATCAAGAACCCTGGTGAAGAACTCTTAAACTATCTCATTCTTTTGCATTATGAGGGATTCATATCTCTCCTTGAAAACATGAAACTTGGCCTCCTTCATTCTGCCATTACCTTCATAGACCTTCTGCAATTGTCCCATATCTCCTTAGCAGATTTGCAATCCATAACTTTAGCATATTCAGCATCTGTCAATGCTGAAATGATTTCAAACAGCCTGAATTCCTATGGGGTTGGATCTTTACCTTATTTTGGGGCTCAAAACCCTACTGTACAAATTTCATGATGTTCATGCCCATGGTTGCAAATACCACCTGCATTCTCGCTCTCCACATACGATAGTTAGTTCCATCAAAGATTAGGACCTTCTTGTTGAAAGTAGTGCTGGTATTGGTATCGGCATCCATTTCTCAGTATGCTGAACAAGTTAAAACTTCTGAATTCCTTCAAACTAGTACACTAAGCTATTAAGCTTCAAACTAGTGAACCTGTGCTTTGATACCAATTGAAGTTCCCAACCTGTGCATCTATTAGTTTGTGATACTGAGAGGGGGGTGAATTAGTGTCACATCCCTTAAAAATATACTCTAATAATTTAAGCCAAAGTATTCTACTTATTTAATACTGTAGCTTTCGTCCATACACAGGTATGTGAACAACTTCAAACTCTTCTCAAAAGCGAACTCCTTTTCAGATTCGACTAAGGTAGATCTATTGTTACCTATTAATCACAATAGTCCCCAAAGTCACCTTGCAAACACCTTGCCTATTAGATAGATTGGATGTTCTTGATTAGGTCTTCTTTAGGTTATGGGTTCAATAATACTTTACCTGTGTTCACAACTCAATTCAAAACATATAATGTAAATCAAAGTAAGGACACAAAAGATTTACGTGGTTTCATCAATGTGACGTACGTCCATGGTGGTAGGGACTCTTCCTCTATTGAGACAATCTATTATACTTGAGAATACTAGTGTGGTACTCCTGATATTCACAATGTAGTTACAATGGATGTCTTAATCCTCTGTTCCTTTAACTATTGCAAATACAAAGCAAGTACAATACAAAGAGTGTTACTTACTGTGTCTACCCTTCTTTTAGCTTGTCTTGCCTCTATTGAATTGAATAGGCTGTTTCACTGCCACTTAGAAGTCCACCACAACACTTTCTAACCTCTTTTGAAGAAATCTGGAAATACGTTGAGTTCTTTCCAATGCTTCAGCAAATTCCTTCGCAAGGTTGTTTCACACAACTCCTGCTTTCACCGTCTCACGGCTTCATGGCTTGCATTCATACTTCTGGTCTGCCGTTTCATGTCTCACGGCCTGCCCCTCTCTTCTAATCAGTCACGCTGTTGCACATTCGGGTCTCACACCATCACATGTTCTAGTCTCACGCCGACACACGTTTTGGTCTCATGTTGTCACATGTTCTGTTCTCACGCCGACGCACGTTCTAGTCTCACGTCGTCGCATTTCTGGTCTCACGCCGATGTACGTTCTGATCTCATGTCATTGCATGTTCTCTGGTCTCACGCCAACACACATTTTGGTCTCACGTTTCAGCTCTACGCTCACTTTGCTATTCTCAAGCCTCACGGATACCAGATCTACTCTCTTCCGGGTGGTCTCACAGTTTTCCTCCAGCCGGTGGTGTCCTCTCTCTTGCCATTGCTCACCCTTGTTTTGTCGTCAACTCTTCTTCAGTCATCTATGGTTTTCCTTATTTTTCTATCGATGGTGGTGGCTTTCTCTCTTACGGTGGTAGGTTTCTCTATTATGGTGGTGGCTCTCTCTCTTACGGTGGTGTATGTCTGGTCTAGTGTACTCTTCAAGTAGTCTGTCTCTCTCTGTCTCTCGGTGGTGTTTCTTTGCCGTTGTGCTCTACTGATTCTCTCCAATGTATTTGCCATTTTTCTTTCTGGTGGTACATCTTTCATCCTACCATCCAGCCCCCATTTTCTGTCTTTAATTTTCTCTCTTTTCTACCGATGGTGTAGGGTAGCCGTGAGGTTTTACTTCCTTGCCCCGCCATGTAGCTTCAAATTACTCTCTTGCAATGTAGGTTCCAATTACTCTCTTGTCCTTCCATATGGCTTTACTTTCTTGCCCCTCCATGTCAAATTACTTGACAACAATTATAACCCATACAAGGCTATGGGAACAACATGAATCAAGGCATTCCTAAACTCATAGAAGAGTCAGAGCTGAAGTTAAGGCTAAAAACAATATTGGTAGCAAAGACCATTTTATGTAGACTTAGAGAAGGTTAAGTGGGGCTGAACAAATCTCATTGATCTCTGAACTTGAACCCAAGGTAGTGGAAGAAGCATTAAAGCACAAGGAATAGGTATGTGCTATGAATGAAGAGCTTGATCAAATTGAAATGAAGAACAATTTGTCTTTAGTTCCTAGACTTAAAGGGAAAAACATCATTGGAACCAAGTGGATGTTTAGAAATAAGCCTAATGAAAATGGTGAGGTTGTAAGAAATAAGGGAAGACTCCTTTACAAGGGCTACTCATAAGTCGAAGGTGTTGATTTTGAAGAGTCCTTTGCTCCTGTTGTCAGACTTGAAGCAATTAAAATATTTATAACCATTGGTTCTATAATGCAATCACAGTATAAGGAAGCTGGAGATGCTACATGTGATATTGAAAAGGAATCTGAATGTGATAAATTAGAGGTTGTTCAACATGTGGAAGACATTGATTCTCAAGTACAAGTGATGAAGAAGATGAATCAAGGCATTCTTAAACTCATAGAAGAGTCAGAGCTGAAGTTAAGGCTAAAAACATTCTTGGTAGCAAAGAGGATTCTGTGCAAACTAGGAGAAGATTAAGAGGGGGTCAACAAACCTCATAGATCTCTGATGTTGAACCCAAGGTAGTGGAAGAAGCATTAAAGCACAAGGAATAGGTATGTGCTATGAAAGAAGAACTGGATCAAATTGAAAAGAACCACAATTTGTGTGTACTTCCTAGACATATAGGGAAAAACAACCTTCAAACCAAGTGGGTGTTTAGAAATAAGCCAAATGAAAATAGTGAGGTTGTAAGAAATACGAGCTCACTTGTTCACAAAGGCTATTCATAAATAGAAGGTGTTGATTATGAAGAGACCTTTGCCCATATTGTCAGACTTGAAGCAATTAAAATATTTAGAACCATTGGATCCATAATGCAATCACAGTGTAAGGAAGCTGGAGATGCTTTGAGTGATAATGAAATGGAATTTGAAAGTGATAAATAAGAGGTTGTTCAACATAAGGAAGACATTGATTGTCAAATTGCAAGTGATGAAGATAGTGAATCATGGTAGTCCTAAACTCATAGAAGAGTCAGAGCTGAAGTTAAGGCTAAAAACATTATTGGTAACAAAGAGGATTCTGTGCAGACTAGGAGAAGGTTAAAAGGTGGTGAACAAACCTC
>JAHLGO010000126.1:3496009-3535096 GCA_020615895.1 Ceriops decandra
AGACTAGGAGAAGGTTAAAAGGTGGTGAACAAACCTCATTGATCTCTGAAGTTGAACCCAAGGTAGTGGAAGAGGCATTAAAGCACAAGGAATAGGTATGTGCTATGAATGAAGAGCTTGATCAAACTGAAAAGAACAACAGTTTGTTTGTAGTTCCTAAGCATAAGGTGAAAAACATCATTCCAACCAAGTAGGTGTTTAGAAATAAGCCCAATGAAAATGTTGAGTTTGTAAGAAATAAGGCAAGATTTGTTTACAACGGCTACCCATAAATAGAAGGTGTTGATTTTGAAGAGACCTTTGCTCCTGTGGTCAGGCTTGAAGTAATTAGAATATTTATAACCATTGGATCCATAACCCAATCACAGTATAAGGAAGCTGGAGATGCTGTGTGTGACATTGAAATGGAATCTGAAAGTGATAAATAAGTGATTGTTTGACATGATGAAGACATTGATTCTCAAATTGCAAGTGATGAAGATAAAGAATCATGAGATTCTTGAACTCATAGAGAAGTCACAGCTGAAGTTAAGGCTAAAAACATTATTGGCAACAAAAATGATTCTGTATAGACTAGGAGAAGGTTAAAAGGTGGTCAAGAAACCTCATTGATCTCTGAAGTTGAACCCAAATAGTGGATGGAGCATTAATGCACAAGGAATGTGCTATGAATGAAGAGCTTGATCAAATTGAAAAGAACAATAGTTTGTTTTTAGTTGCAAGACATACAGGGAAAAACATCATAGCAACTAAGTGGGTGTTTAGAAATAAGCTTAATGAAAATGGTGAGGTTGTATGAAATAAGGCAAGATTTGTATACAAAGGCTATTCATAAGTAGATGGTGTTGATTTTGAACAGTTTTTTGCTCCTATGGACAAACTTGAAGCAATTAGAATATTCATAACCATTGGTTCCACATTGCAATAACATCACAAGGAAGATGGAGATGCTGTGTGTGATATTGAAAATGAATCTAAAAGTGCTAAATCAGAGGTTGTTCAACATGAGGAAGACATTGATTCTCAAATTACAAGTGATGAGAAGATGAATCCAAGCATTCCTACACACAAAGAAGAGTCGTTGCTGATATTAAGGCTAAAAACATTATTGGTAGGAAAGAGGATTCTGTGCAGACTAGGAGAAGGTTAAAAGGTGGTGTACAAACCTCATTGATCTCTGAAGTTGAACCCAAGGTGGTGGAAGAAGCATTAAAGCACAAGGAATAGGCATGTGCTATAAATGAAGGGCTTCATCAAATTGAAAAGAACAACTGTTTGATTTTAGCACTTAGACATAAGGTGAAGAAAATGTCATTCCAACCAACTAGGCGTTTAGAAATAAGCCCAATCAAAATGGTAAGCTTGTGAGAAATAAGGCAAGACCTGTTTACAAAGATGCAGCTCTATCCCACTCTCTCTCTCTCTCTCTCTCTCTCTCTCCCTTGTAATATGCCCTTCTCCTTTATAACCAGTTATGTCTTATGAATAAAGCTTTTACTTTCTATAAGTTTATGGTTCTTTCTTTCTTTAATTTGTTTATATAAATTTTACTTGTGTGCTTGTTTTGTGTGTTTTTTTAAGTATGCTTCCATGTAATCCCTATAGTAGCTAAACCTAAGAATGGTATTAAAACTAGGTTTACTAATGCCTTCTTTTATAGAGCAGATATAATAAGGTCTTATATTATGAGGGAAGATTCTTCTCTCCTAGAAAGATATAATGAAATTAAAAGAAAATGGTTCTTTATGACTCTAATGCCAAAGAGAAATACATATGGGCTAATGCTTATACAGAGTATGCCAATCTCCTTAGAATAGCTATTGACATATTTACTTATCTTGAAAAGGCATTCAAAATCAAAAGGAAATCATTTCCTAATTTTGATTCTCCTAATGAATGCTTAATCTTAGAAAAGGAATATTAGAAGTATTTGACTAAAAAAGGAAAGAGGTTAATAGCATACACCCTTCACCACTTAATCCCTCTATTAAAATTGATGAACAAAAGGTTATAGCCTCTCCTTATAAAGCTGATGCAACAACTAGTGCTATTATATAATAGGGCATCTATACCAATGTATATCATTAATCTATTGATTCTTAACTTACTCGTATTGAGCAAAAAGTTGAAGAAGTTACATAGCCAAAGGAAGTAATTTCTAAACTTTATGTTAAACCTAAGATTGAAAATGGAGTTTTATTTAAACCCCTGTCATCTAAAAATATTAATTATAAGATCACAGATAAAAGTACTAATAAAATAAAACTTCTTTTTAAAATTGTCAAAAGGCTTCAAAAAATTAATATAAAAGATAAAGAAGTTACAGTACTTCAATAGGAAACTATTCCTGAACCTCTAATTAAACTAAAGAGAGAAGAAGAAAAAGAAGATCAAGTTAAACTTGAAAAGAAGCCTTTATGCACAAAAAAAAAATACATGTTAAACCTGCTGAAGAAAAAGAGGAATAAATCAAATGTAATTTTGAAAATGAAGATTATGCAAATTAATTACAAATGATGCTTTTATCAGAACAATCAACAAAACCTTCTCTTACTCATGTGAAGGAAATATTTGAACTACAAAAGATGTTTTTATCATAACATTCTAATATGAAAATACCATCGCCTTTAACCAATTCTAAAATGCCTTTAATAAGGCACTTACAAAATTATATTATCCTCAACCAACTCCCATGGATTTTGTCTTAAAGGAATAAGCTATGATGAAGATGAAGACCTTTTTAGGTCTCACATTGAGAGGGGGAGGGGTGAATCAGTGTGAGATACTCAATTTTTACAAATCTATCTAGATTAATCTCTATGACTTATGAAAATCAATGATCAAATTTTATATCTTACTTCTTTATGTGAGAGCAGCCAAATGGATATCAATAAAGTGTCAGCATTAAAGGACATAACAATTTTGACATGGTTCACCCATAATATGTGAACTATAACCATTGGGTGATAGGATCACTCTTAAATCATATAATTCACTCTTTTTATCAAGGGATATAGTTATATTGTGGAAGGATCACTCTTTAACCACTTGCAATGATCTCCCAATCACTTGACAAGTTTATCCCCCAATCACTTGAAGGTTTGATCTCCTGAACACTAGCAAAGTTGATCTCCTAATCACTCTATGGTTTTATCTCTCGATCACTAGATGAGTTGATCTCTTGACCATTTAAAGGATTGATCTCCTGATCACTCCAAGGGTCTCCCACCCTTTATCATGAAGTTTATAAAAAGGTTAGTAACTAACACTTTCTTGAGAAGGATCACTCAATGTGCACAGGCTGCTAATGTAGAAAGTAGATCTTCTCCTTTCTCACTATTGGTCTTTGCTTATGCTTTACCGACCTCTTCTCTACAAGTTGTTTACATTTGTAAGACTACAGGTCTTCTTCCTCTACTATCAGTGTTGCCTCAGCTACTGCCTTGATAGGTTCTTTTCCTCTATTGCCAGTGCTGCCTCTCCTGTTGCCTTGGCATGTTTCTTCCCCTATTGCCAAGGCAAAAATTCACTTGCTGCCTTGGCACGTTGCCTCACCTGCTGCCTTGACAAGTTGCTTAACCTACTACCTTGGCAACTTGTTTTCCTACTGCTACATCTGCTTGCCTTACTATCGAGGCAAGTTTTCTTCTCCTACTATTGGTGCTACCTAACCTATGGTGGGGGAAAGTTTTCTCCTTCTACTATTGGTGCTACCTGCCCTATTGCTAAGGCAAGTTTTCTCCACTAACTACTGGTGCTTGCAGTTGCTGCATGTTGCTGGTTATGCTTGCACTTACTACTTACTATTGGTTGTACCTATTGCTGGTCATGCCTACATTTACTGGTTGTACTTGCACTTGCTGCTTGCTATTGGTTATGCTTGCACTTGTTGCATACTGCTGCAAGTTGCTAGTTGTGCTATTGCAACCTGCTAGTTGCATTGCTACAATTTGCATGTTGTGCTACTACAAACTACTACTGGGATAAGCTTTCTCCTTTACTGCTATTGCTACTTGCCCTTGCTACTATTACTCCCTACCCTTACTGCTATTGTTGCATGCCTTTGCTGCTATTGTTGCCTACGCTTGTTGCTATTTGCTAATTTCTTTGTTACTACAATTGCTGATTCCTTGTTGTTGTAATTGCTGCTAGTTGTGCCTACTATTATACACCCTCTTCTTTCTTAGGTGTGGCTACTAAATGTCTCCTTTGGTTTGGTGTAGCTATTGTATGTCTCTTTTGTTGCACCTTTCCTTGAGTGGTTGCTACAACTTTTTCCTTGGTTAGCTACTGCACGTTTTTCTCTCCTTGGTGTGGCTACTGCACGTTCTCCACTAGTATGGTATGGTTGCTACATATTCTTCTCCTTTCTTTGGTGGGGCTACCTGCTACTACACCTTCTTTGGCCAACTGCACCTCTCCTTGGTGTTGCACCTCTCTTTGTCGGTTATTGCTACACGTTCCTTGGCCAGCTGCTACTATACCATTCTTGACCAATTGCACCTCTCTTTAGTCTCTCTTGGCTGGCTGTATTTCTCTTTTTGGTGGCTACCTGTCACTTTGCCGCTTAACCTCTCTTTGGCTAGTTGCACACCCTTTGCTGTTCTCTCTTAATTTTCTATAACACATACACATCTAGAAAGATGCATGGATGTATTTATAGACTTTGAGATTTAGGGTTGCATAATCCTCAATGGTCAGCATTGACTCCCAAAGGTTACCTTACAATCAACGACCGCATTTGATTCCTAAAATTTAGGGTCAATGGTTAACATTAACTTCCTAAAATTTAGGATCAATGGTTATAGGTCAATGGTCAACCTTGACCCCTAAAATTTAGGGTTAATAATCAATATTGACTCATCGATTTTAGGGCTAACTTGCCATCATCGATTTTTCCCAATGACCTCTCTACATGTCGACAACAGTCATAACATAAAATTAAAAGAACAAATATATGAGATACTATTGACAATAAATCCAATATTAGTCATCAAAGATGGGTTCAATAAGCTAACTATAATTATATAATGTACAATGGTACTATTATCGTTGAATGGAATTTCGATGGCATATCTGAGCATCAAATTTTGTTACTATTACATTACATGATGATATTTGCCACTATAGCCAAAAAAAAAAAAGGTAATTCTAATACAGACATTGCCAAAATTATTACTAGTGGCTCAACAAAACAACATAAAGATTTGTGGAATTTTTTTCTCTCTAATAAGAGAAAACACTAAATTTTTTAAATGAATAAATCTAAATTAGGAGTTATAATCATTAACAATGTTAATACACTAATTTATACAATTATCAATCATTTTATTGGTATAGCTGCTCTATTAGTGGAGAAGACCTACAAGCAACTCATTAATTTGAGATGTTTAGACTTATCCCAGACATACTCTATAAAGCTACAAGACTTAATAATATTAACAAAAGAAAATAATTTAAACATGGATCTTATTGATAAAATTTTAGATTCATTAGAAAGACATGAATTAGAAAAGTATTTGCAATGGCTTAAAAGTTTAAAATTATAAAACCATAAAAATTTCTTTCTTACAGGGAGAACCTACTCTTAGTGAGCTTAAAGCCAAAATTTCCACTTTAAAAGTAGAAAGAAAAGAATTAAAAGGAAAAGAAAAGTCTTTGAATTTTTTAGAAACATCTTTAAAGGATGTAATAGGTAAGCCTAAACTTAATATTGTTATTAGAGTTATTACTCAAAAGTTGCATACCCATATTGCTATACTAATCAACAAAGTGTATGCCTTTTCTACTACCACCTTAATTGATTCAAGTGCAAACATGAATTGTATTAATGAAGGGTTAATACCCTCCAAATAGTTTTCAAAAACAATAGATGTGTTAAACACTGTTGATAAAAAGAAACTTGTTATTCAATATAAGTTATCTCAAGTTGCTATATGCCACAAAGGAATATGCTTAGAAATTCCTTTTGTTGTTGTTAAAAATTTGTCTTAATATGTGATTTTGGACATTCCCCTTTTGCATATGTTATACCTTATAAAAAGAAATTAATAATCATGATACTTTTTCAAAAATTAATGGAAAACTTATTAGTTTTAAATTTATATGTCTCCCAATATAAAGAGATAGATATAATTGAGAAAGATATTAAAAAAAAAGAAAATTTTATTTATTCTCTTCAAGATGAGATAACTTATAGGCATATATGAGAAAAAATATCTTCTCCCATTATTATTACTTGAATGCAGGAGATATAGAAAAAAAAATGAAATCAATGATATATGCTAAAATTCCCATTGCTTTTTGGGGAAGAAACAAACATTTTGTTGATTGCCTTATGAGTAAGATTTTAAATAAAGTCAGATTTCTACTAAGGCCTATAGCTATAAGTCCTAGGCACTTAGAAATTTGTAAAAATGAAATTTAAGAACTCCTTAATAAGGGACTAATTAGAAAAAAGTTCAAGTCTTTGGAATTGTCTAGCTTTCTATGTGGAAAATAATGCCAAATTGAAATGAGGCGTTCCAAAATTGGTTATCAATTATAATCCTTTAAATAAGACATTGAGATGGATTAGGTATCCAATACCTAATAAAAACGATTTGGTCAATAGGCTTTACGAGGCCAAAATATTTTCAAAATTTGATATGAAATTTGGTTATTGGTAGATCTAGATCCATAACAAAGATAGGTATAAAATGGCCTTTACAATGCCTTTCGGGCATTATGAATGGAACATTATGCCTTTCAAAATAAAAATGCTCCTTCTAAATTTCAAAAGATTATGAATGAAATATTTTATACTTATACAACATTCTTGATTGTATATATTGATGATGTATTAGTCATTATTAATACCATCAAAGAACATTCTAAACATTTGCATTTATTCTTTAATGTAATGGAAAACATTGGTTTAGCCACTTCAACTAAAAAGACGAAGTTATTTCAAGCCAAGTTTCATTTCCTTGGTCACTTAATTGAAAATAGTTCTGTCATTCCCATAGATAGAGTGATTGAATTAGGGAAAAAATCAGTTGCAATGATTCTTGGAAAGTTGGAATCATATTTATGATTTTTATCATGACTTAATAGATCTTTGCTAGGTTGCAAGGAATCTTATCTATTTTTCATTTTGAAATCAAGTTTATTAAAAGAAATTATAATTCTTTATTGATTTCCTAACTTAAGAATTTTTGTAGGGATCAATTCATGAGTAAACATCCACTCCTCCAAAGGACATAGTCTCCAACCAAGTTAGTTATTTCATTGGCCAAAAATACAAAAAAAAAAAATAGTGAAGTTGAAAAACTTCAAGAAGATGCTTATGAGCTTACTATTGACAAAGGGTTATTTAACCCACTCATTCCAAAATATTTGGATTATCTATGCACCATTGAAAATAATTATCTACAATTAATGCCAAATAAGGTGCCTACCCTATTGCTAGGGCACATTTTTTCCTTTATTGCTACAAGCTATCGAACTTATTGTTGGGACATGTTTTCTTCTCTATTGCTACAAGCTACTGGACTTACTACCGAGGCACATTTTCTTCCCTTCTACTAGACTTGTTGCTGACACATTTTCTTCCCTGCTGTTGGACTTGCTGTTGGGACACATTTTCTTCCCTATTGCTGTGAGTTACTGGACTTGTTATCAGCGCATGTTTTTTCTTTCGTTGCTACAAGTTAATGGACTTGCTACCAGGACATGTTTTCCTTCCTACTGCTGTGAGCTGCTGAACCTACTGTCGGTCATGCTTGCACTTGCTACTTATTTTTGGTTATGCCTGCACTTGCTACCTTTGCTAGTTATGCCTGCACTTGCTGCTATTGCTTGTGCCTGTATGCTACTGGTTTCTCCTTAGTTTATTGCTTGCCCTTGTTGCTATTGCTTGGTGCTAGTTATGCTTGCAAGCTACTGGTTTCTCCTTGGTTTGCTGCTTACCCTTGCTGCTATTGCTTGCTGTTGGTTGTTGCAATTGCTAGTGCTAGTTATGCTTGTTGCTGCACTTACTGGTATTGCTGCTATTGCAACCAGCTGCTGCACCTCTCCTTGAGTGCCTATTCCAACTTCTTCCTAGGGTGGCTGTTGCAACTCCTTCTCCTTTTGGTTTGGTCAACTGCTACCTTCTTCTTTTCCCTTTAGTTTGGCCAACTACTACCTTCTTCTTTCTTTCGTGTGATTGCTGCACACCTACTTTTCTAGTTTAGTGTGGCTGCTGCATGCCCTCTCCTTTGGTTTGGTGTGGCTATTACACACCTTCTTCTCTGGTTTAGTGTGGCTGCTGCATGCCCTCTTCTCTAGTTAGGTGCAGCTACTGCACACCTTCTTCTTTGGTTTGGTGTGGCTGCTACATGCCCTTTTCTCTAGTTTGGTGTGACTGCTACATGCCTTCTTCTCTACTTTGGTGTGGTTGTTGCACATTGTCTCCTTTGGTTTGGTGTGGCTACTACATGTCTCCTTTGTTGGTTTGGTGTGGCTTCTGGCTACTACACCTTGTTTTCCCTTTGGTAGGGCTACCTTCTTTTTCTCCCTTGCATATGGCTGCCGGTTGTTGTAACTCCTCCTTTGGTTAGTGTGGCTGCCTCGTTCTTTGGTGGTTGCTGTCGCCTCTTTTTTGGCCAACTATTGCTGCAACTCCCTTGGCTGACTACTCCTCTTCTTGGTGGCTGCCTCCTTTGCTTTGGCCGGTCACTCTCTTCTTTGGTGGCTACCTCTCTCTTTACCACTCAACCTCTCCTTGGCTTTAAGTTTATCATTCACCTTTGCAGCCCTTGTTGTTCTCTCTCAAATTTCTGCAAAACACATCTTCTTTGAAAGATACATGGGTGTATTTATAAAACCTTGAGATTAGGGTTGCACACACATCAATAGTCAGCATTGATTCCCATAGGTTGCATTATAATCAATGACCAGATTTAATTCCTAAAATTTAAGGTCAATGGTCAACATTAACTTCCTAAAATTTAGGGTCAATGGTTAAGGGTAAACGATTAACCTTGACCCCTGAAATTTAAGATCGACAATCAACATTGACTCATTGACTTTAGGGTTGACCTGCCATCAACGGTTTTGCTCAACGACCTCTTTACATCTCAATGACATTTATAACATCAAATCAACGTATACAACTCTGTGAGAGAGTGTTGACAATAACTCCAACATTAGCCATCATAGATGGGCTCAACAAGCTCCCCCTTTAGATTTGTTGGCAACACATTAAATCCACAAATCAACAATTAAGCATAAGTACAACCTTTGACATTCATAGCTCACCTTGAAACATGTATCTCCCTTAAATGGGCTCTTCTTTTTTTCTGCTTCTCCCCATTTATTTATCAACCTACTCCCCCTTTTAATTAGTATATCCTCTCTTTGGATTTATACAAAATATCTCCCCCTTTGATAACAAATCCAAAGAATAAGAGAAGTGGGAAGGGAAGAGGGACCCCTGCCCCTCTCTGTGTAAGACCTAAGAAAGTCCTCATCACAATCTCTCCTCCTAGATGTTGTTACAGTCTCTCCTTTTCTACGGCTCACATTTTTGTAGCTCTCTCTTATGGTCTGCAGCAACCCTCTTGCCCTTCTTTTTTATGGTCTATAGTAACCCTTTTGTTGTTCTGTCTTATGGTATGTAGCAACCTTCTTGTCGTTCTCTCTTATGGTTTATAACAACCCTCTTGCTATTGCTCTCTTATGGTTTGCAGCAACCCTCTTGTTGCCCTCTTATGGTCTGTAACAACCCTCTTACCATTACATCTCTTTTTCTTTTATAGCACACACCTCTCTTGGTAGTTGCATGGATATTTAGAGGCCTTTGAGTTTAAGGTTGTCCTATCATCAACAATCAGCATTGATTCCCAAAGGTTGCCTTACAATCAACGATGGTCAATGATCAACAATTAGCATTGAATCCTAAAATTTAGGGTCAACGATCAGCATTGACTACATGAATTTAGAATTGACTTGCCATAAACAATTTTGACAAATGATCTCTCTACATCCCAACGGTATTCATAACATCAAATTAGTAAGGACAATTATGTGAGATATTGTAGACAATAAATCCAACATTAGCTATCAAAATGGGCTCAACACCAAGTTATAATTCTTGGAACTATAACCTTTGCTTTAGACCTATTGGCCATTAATAAAGTTATTGTTCTATTATTGGCATATTGTACGGGAGTCTCCTTAATGCTAGGAATTGTGGCATTCATAACCTCATAATGAATCTTGTATATCAAAATTAAATTGTCTAATGCAAGCATTATATCAAATCCTTTAGTTTTAATATCCAAACATAATGCGTACATTAAATTCAATTCAAATAAGGAAAAAGTGAAGTTAGGAAAGCAAGAAAACCAAATTGGTCTTCCACTTAAACTAGATTCAATTACTCCTAATAAGGAGTCATGGAAGTGACTTGTCATGGACTCAAATAATTGTTGAGTTATTTAAACTTAGTCTTCTTCATGACATGCCCAAGGAACTCTTGAATCAATTTGTTATACACACCCTAACAAGCTGGGAAACAAGTTAGGTTGATCATATCATAACCCTAAGGAAAATAAGTCCTAAAAGCCCCAATCTTAAGATGCCACAAAGGATGATCACTCCTTTGATAAGTCAAGACAATGTATTCATCCAAAAACACAAGAAAGTAAAGCAAACCTTGTTAATATGCTCATATGGTAGCACAAGATATTAGCAACACAATTCATTATAGTTATATAGCTGATAGTTATGAATCCTCTCCAACCCTTAGATCTATAGGTATATGAGAAAAGCAAAAGACTCAAAAATAAAAGATGCAAAGTTTGCCCTAAAACAAAGTACAATTAACAACAAATTATGTCAACCTAAGACAATGTGACTTTTCTCCCTTAAGATCAACTACCACCTTCAACCCCTAACTTTAAATCAAATCCTTGGCACTGATAACATTCCTATGCCCAACTACTTTAAGACTATGGATGTGCATAAAGCACACTTAAAACCACACAAAATTTAAAGAAACATATATAAATCACATAAACACAACTTGACTTTGGTATTTACACTAAATATTAGATTTAATGTGACAAGCGCATGAATAAAGAATTGGTAATCTTATTCCATTGAATTCCATAAAAACGAAGAGTTATTGATCATAATTAACTTTTCTTGCATAATTCAAATGGTCAATCATTTGAAGAGAGAGGCTGTCACTATATTTCTCACTAATAATTCATCTCCTTTCATTGCACAAAATCATTCACCTAAATGATTTCTATTTAGCCTATATGGCTACATCAAATGTAAGATTCTTTGTGACATGCTGTTGAGCCCATCTTTCGTAGCTAATGTTGGATTCATTGTCAATAACATCTCACATATTTGTCCTTGTTGATTTTATGTTGCGAATGCTATTGAGATGTAGAGAGATCGTTTGTCAAAACCGTTGATGGCATGTCAACCCTAAATTCAATGAGTCAATGTTAACCATTGACCGTAAAATTTAAGAGTTAATGCTAACCATTGACCCTAAATTTTAGGAATCAATGTTGACCGTTAATTGTAGAGCAACCCTTAAGAATCAATACTAACCATTGATTGTAGGGCAACCCTTGGGAATCAATGCTGATCGTTGATGATAAGGCAAGCCTAAACTTGAGGCTTATAAATATATCCATGCAGCTGTCAAGAGAAGTGTAAGCTGTAGAAACATAATAAAGAAATAAAGAGAATAACGAAGAGCAACCACCAAAAACCATAAGAGAAAGCGTGCTACAAAAAAAGAAAGGGTGTGCTACAAACCAAGAAAAAAGGGCGACATTAGAGGAAGATGGTGTGCTTTGCACATCAAAAAGAGAGGGCAATAGCAAAGGAAGAAGGTATGTTCTACAGACCAAAATGAGAGGGCAATGGCAAAGAAAGAAAAGGGTGTGTTTTGCAGACCATAAGAGAGAACAGCAAGAGGTTGCATGCTGCAGAATAAAAGACAATAGTTTAATAAAATAATCACAATAGTTCCCAAAGTCACTTTTCAGACATCTTGCCTAATAGACAATTCAGATGTTCTTGTTTAGGTCTTCATTAGGTTATGGGTTGGCTAATACCTTAGCTGCGTTCACAATTCAATTCAAAACACAGAATGTAAAGCAAATTAAGGACACAAGAAATTTACGTGGTTTCGTCAACGTGACGTACATCCACGGTGGTAGGGACTCTCTTTTATCAAGACTATCCACTATACTTGAGAATTCCAGTTACAATGGATGTCTTAATCCTCTGCTCCTTTCATTATTTCAATTACTAAGTAAGTACAATACAAAGAGTGTCACTTACTGTGTCAACCTTTCTTTTACCTTGTCTTGCCTCTGTTGAATTGAAAGGCTACTCCACTGCCGCTTAGAAGTTCACCATAACGCTCTTTAACCTCTCTTGAAGAAATCTGTATATACGTTGAGTTATTTTCGATGCTTCACCGAATTCCATCTCTAGGTTGTCTCACACAAGTCCTGCTTTCACCGTCTCACGATCTCACCATCTCCTATTCCACATCTCATGGCTTGCTTCATGTTTCTGCTTTGGTGTTAAAAGTCTCATGCACATTTTTGTTTGCACCCTTTGCTGGTCACACGCCTTACCACCATTTCTAGTTTGCACTTGTCCATTTCACACCTCCAGACAGCTTGGTTTGCTCACCTGGTGGTCTCCTCTTTCATGGTTTCTCCTCTCTTCCCTTACAGACAGTGTGTTGTCTCCTCCGTCACGGTTTTGCTGCACTCCTCCGTCACATTTTGCTGCACTCCGCACTCCTCCCATTTTTGGTTTTTGCCCTCACATCACATTGCTGGTTTTCGTCTCTTCTAGGAGTGGTGCATTTTTGGTTTTGCCCTCACCTCACGTTTCTAGTTTTCTTCTCTTCTAGGGGTGGTGTGTTTCTGGTTTTGCCCTCACCTCACATTTCTGGTTTTCTTTTCTTCTAGGGGTGATGCGTTTCTGGTTTTGCCCTCTTTGCTAGTTTCATGCTTCATGCACTTGTCCAGTTCTGGTTTCTTCTCCCACGGTTTTCTCTCTCTTGCCATCACACGGTTTTCTCCTTGCCATGTCATCCATTTCTCTCTCACTGTCCAACCGAGTCTCCTTTCTTTTGCTCTCCCGTTTCTCTTCAATGTTGGCTCTCCTGGTTCTGGTTTTCACATTGTCTCCCTCTTCTGGTCTGTATCCATGTCCTCTCTTCTGGTATGTGTGTGTTTCTGCTCTTCTGATGGAGTCTCTCTCTCTCTCTCTCTCTCTCTCTCTCTCTCTCTCCCGGTGGTGTATGTCTGGTCTGGTCTGCTCTTCCGGTGGTGGGTGCCTCCTTTTCTAGTTTGTATCCGTTTAGCTCTCCCTATGACTGCTTTCTCATAGTTTGTTTTTCTGGTTTTTGCATTTAGCGCTCCCATGTTTTCTCCTTGCTGTCCAGCCGTGTATTCACTCTTCTTTTTGCTATGTACCACTTTGGCCATTTCCTTTGTTTTGCCGTGTTAGTGTTCTGCCGTGCTGGTTTTGTCGTGCTGGTTTTGTCTCTTCCAGCCATTGGTGTTTTGTTGTTTACTGTATTTTGCCGTTCCTTTGTGTTTTGCCATCCAGCACTTGCTTGTGTTTGCAAAATGCTCTCTTATGTTGGCCTTACTATTGCCATGCTCTCCTCTTACTGTTCTGCTCTCTTGCTGTGTTGTTTCCTTGTCATGTATTCAATTGTGTTGGCCTTTCTCCTTTGTGTTTGGCTGGTTGTCTCCTTGCTTGCACGTCTCTTCTTTGTGTTTGGCTGGTTGTCTCCTTGCTTGGATGTCTCTTCTTTGTGTTTGGCCAGTTGTCTCCTTGCTTCTTGCCTTTATGCAGTAGATTTACTTTCTTGCCCCTCCATGTGGCTTTACTTTTACTTTCTTGCCCTTCCATGTTGCTTTACTTTCTTGCACACTTAAACCTAGTTGACAACAATTTCAACCCATACAAGGCTATGGGAACAACAATCTATCCCTTTGTAATTGTTGGCAACACTTATAACAAAAGTCACTATGCAGCAGTTTCAACTCCCCCTTTCTTAATAGCTCCTCTTGCACTATTGCTTCTCTCCCCCTTTGCCAACCAATTAAAAATATGAAAAACTTGTAAAGTAGAGATGGAGGATTCACCTGAATTTCTTACTTGAGGAGGCATTCGTACAGACAGACTCATTCTGTGCTTTTTAAATAGCTCTGTGGACAGAGATTTAGTTAGATCTTGTGTAGCCTCTTCAACAGATTTAGGTTCAACTTGTGAGAATAAAGCAGTAACTCCCACAATTCTTCTTCTTCTTCTTTGGCTTTCTTTCTTGTACAGTCTTAGTTGCAAGAGGATCACTGTCTTCATCTTCAGACTCACTTTTCTCTAAGTCTGAACTTACTTCTTGTTCCTTTTTTTTAGGCTGGTTTGATTCTTCATCTATCTTGAAGTCAACTTCTTTATTGTCCTCAGCTCCTCCATTCTATATTATTTTCCAGTTCTCATCTATTCTCACGTCAGTAGATGTGATCACTTTTCCCAACTTATGTAGGAAAACTCTGTAACCTCTTGTCTTTGCTGAGTATCCCACAAAGATGCCTTCATCAGACCTAGCATTGAATTTTCGTAAGTTTTGCTCCTTGTTCTTCACAAAACATAGGCTGCCAAAGATTCTAAAATACTTGGCTGTTGTCTTCTTGCCACTCCATCGCTCATATGGAGTCTTATCAGTATTGGGCCTTAATAAAACTCTATTTAGTAGATGAACAGCTGTAAATGTTGCTTCTGTCCAAAATCTTGTGTGAAACTTGTATTCTAGCAGTAGAGTTCTTGCCATTTCAACCATAGCTCTATTTTTCCTCTCCACCACCCTATTCTATTGAGGTGTTCTTATTGCTACCATCTGATGGTGAATACCATGCTTCTCAAGGTAATCTTCAAAAGCTTCGTTTGTAAATTCAGTGCCTTGATTTGACCTTAATACCTTGATCTTCCTTCCACTCTCATTTTTAGTCTATATCTCTTGAAGCAATTCAGAACTTTTGACTTGTGTTTGAGGTGCATGATGTAGGTCCTTCTGGAATAATCATCAACAAACAAAATGAAGTACCTCTCACCATTTAGCCCCTTTGTCCTTATCGATCCACACAAATCAGTATGTACAATGTCAAGCACTGCTTCAAAACTAAACTCTTTGGTCTTATACTACTTTTTGGCATGTTTTCCTTTAGAGAATGCTGAGCAAACATACTCTTTCTCTCTCCTAAGGTTAGGAATGTCTCTGATTAGTTAAGTAGTGGTCCGCTTCCTCATGTTCTTCTGTGATAAGTGTCCCAACCACCTATGCCAGAGTTGATTTTCTTCTTCTTTGGTTAGTAAACAACTGCTTGTCTTATCCTCATCAATCACATATAAATTTCTAGCTATTCTCTTCCCAACTGCAATAACCTTGCCTTCTTTACTCTTTACCTGGCAACCTATTTTTGTGAATATTACCTTATGGTCTTTATTGCATAGTTGGCTGATAGATGCTAGATTATATCTGAGTCTATCAATGTGCAAAACATCTTTTAGCTTTCCTCTTCCAATGTTTACTGACCCCAGACCATTGATGTTGAGTGAATCATCATTGTCAAACTTGACTCTACCTTCTCTTGACTTGATTAGCTTTGACAATTTACTCTTGTCTCCCGTCATGTGTGAAGTACATCCACTGTCAAGGATCCACTACTTATCCTTTTAGTCATCCTTGAGTGCAATTTTAGCTATATTAGCCACCTCCCTTTTAGCTTTATATTTCTTCTTTTGAACTGGTTAGAAGATAGCTTTCTCCTTTTTCTCAGCTTTGACTACACCGCTTGTTTTCACTGTGCCATTGAGTGCCTTCTCTTGCTCAGGGAGAAGTGTCATGCATCTCTTGACATTATGGCCATCTTGCCTGCACTATTCACACTATTCCAAGTTTGCCAATATAACAAATTTGTTCTTTGAAGCTACTGTTTAGACCTCCACCAAGAATCGTCGTCAGTGTGTCCTTTCCTTTTATAGTATGTGCAAGAACTTACGACAAGTGTTCTCCACTTAATTTTGTATTGTCTCCCCCTATATATAGCATCCTATCTTCTTAAGCTGGAGACATATACTGGCCTTCTACACTAGCAGTTACTCACCTTATGACCCCAAACTCCACAATAAAGACAGTGAGTTTGAAACTACCTCTTCTTGGGTCTAATCACAGCTTATTTTCTTTTGTTCATTACTTGTTGTGTAGGCAAGGTTGCTGGCTTCTTTGCTTGTGTGGCTTTCATTTTAGCCACCTTTTTCTCCTTCTTCTGTTCAGCCATTGCCCATGGCTGGCTGACCTTCTTTTCTTTTTGAGACATGGCAGCTATGGGCTGCTGCTCTTTAACCACATACATCTTTTTTAGCCTAGCTTTAGTTTGATAATTGTCTTCTCTTCTTTAGTTATCTTCTCCTAAGTCACAGCCTTCTCTTTCAATTTCTGTGGCAAAGTCTCATTCTTTTTTTCTCTTGTAGATCTTGTTTCTCCTACCATTTTAAAATTTTGTAAGTTCTCCTCACTCCTTTTGAGTTGTTGCTAAAGTCTTAGCAACTCTATCTCCATTTCTTCAATTGTTGAAGTCCTTGAGCCAAGCTCTATAGTAAGGTCTTCGTATATTTTGATCTGTTCTTCAAATCTGCTCTTCAAGTCAATATATTCAGCTCTTATTTCATCCTTTTGACTTTCAGCTTCCTCAAACTTTGCTTCAACTTGTTTTATGTGAGCCTCTAACCTTTTTATGGTTCTGCCCCTTCTGATTATCTCCTTTAAAGCTGCTTCCAACTGAACTTCAAGATCTGGTTCTTCTTCATCAACCTCCTCTTCCTCTTCAGAGGTTGAACTACTACTTTGAGCTGATGCCATAAAGACATGCTCATCTGATGAGTCTTCATCTTCCTCCTCGTCAGCTTGTTTTGACTGACTTATATAACTCTTAAATGAGCCTCTCTTCTTTCTCTACAGGTTGGCAATCTTCTTAGTGGACTTCTTTGATTTGAATGATGATCTCATCTTGAATTCTACTCATCATCACCATCCTCATCTTCATCATCAAGTTTCACTTTGCATTGAGAAGCAAAGTGTCCAGTCTATCCACAACGATAACATCTCAAGGACAATCATCCTTTTCCCTTATTAGACCCTTTTTTGAATTTCCTTGTGAAGTAAGCCAATACTTCACCTTCACTTTCTTCCTCATCATCATCCTCATTGGATGATTCTTCCTCTTCATTTATCTTCAAGTGCTTCATAGCTTTGAAAGTTGCCTCCTTTGATACCTTCGTTGTTGTAGAGTTTTTAGCTGACTTTATCCTCATCTCATATGCAATAAGATTGCACTGGAGATCATGCAAAGACATAGAATTAAGATCCCTACTCTCCTCTATGGCTGCCACCTTTAAGGCAAACCTCTCAGGCAGAATTCTCAGAATTTTCTTCATAATAGATAAGTCCTTCTTGTTCTTCCCATGACTTCTAAGGTCATTTATAGCATCAATAACCTTGGTGAAGAACTCTTGGACTGTCTCATTCTTTTGCATTCTGAAAGATTCATATCTTTCCTTGAACACTTGAAGCTTAGCCTCTTTTATTCTACCATCACCTTCATAGATTTTTTGCAATCTGTCCTATACTCCTTAGCAGATTTGCAATCCATAACTTTGGCATACTCAGCATCTGTCAATGCTGAAATGATAATGTTTGAGGCCTTCCCATTTATCACAAACCACCTTAATTCCTTTGGGGTTGGATCTTTACCTTCTTCTAGGGGCACAAAATCCTTCTGTACTGATTTCACCACGTTCATGCCCATGGTTGCAAATACCACCTACATTCTTGCTCTCCACATATGGTAGTTAGTTCCATTGAAGATTGGAACCTTCTTGCTATAAGTAGTGCTGGTGCTAGCTAGCATCCATTTCACAGTATGCTGAACAAGTTAAAAATTCTGAAATCCTTCAAACTAATACACTAAGTTGTTAAGCTTCAAACTTGTGAACCTGTGCTCTGATACTAATTGAAGTTTCTGACTTCTCCCTAGGATCTATTAGTTTGTGATACTGAGAGGGGAGGTGAATCAGTATCACCACATTTCGTAATTCACAGGTAAGTGAACAACTTCAACCTCTTCTTAAAAGTGAACTCTTTCTCAGACTCGACCAAGGTAGATCTATTGCTACCTACTAATCACAATAGTCCCCAAAGTTACCTTTCAGACATCTTGCCTAATAGACAATTCCGATGTTCTTGTTTAGGTCATCGTTACGTTATGGGTTGGTTGATACTTTAGCTACGTTCACAACTCAATTCAAAACACATAACGTAAAGCAAATTAAGGACACGTGAGATTTATGTGGTTTCGTCAATGTGACGTACATCCATGGTGGTAGGGACTCTCCCTTACCGAGACTATCCACGATAATTGAGAATTTCAGTTACAATGGATATCTTAATCCTCTGCTCCTTTCACTATTGCAATTACTAAGCAAGTACAATATAAAGAGTGTCACTTAATGCGTCTACCCTTCTTTTATCTTGTCTTGCCTCTATTGAATTAAAAGGCTGCTCCACTGCTGCTTAGAAGTTCACCGCAATGCTCTCTAACCTCTCTTTATAAAATTTGGAAATACGTTGAGTTCTTTCTAATGCTTCACTGAATTCCTTCTCTAAGTTGTCTCACACAACTCCTGTTTTCACCATCTCACGATCTCACCCATCTCCTATTCCACATCTCATGGCCTGCCTCACATTTCCGGTTTGGTGTTGCACGTCTCACACACGTTTCTTGTTTGCACCCTTTGCTTGTCACACGCCTTACCACCATATCTGGTTTGCACTTGTCTGTTTCACTCCTCCGGGCAGCTTGGTTTGCTCTCCCGGTGGTCTCCTCTTTCATGGTTTCTCCTCTCTTCCCTTACAGACAGTGTGCTGTCTCCTCTGTCACGGTTTTGCTGCACTCCTCCATCACATTTTGCTGCACTCCACACTCCTCCCATTTCTGGTTTTTGCCCTCACATCATGTTTCTGGTTTTCTTCTCTTCCAGGTGTGGTGAATTTCTGGTTTTGTCCTCATCTCACGTTTCTGGTTTTCTTCTCTTCCAGGGGTGGTGCATTTCTGGTTTTGCCCTCACCTCACATTTCTAGTTTTCTTTTCTTCCAGGGGTGGTGCGTTTCTGGTTTTGCCCTCTTTGCTAGTTTCATGCTTCATGCACTTGTCCGCTTCTGGTTTCTTCTCCCATGGGTTTCTCTCTCTTGCCGTCACACGGTTTTCTCCTTTCCTTGTCATCCGTTTCTCTCTCACTATCCAGCTAGGTCTCCTTTCTTTTTCTCTCCCGTTTCTCTTCAATGTGGGCTCTCCCAGTTCTTGTTTTCATGTTGTCTCCCTCTTCTAGTCTGTATCCGTGTCCTCTTTTCTGGTGTGTGTGTGTGTGTTTCTGCTCTTCCAATGGAGTCTCCCTCTCTCTCTTCCGGTGGTGGATTTCTCTCTCTTACGGTGGTGAGTGCCTCCTTTTCTGGTTTGTATCCGTTTAGCTCTCCCGGTGACTGCTTTCTCATGTTTTGTTGTTCTGGTTTGTGCATTTAGCTCTCCCATGTTGTCTCCATGTTGTCCAGCCATGTATTTACTCTTCCTTTTGCTGTGTACCACTTTGGCCAGTTCCTCTATTTTGCCATGCTAGTGTTCTACCATGCTGGTTTTGTCGTGCTGGTTTTCTCTCTTCCAGCCATTGGTGTTTTGTCGTTTGCTGTATTTTGCCATTCCTTTGTGTTTTGCTGTCCAGCACTTGCTTGTGTTTGCCGTATGCTCTCTTATGTTGGCCTTACTCTTGACATGCCCTCCTTTTGCTGTTCTGCTCTCTTGCCATGTTTTCTCCTTGCCATGTATTCAATTGTGTTGGCAATTCTCCTTTGTGTTTGGCCAGTTGTCTCCTTGCTTGGACGTCTCTTCTTTGTGTTTGGCAGGTTGTCTCCTTGCTTCTTGCCCTTACACAGCAGATTTACTTTCTTACCCCTCTATGTGGCTTTACTTTTACTTTCTTGCCCTTCCATATGGCTTTACTTTCTTGCACACTTAAAACTTAGTAGACAACAATTACAACCCATACAAGGCTGTGGGAACAACAACTTCATTTCTTGCTAATGATGCTTCCTCTTTTGTTTCAAGGTCTCACTCATACAAAATGATGATGAAGCTAAGTTTTTTTTGTCCATACTAGACATTAGATTCTTTGCAACAAACTTGTTAATGCACCATTTATAGTCTAAATCTAATAAAGTCCAACAATTATAGGAGTCATTTTATTGCATTGCTAGAATGGTTTATTACCTTAAAGATGAAACCAGCACTTCATTTCTTGCTAACAATGCTTTTTCTTTCATTACAAAGAGCTATTCAGATAAAATGATCATCAAATTGACTTTAGTTTGTACACTATCGAGCCCATCTTTGATAACTAATGTTGGACTTGTTATCAACATTATCTCACATGGTTGTATATGTTGATTTGATATTATGAATGTCGTTGAGATGTAGAGAGGTCATTGGGCAAAACCAATAATGATAAGTCAACCTTCAAGTTGATGAGTCAATATTGACTATGACCCTAAATTTTAGCGGCCAAGATTGACCATTGACCTTAAATTTTAGGAAGTCAATATTGACCATTGACTCTAAATTTTAGGAATCAAATTTGGCTGTTGATTGTAGGGCAACCTTTGGGAATCAATGCTAGTCGTTGATGAATGTGTAACCCTAATCTCATTGCTCTCTATAAATACCCCCATGCATCTTACAAGGAGAGTTGTATGGGATCTAAGAGAGAACATGCATGCCGCAAAAAATTAAAAGAGAGTTGACCGAAGAGAGGTGAATGGCAAAGAGAGTGGCAACCATCAAAGGAGAGAGTGACCGACCACGGCAAAGGAGGTAGCCATCAAGGGAGTTACAGCAACAGCTGACCAAGAAGGAGGTGATAGCAACCACTAAAGAAGGAGGCAGCCACACTAACTAAAAGAGAAGTTGCAACAACTAGCAACCACACCAAAGGAAGAAGAAAAAGGCAACCCAACCAAAGGGAGAACAAGTTACAGCAGCCATCAACCACACCAAACAAAAAAAGAGGGCTTATAGCAACCGCATCAAACCAAAGAAGAGGGTATGGTATGTTGCAGGCACACCAAGAAAGAAGAAGGCAGCAGTTAACCAAATCAAAGGAAAAGAAGAAGGTGTGCAGCAGCCAATGCAAGGAGGGAGAGACATGTAGCAACCACACCAAGGAAAGGTGCAACAGCCGGCCACACTAAGGAGAGTGCAATAGCTGGCCATCACAAGGCCAATTGTAATAGTCGGCCACCACAAGGCCAATTGTAATAGTCGGCCACCACAAGGCCAATTGCAACAATCGGCCATCATAAACGCCAATTGCAGCAAGTCTACCAGCAATGGAGACAAACCAACAAGGACAACAAGAATCTACAAGTCTGGCAACAAAAGAGACAAACCAGCAGCATGTCTAGGAGGTGTCCTAGCACTAGTAGCATATCAAAGAGGGTATAACAGCACTAGCAACACGTCCAAGAGGGTGTACCAGCACCAGTAGCACATCAAGTAGGGTATACCAACACCAATAGCACTAGTAAGAGGTCCCTGCACTAGCAGGTCTGCAGCAACAACACTAGTAAGAGGGTCAGTCCCTACACTAGCAGCCCCAATAGGCATGCACCAGTAGTACCAACAGCATTCAATATCACATTATTAAGTAATACAAAACTAGTTAGGATTTTTACTTTGACTTTTATACCTAGTTATCATTAATTGTAGTCTTTTTAAGAATTCTTAATTAAAGGGATATCTTATAATTAAGGGTTCTCTTATATAGGTATATTAAGAAATACCTTTTCCTTATAAGATTGTAATATTTACATGCCTATATAAAAGCTACAACAATGTAAAATAAGAATCAAGAAGATTGAGGTATTTTTAGTAAGCTTTGTTTTACCTTCTTGTGTTCTTAGAAGAAGACATTGTCCTTTGGGTTTTAATCTAATCAATCCTACTTGTTTCCTAGCTTTTTAGGGTATGCATAACAATTTGATTCAAGAGTTCTTGAGGTAGGTCACCTAATGAATTCTTTATCACATTCACACCAAATAATCATTATATTAACTTTTGTAATTAAATAAAATGTCTCTTTAAAGCAAAGGCCATCACTTAAGTTACAACTATTGGAAATCTCTCTATATATTGTTTTTAGATCTTTTATATTTGTTGTGCAGTTATAAACATTGCAAATATATTTGCTTGGTTTAAAAGGCCATAAGAGATTGGTATTAGAGCCTAGGTTTGAAGGATAAAGGAGCTATTTTCTTATAAAAAGGAAAATAGAATGAGACGCAAATTAAGTAATATGGATTCCAATATATGCAAACGGAACCCAAAACCAATGTTGGTATAAGATCTTTCTAATACAAGTTAAAGGATTGGAGTTCTGACCTAATGATTATAAAAGAACCAAGAACCAAAACTCTAGGATTCCGATGTCATTCCTAGCAATAACAAAGTTGAAGATAAATTCTGTTGAACTAATACACTTAAGCATGAAAGTTCAAAATTATTTCTTAAATAACTAAAGAAAATAACTCATTCATTCATGAAAAGGTCTCCTCCCTTTCCAGCCATTTTTTCCTTTCATATGTTAACCCTCAAAACCCTAGCAAATTAATTGTTCTAAGCTGTATAACTTAGTAAAATAAATGCTACTAAGATAGGCTTACTAATGAAATTTGTCCTATCCATTATATAATAATAAAACCTATGAAAATAATTCATTCAAACGCTTAAACACAAGTTGCCAACTCCAACTTCCTTCCTAAGGCCATTACTTTCATATTCCTCTATAGATGACACATTTGCAAGCCCTAGTGAGGCCTTTATCATCCTTAATTGATGCCTAGTAGTCTCTTTTGTAAATGAATGTTGCACAACAAGTTGTTGAGTGCTTCCTTTATTTTCTTTGCACTTGTCGTTGGTCCTCCAAGGTTTGACAAAGTATTAATTCCCTTGTTGACTTAAGCTAGTATAGAATGAATTCCATCATTCCCTCTCTCCTTAAAATGATTTTTCCTCTTGTCAATTGACATATTATAATCAATTCTTCTAATATGAAACCCCTTTTTTATCTTAAGTTTAATTTGAGGTTGAGACATTGTGTAAATTGTTTGCTTTGCTCCTTTCGGATTTTCTTTAATTCTAATTAGCTAACTACCCACTAATTAGGGACTTATGTTGGTGTAGGTGTTTTGTTGTGTAACAACACTCACATTTGATTCCAACCTAGATGTCTCTACTTTGTAAAGTGAAGTTGTGACTTCTCTATCATCAAGTTTAATCTAAAGATTCAACTCTAAAGGGTCAATAAAATTAACTACTTTCCTAATTTAGTGATATAAACTTGATAAAACCTTTCTAAGACTACAAAAGTCTTCTCACTCAAGAAATTAGGAAACTATTTTCTTTTGATTTTCTCATTCAAAGAAAATTTTTAATTCTTGAGAAAAGGTCATCTAATACCATTTTTTGTTGATCTCATTTTTTAGAAAGTAAAATGACTCTTTAGTATTTCTTGCATCTTTAATCTCAATGGTGAGGACATTTATAGTCTTATCCTCATCTTTATAACTCTTGTCTAAGAATGAGGGAGAGTGAGGACATGAACTCCCCATTATTGATGCTAAAGTAAATAAAGGGAATTCAATCTTATACTATAAGTAAATAATATGCTCTTTTGTTTTTCTAATTTCTTCATACTCTCATACTCTCAAGAGACTTGTGAAGGAACTAAAGACGTTAAATATGTTGACCAAATAGTTATGAGAGAATTTAATCTCAACATCACTATCATTGTATTCAATGAGTTCCTCAATTTGACTATTTTGCCTTTTGATAATCTCAATAGCCTTTTTAGGGAACTACTTTTTAGATAATTTAACCTAATCCTAGCTAATAGTTTTAGGGACCATTATATAGGTCCTATCCTTATTAATGAGGAATCAAGTAGTTAACCCTTTCTCAATAAATAACCAACTTGAAATTTCTTTCATTATAAAATTGCTGGTATTTATAACCTTATAATGAATCCTTCAAATAGGAATTAAATTATTTAACTAAAGCATCATTTCAAAACCTTTTATCTAGATTTCAAGACAAAATGCATGAACCAAATTTGAATTTATCAACAAAAGAGTGATATTGGTCCATTACTTAAACTTGACTCTACTACTCCTAATAAGGAGTAATGGAACCTATTATGTTTCATGTGGTAAAGAATAACAAAGTTATTTAAGGCAGAGCATAACAAAGTTATTTCAACCCAATCATATGACTGGTTTAACCACCACTTGCACCATGCCTAACTTTAGAAACTTAAACTTCATTTTATGTGAGCTAATAAGCTTAGGAAGCAAAAAGGTGAAATCTAAATAACCTTGAGATAAAAAAAAAACTATCCTCTTCTATAGTTTTAACCATGTGGTCCATTTTAAAAAAACCCTAATTTATGGTAGATTGAAGAAAAGGGAAGGGAAGAAAGATGCCTGGAATTTAAAAATCTATTATCTATATTTTCATTTATATTTATTTCTTTATTTCTACCTTTATTACTATTGCTATTACTACCACTACAACAACCACTAGTACAAGGCCTACTATCACTAAATGGTAATGAATGAGATAGTCTACTTACACTTAGAAATCCCTTACATTGGTCAATGATTTATAACTTCACCCCTGAACATGGCCACTTGTGTTAACACAAGGATTCCACAACTATGTGATAATGGATTTTCAAGATTTATAAGCAAGTATGACTTATACCCTATCTCATTCCCACCAAAAAAATGATGTTAATGAGGCTCTAATAACACTCTCATGTGGCTCATATATGACAACCTACTAAATTTATAAAGTCTTAAACCTATCTTTGATGACTAATATAGATTTGTTGTCAACAGCATCTTACATAATTGTCCTTGTTAATTTGATGTTATAAATGTCATTGAGAAGTAGAGAGGTCGTTGGTCAAAATTATTGATCATAGGTCAACTTTAAAGTCAATGAGTCAATGTTGACCATTGATCCTAAATTTTAAGAGTCAAGGTTTACCGTTCACCCTTAACCGTTAACCCTAAATTTTAGAAGTCAATGTTGACCATTGACCCTAAATTATAGGAATCAATTTTGATCATTGGTTGTAGGGCAACCCTTGGGAATCAATGTTGACCATTGATGATTAGGCAACCCTAAAATTAAGGCTTATAAATATAACCATTCATCTTTCAAGATGTGTGTGCTCTGTAGAAAATTTAGGAGAGGGTGTAATAAAGATATAGGCATGCGTGCTATGCAAAAACAAAAGAGAGGGTGTGTGTGTGTTGTGCACAAACCAAGGAGAGATATGCAGTGGCAACCAATCAACCACAGCAGCAAACCAAGGAGAGGTGTGCATGTAGTGGCAACCAATCAACCACACCAAAGGAGAAGGTATGTAGCAACAAACCAATGAGAGGTGTGCATCGACAACCAATCAACCAAACCAGGGGAGAAGGTGTGCAGCAGCAACCAAGGAAACCAAAGGCATAAGGTGTAGCAGCAATTGAAGAATCCAAAGGTAGAAGGTGTAACGACAACCAAAGAAACAAAAGAAAGAAGGTGAAACAACAACCAAAAGAAGCTGTAGCAACAACCAATCAAAGAAGGTGCAGCGGTAATCAATCACAGAAGGTGTAGTGACAATCAACCAAAGAAGGAGGAAACAGTAGCAGCATCCAGAGGAAGAATGAGAGTGCAACTACAACTAGGAGAAGGTAGCAGTAGTTGTAAGGAAAAGGTAGCAATTGCGACAAGGAGAATGCAACAATTACAACAAGGAAAAGGAAGCAATTGCAACAAGGGGAAGGCAGCAAGTAAAGCAAGGAGAAGGTAGCAATTGTAGCAAGAAATAGGTAGCAATTATAGCAATGAGAAGGTAACAAATTGCAGTAAGGAATAGGAAACAATTGTAGCAAGGAGAAGGTAGAAAATTATAGTAAGGAGAAGGCAATAATTGTAGTAAAGAGAAGCCAAAAATTGCAACAAGGAAAAGGCAACAACTGCAGCAAGGAGAAGGTGGTAGCAATAACAAGGAAAAGATAGCAGTTGCAATAAGGAGGAGGCAATAGTTATAGTAAGAGGAAAAAAGAGGAGCAACTACAAGAAGAAGGAGCTTATAACAACTTATAACAGCAAAATAAGCAACCAGTAGAGAAGAGAAACCTACGGAGGAGAGATAGCAATAGCGAAAAAAAAGAAAAGAAAAGAGCTGGCAGCAAGCGAGGTAGCACCAATTACAAAGGAAAGAACTTGCCAAGGCAAAAGGATGTAACATTGGCAACAGAGGAAGAGAACCTACAGAAAAGAGAACTTACATAAAAGGGATAGCAATAGCAGTAAAAAGAAAAGGAGAGAACTTGCAAAGGATAGACCAGCAAAGCTTGAGTAAAGACTTGCAGTAAGGAAGGAGAAGATCTATTTTTTGCAACAACAGCCTATAGACATTGAGAGATCTTTATTAGGGAAGTTTTTATTATAAAGATTTTATGTACTTCTTGAAAAAAGGTAAGAGACCCTCAGAGTGATTGGGGGATCATTGTAAATGGTTAAGGAGTGATCCTTCCAAAACATCAACTATATCCCTTGATAACAAAGTGGATTGTGTAATCTAGGAATGATCCTATCACACCATGGACATAGCTCTCATATTGTAGGTAAACCACGTCAAACGTTTTGTGTGTTCTCAGGTACTCACGCCTAATTGGTATCTATATGACCTCTCTCACATAAAGAAGCAAGATAAAAATTGAATTATCGACTTTAACAAGTCAAAGAGGTTTAATCCAAATAGATTTGGTAAAAAGCAAGCATCTCATAATGATTCACCCCTTCCCCCTTTCAATGTGAGACCTAAGAAGGTCCTCATCAAATGTTATTAGAGCCAATTTCCTCTATTGATCCATTTATTACTATTGTGAATCTTTACATTTACTGTTGGTTAATATCATGGATCACATGAACAATGTTAACAACAAGTGCATTCCCACTTTTGATGGACAAAATTCTTAGTTATGGAAGAATAGAATGCTCTCATATCTGATGTCTTTTGGTTTGGATGTGCTTGAATCTACTATTAGTGGCTTTACCCCTGTTGCTGAAGGTGCTACTATGACACCTATTGATAAAAAGAATTTAGAGTGTGATGGAAAGGCAAGAAATGCCTTATATGCTTCCTTATCAGACAAAGAATTCACTAAAGTGATGAGGTGCAGTACAACCAAACAAATTTAGAACAAATTGAAGAATATTTATGAAGGAGACAAGGTTGTGACCAAAGTCAAGCTACAAATCTAGAAGAGCAGATTTAAAGACATAAAGATGCTGAATGATGAATTTGTGGATGTCTTCTTTACAGGAGTAAATAAAATTGTAACATCCATTAAAGGTTATAAATAGGAGATCAACGACGCTACTATGGTAAGGAAGATAATTAGAACCTTACTGAAAGCTTTCAATGGAAACGTTGCCTCCATATAAGATAGAAATTTGGATAAGCTGCCCCTAGATGATTTGCACAGCATATTAATGTTCTTGTTTAGGTCTTTATTAGGTTATGGGTTGGCTAATACTTTAGTTGCGTTTACAACTTAATTCATAGCACATAATGTAAAGCAAATTAAAGACACACGAGATTTACATGGTTTCGTCAACGTGATGTACATCCACGGTGGTAGGGACTCTCCCTCTACCGAGACTATCCACTATACTTGTGAATACAAGTTACAATGGATGTCTTTAATTCACTTCTCCTTTTACTATTACAATTACTAAGCAAGTACAATAAAAAAAGTGTCGCTTACTATGTCTACCCTTCTTCTAACTTCTCTTACCTCTATTGAATTGAAAGGCTGCTCCATTGCTATTTAGAAGTTCATCGCAATGCTCTCTAATCTCTCTTAAAGAAGTCTAGAAATACATTGAGTTCTTTCAATTCTTCCCTGAATTCCTTCTCTACGTTATATCACACAGTTCTTGCTTTCACCGTCTTACGGTCTCACCCATCTCCTTCTCTCACAATCTCACTGTCTCACGGCTCGCCTGTCCGTATCACTCTCTCTTGCTGTACAGCCAAATTTCTCTCTTCTCGTCGGATTTCTCTCTCTTACTGCCAGAGTTCTCTCTCTTCTCGCTGGATTTCTCTCTCTTCACCGGATTTCTATCTCTTCATCCATCTTTGATTTTGTCTATGGTTTCTCTCTCTTTGCTTAGCCAGATCTCTCTCTCACTGTCCAGTTGGATCTGATTTTGGCCATATCGACTCCTTTGTTCCGGCCATCTCCTCTTTCTCTCTCTCTCTCTCTCTCTCTCTCGACAATTGTTCTTTATTGCCATCGATATCTGTCTCTTCTATGGCCATCTGGGTTCTTCTTCCATTGGTCTTCTTTTCTTTGTCCTGCCATACAGCCCCATCTAGCCATCACCAATTTTCTATCCTGTTGACCCATTTCTCTATTTTTCCGACCGTCTATTTCTCTCTCTACCATGTTGTCTCCTTGTAGATCGCTGGTGTGCCGTTCCTCACGGGTTTCTCTCCTTCTGCTGGTCTACTACAGTTTGGCCGAGTTTCCCTTCTCCTTGTTGGGTTTCTTCTCCTTCTGCCGTCAACTCATTTTGCTTAATTTTTTTCTTTTTCTTCCGTCTTTCCCTCAATTGTTTCGGCCATCTGCTCTATTCTTTTTACTGACCACTCTATCTCCTTTTTTGGCTGTCCACCTTTGCTGCTGTTTTCCTTAATTTTTTGGTCATTGATGGCTACAATTTCTCTTTCTTTGGATTCAATAGGTGCAATTTTCGACGATATTGTTCATTATGGCTACTCTTTTCTTTTGCAGGTGGTGTTCTTCTGTATAGGATTTGGTGTTCTTTTTGGTTGGTTGATTGTCTATGTTTTGTTAAATGCTCAATATTCCCGACCCCTTGTTCTTTGTCTTCCAAGACCATTATACACTCCACTCCATGAAACCCTAATAAGGCTTACGTGGTGAATTTTCATTTTTGCCCTTCTATGTGGCTTTACTTTCTTCCACACTTAAACGTAGCTGACAACAATTACAACCCATACAAGGTTGTGGGAACAACAATCTCCCCTTTGTAATTGTTAGCAACACTTATAACAAAAGCCACTATGTAGCAGTTTCAACTCTTAATAGCTCTCCCTGCATTGTTGCTTCTCTCCCCCTTTTCCAACCAATTACAAATCTGAAAAACTCACAAAGTAGAGATGGAGGATTCACCTAATTTTTAAACTTAAGGAGGCATTCGCACAGACAAACTCATTCTATGCTTTTCAAACAGCTCTATGGATAGAGATTTAGTTAAATCTTATGCAGCCTCTTCAACAGATTTATGTTCAACTTGTGAGAGTAAAGTAGTAGCTCCCACAATTCTTCTTGTTGTAACTCTTGATGATGGGTCACCTATGATCTGATCTACTTAATGAGCATTGATCTATGTTTTCTTTGTCCTTTTACCTTGCCTTATCTTAGTTGCAAGAGGATCTCTTTCTTCATCTTTAGACTCACTCTTCTCCCAGTTTGACCTTACTTCTTGTTCCTTTTCTTCAGGTTGGTCTAATTCTTCATCTACATTGAAGTCATCTTTTTCTTTGTCCTTAGCTTCTCCATTTTGCATTGTTTTCCAGTTCTCATTTATTCTCACATCACTGAAGGTGATCACTTTTCCTAGCTTATGTAGGAAAACTCTGTAACCTTTTGTCTTTTTTGAGTATCCCACAAAGATGCATTCATTAAACCTAGCATTGAATTTTCCCAAGTTTTGCTCCTTGTTCTTCACAAAACATGGGCTGCCAAGGACTCTAAGATACTTGGTTGTTGTCTTCTTCCTAGTCCATAGCTCATATGGAGTCTTATCAGTATTGGGCCTTATTAATACTCTGTTTAGTAGATGCACGGCTGTAAATGTTGCTTTTATCCAAAATCTTGTGTGAAACTTGGATTCCAGCAGTAGAGTCCTTGCCATTTCAACCACAGCTTTATTTTTCCTCTATACCACCCCATTCTGTCAAGGTGTTCTTGCTGCTACCATTTGATGACGAATTCTATGCTTCTCAAGATAATCTGCAAAAGCTTTTTTTGTAGATTCAGGGCCTTGATCTAACCTCAATACTTTGATCTTTCTTCCACTCTCATTTTCAGCCAATCTTTTATATCTCTTGAAGCAATTTAGAACTTTTGACTTGTGTTTGAGGTGCATGAGGCAGGTCCTTCTAGAATAATTATCAACAAAAAAAATGAAGTACCTCTCACCTTTCAACCTTTTTGTCCTCATCAGTCCACACAAATCAGTATGCACAATGTCAAGCACTACTTCAGAATTGAACACTTTGGCCTTATATTACTTTTTGGCATGTTTTCCTTTAGAGCATGCTGAGCAATCATACTCTCTCTCTCTCTCCTGAGGTCAGGAATGTCTCTGATTGCATGAGTAGTGGTCAGCTTCCTCATGTTCTTCTGTGATAAGTGTCCTAACCTCCTATGCCAGAGTTGATTTTCTTAATCTTTGGTGAGTAAGTAGTTACTTGTCTTGTCCTCATCAATCACATATAAATTTCCAGCTATTCTTTTCCCAGCTGTAACAATATTGCCTTCTTTACTTTTTACCTAGCAACCTATTTTCGTGAATATCACTTTGTGGTTGTCGTTGCATAATTGGCTAAAAAATGCTAAATTATATTTGAATCCTTCAATGTGCAGAACATCTTTCAACTTTCCTTTCCCAATATTCACTGACCCTTGACCACTGATGCTAAGTGAATCATCATTGCCAAACTTGACTCTACCTTCTCTTGATTTGTTTAGCTTTGAAAATTTACTCTTGTCTCCCGTCATGCACGAAGTGCATCGACTATCGAGGATCCACTGCTTATCCCTATAATCAGCTTTTAGTGCAATTTTAGCTATATTAGCTACCTCCCTTTTTGCACTGTACTCCTTCTTCTGAACTAGTTGGAAGATAGCTTTCTCTTTTTTCACACCTTTGACTGCACTGCTTGCCTTTATTGTGACATTAAGTGCCTTCTCTTGCTTAGGGAGAAGTGTCATGCATCTCTTGGCATTATGGCCATCCTGCCCACACCTTTCACACTACTCCAAGTCTGCCAATATAGCAAACTTGTTCTTTGAAATCACTGGTTTGGGCCTCCACCAATAATCCTTGTCAATATGTCCTTGCCTTTTATAGTATATGCAAGAACTCACAACAGATGTTCTCTTATGGATTCTGTATTGTCTCCCCCTGTATGTAGCATCGTATCTTCTCAATTTGGAGACATATACTGGCCTTCACCACTAGCAGTTAATTGCCTTATGACCCCAAACTCCACAATAAAGGCAATGACCTTGAAACTGCATTTTCTTAGGTCTAATCACAGCTTGTCTTCTTCTGTTCATCACTTGCTGTGTAGCTAGCTTCTTTGCTTGTGTGACTTTCATTTCAGTCACCTTTTTCTCCTTCTTTTGTTCAGTCATAGCCCTTTGCTGGCTGACTTTCTTTCCTTACTGAGACGTAGCAACTATGGGCTGCTGCTTTTTAACCACATACATCATCTTGGCCCTGGCTTTGGTTTGATAACTGTCATCTCTCCTTCAATTATCTTCACTTGAATCACAACCTTCTCTTTTAACTTCTATTGCAAAGCCTTCTTTTCTGTTGTAGAACCTGTTTCTCCTACCACTTTAAACATCTGCAAGTTTTTCTCTCTCTTAATGAGTTGTTGCTGAAGTCTCAACAACTCTATCTCCATTTCTTCAATTGTTGAAGTCCTTAAGCCAATGTCTATGGTAAGGTCCTCACATATTTTGATTTGTTCTTCAAATCTTCTCTTTAAGTCAATATGTTCAGCCCTTATTTCAACTTCCTCAAACTTTGCTTCAACTTGTTTTCTGTGAGCCTCTAACCTTTTTATGGTTCTGCCCCTTCATATTATTTCCTTTGAAGCTGCTTCCAACTCAACTTCAAGATCTGGCTCTTCTTCATCAATTTCCACTTCCTTTTCAAAGGTTGAACTAACACCTTTAACTGATGTCATAAAGGCATGCTCATCTGATGATTCGTCATCTTCCTCCTTATCAACTTCTTTTATATGACTCACATAACTCTTAAATGAGCCTCTCTTCTTCCTCTGTGTACTGGCAGTCCTTTTACTGGACTTCTTTGATTTGAATGATGACCTTCTCCATCTTGAATTCAACTCATCATCATCATCCTCATCTTCATCATCAAGCTTCACTTTGCACTTAAAAGCAAAGTGTCTAGTCATAACAATAGCATTTCAAGGCCAAATGTCCTTTTCCCTTCTTAGAGCCCTTATTGAATTTCCTTGTGAAGTATGCCAATACTTCACCTTCACTTTCTTCCTCCTCATCATCATCCTCATTGGATGATTCTTCCTCTTCTTTTATCTTCAAGTGCTTCATAACTTTGAAAGCTGCCTCCTTTGATACCTTCGATGTTGAGGAGCTCTCGGTTGACTTTATCCTCATCTCATATGCAATAAGATTGCATTGGAGATCATGTAGAGACATAGAATTGAGATATCTACTCTCCTCTATGGCTGCTACCTTTGAGGCAAACCTCTTAGGCAAAATTCTCAGAATCTTCTTCACTATTCCATCTTCTTCTTCCCATGACTTCTCAAGTCGTTCACAGCATCAATAACCCTAGTGAAGAACTCTTGGACCGTCTCATTCTTTTTCATTATGAAAGATTCATATCTCTCCTTGAACACTTATAGCTTAGCCTCCTTCATTCTACCATCACCTTCATAGATTTTCTGCAATCTGTCTCATATCTCCTTGGCAGGTTTGCAGTCCATAACTTTAGCATACTCAGCATCTGTAAATGCTGAAATAATGACATTTGAGGCATTCCCATTTATCTCAAACTGCCTTAACTCCTCTGAGGGGGGCTGAATTAGTATCACCATAATTTGCAATTCGCAAGTAAGTGAACAACTTCAACCTCTTCTTAAAAGTGAACTCTTTCTCAGACTTGACTAAGGTAGATCTATTAATACCTAATAATCACAATAGTCCTTAAAGTCACCTTTTAGACACCTTGCCTAATAGACAATACAGATATTTTTGTTTAGGTCTTTGTTAGGTTATGGGTTGGTTAATACTTTAGTTGTATTCACAACTCAATTCAAAGTACAGAATGTAAAGCAAATCAAGGACACACGAGATTTACGTGGTTTCATACATCCACGGTGGTAAGGACTCTCCCTTTATTGAGACTATCCACTATACTTGTGAATAGAGGTTACAATGGATGTCTTTAATTCTCTGCTCCTTTGACTATTGCAATTACTAAGTAAGTACAATGCAAAAAGTGTCACTTACTGTGTCTACCCTTTTTCTATCTTGTCTTGCCTCTGTTAAATTGAAAGGCTACTCCACTGCTGCTTAGAAGTTCACCATAACACTTTCTAACCTCTCTTGAAGAAGTCTGGAAATACTTTGAGTTTTTTCAATGCTTCATTGAATTCCTTCTCTACGTTGTATCACACAGTTCCTACTTTCACTATCTTACAGTCTCACCTATCTCCTTGTCTCACGATCTCACTGTCTCATGGCTCGCCTGTCCATTTCTCTCTCTCTTGTTATCAAGCTGGATTTCTGTCTCTTCCCGCCAAATTTCTCTCTCTTCACCGGATTTCTCTCTCTTCATCTGTCTTCGATTATGTCGGTGGTTTCTATCTCTTCGTTCAGCAGGATTTCTCTCTCACTGTTCAGCTGGATCTATCTCACCATCTAATTGGATATGATTTTGGCCATATCAACTCCTTTGTTTCGACCGTCTTCTCTTTTTCTCTCTCTCGACAGTTATTCTTGGTTGTCATCGGTATCTCTCTCTCTTATGGTCATCTGGTTTCTTCTTCTGCTAGTCTTCTTTTCTTCATCTTGCCATCCTACCCCATCTACTTGTAACCAGTTTTCTCTCATGTCGACCCATTTGTCTGTTTTTCCAACCATCTATTTCTCTCTTTACCATGTTGTCTCCTCATAGATTGCTGGTGTGTTGTTCCTCACAAGTTTCTCTCCTTTTACCAGTCTGCTCCAATTTGGCCGTCGAGTTTCCCTTCTCCTTGTCAGGTTTCTTCTCCTTCCACTGTCAACTCATTTTGCTGAATTTTTTTTCTTTTTTGGTCGTCTTTGCCTCAATTGTTTCGATCGTTTGCCCTATTCTCTTTGCTGACCACTCTATCTCTTTTATCAGCCATCCACCTTTGCCACCGTTTTGCTCAATTTTTTGGTCGTCGATGGCTGCGGTTTCTCTCTCCTTGCCATTGACAGCTATTCAATTTCTGATGATACAGTTCAATTTTCAACAACACTGTTCCATTTTCGATAATACCGTTCACTACGGCTACTCTTTTCTTTTGCAGGTGGTGTTCTTCTGTCTAGGGTTTGGTTAGTCGGTTGTCTAGGTTTTGCTGAATGCTCAATATTGTCGACCCCTTGTTCTTTGTCTTCCAAGACCATTATATACTCTACTCCATGAAACCCTAATAAGGCTTACGCAGTGAATTTACTTTCTTGCCCTTCCATGCAAATTTACGTTTTTGCCCTTCCATGTAGCTTTACTTTCTTACACACTTAAACCTAGTTGACAACAATTACAACCCACACAAGGTTGTGGGAACAACACAGGCCATGGAAGTGAGAGGAGAGTCTTCTTCAACAAATGTCATCAAGAAGGATGCTATCAAAAAATTGGATGAGTGTCTAAGCAAAGAAAGACCTCATTCTATAGGGAAAAAAGGACTTAGCTATATTGAAAAATCAAATGAAAAGATAGCAAAGAAAAAGAAAATTGTGTTTATGCTTGAAAGCAAACACAATGATGTTATGGAGAAGAGAAACCAACCCAAGCTAAAATGGGTTAGGAAAGATGTGATGAAAACTCCCATCCAAAGGAGACATGTTGTCAAAGATGGAAACAAGGTTGTCACAACAATTGCTGAAGATAGGAGGTATGAACTTGTTGAAAGAACAAAATTTAGATTTGAAGGATTTTGGTAGAGTTGTGGTAAGTATAGGTACAAGGCTAATATGTGCAAGAGTAATGAGCCTATAATAAAGAGGAATGTAAGGCAAGAGTCTAGGGGGAGACTCTATCAAGAAAGAAAATAACCTCAAGTGAAAAGAAGTCATATTCCACTAATAGATTTGATATGTTGGAATAAATCTATGAAAGATGCAAAAAGGCTAGACATACTAGTAAGGAATGCTTAACATTACTGCCCAGTCAAGGAGTGTAAAGGAGAACACCTACATATGCTCCTACATTTGGCCAAAGAAGAAGAAGAAGAAAAGAAATGGCTATGGTTATGGAAGTAGCCTTAAAAGCTTCCAAGAAAGAAAAGCCACGGATATTAGATAGTGGCTGCTCTTCACACATGATAAGAGAATCCCACAGGAGGTAGTAAAATATGATGGAGGGTCAATCACATTTGGCAATGATAGTGCCTTAAAGATTAAAGGTGTTGGTGTGCTAAAATTGGTGTAGAAAAGTTGAAATCGAAGGAAGTACTTTATGTTGAAGGACTAAAACACAATCTAATTAGTGTTAGCCAACTTTATGATGATCATGAAGTTACTTTCAGTAAGAGTGGCTGCATAGTAAAGAAATTAAGTGATGGTGCTATTCTTACTAAGGGTAAAAGAACAAATGAAAACTTATACCATGTTTCTAGAAGCAAAAATACATGCTATTTAAGCACCAAATATGAGATTAGGACATATTGGACAAAAGGGGCTAAGCAAGTTGTCCAAAAATGAAGTTGTGAAAGATGTCCCCAAGTTGAGAAGAAAAAAGAAATGCAATTTGCAGCACTTGTCAAAAAGAAATTCTACCCACTAAAATGTAGAGATTCAAACAAAGAAGCCATTGGAGAAAATAGCATATATATTCACCAAACCTTTATCAAAAGAGATATTCCAAAAGTTAAGGCTAACTTTATGTGTTCTGCCACCCCGTAGAGGCTGAGGTATGCCTCTAACCTCTCTCCCCTTTCCTTTCTATTATGCTTTGGATTTGTTGTCAAAAGGGAAGATATTTTGCATAAATCTAAAAAGAGTATATACTGATTAAAAGGAGTACTTTGATAAATAAAGGGGGAGAAATTGTCAAGAGGGAGAAGCAGAAAAAAGGGGGAGTTAAAGGTTGTTTCCAATTGGAATTATGCCCACATGTAAGCCTATATGTAAAAGGAGAGATTCATGTTTTAGGGGGAGTTGTGAATGTCAAAGGTTGCTATTTGTGCTTAATTGCTAATTGTTGGATTTAATGTATTGCCAACAAATCCAAAGGGGGAGATTGTTGAGCCCATCTTTAATGACTTATATTGGATTTGTTGACTCATATAGTTGTCCTTATTGATTTGATGTTATAAATGCCATTGAGAAATAGAGAGGTCATGAGTCTATGGTGACCATTGACCCTAAATTTTAGTTAAGGTTGACCGTTTACCCTTGACCATTAACCTTAAATTTTAGGAATCAATTCTGACCATTGATTTTAGGCAACCCTTGGGAATCATTGCTAATTGTTGATTGGGCAAATCTAAACATAAGGATTAAATGCAACCATGCATCTTTTAATATATGTGTGCTTTGTAGAAAATTTAAAAGAGAACAGCAAAAGGGAGTGTTGCAAAGACATAGGCATACATGTTGTGCAAAAACAAGAGAGAAGGCATGCATGTTGTGCACAAACCAAGGAGAGGTGTGCAACAGCAGCCAATCAACCACACCAAGGGAAAAGGTGTGGATGACAAACCAAGGAGAAGTGTGCAGCGATAACCAATCAACCATACCATGCAAGAAGGTGTATAGTGGCAAATTAAGGAGGGGTGTGCAATGGCAACCAATCAACCAAACCAAAGGAGAAGGTATGCAGCAGTAACTAGGGAAACCTATAGCATAATGTACAACAGTAACCAAAGAAAGCAAAGGCAAAAGGTATAGTGGCAATCAATCAAAGAAGGTGTAACGACAATCAACCAAAGAAGGAGGAGACTGCAGCAACATCCAAAGGAAGAAGGAGAGTGTGGCTGTAACCAGGAAAAGGTAGCAACAGTTACATGAAGAAAACAGCAATTGCAACGAGGAGAAGGTAGCAATTAAAGCAAGAAGAAGGCAGCATTTGCAACAATGAGAAGGAAGCAATTACAAGAAGGAGAAGGTAACAACTGCAACAACAAGAAGAAAGTAATTGTAGCAAGGAGAAGGCAGCAAATTGCAACAAGGAAAAGGTAGTAAATTACAGCAAGAGGGAGGCAGCATTTGCAACAAGGAGAAGCCTGAAATTGTAGTAAGGAGAAGGCAGCAACTGCAGCAAGGAGAAGGTAGCAACAACAGGAGGGAAAAAATAGTAACTGCAGCAAGGAGTAGGCAGTAGCAGCAACAAGAGGAAGAAGGAGGAGCGACTACAGAAAGAATGAGCTTGCAATAGCTTGTAGCAGCAGAATCAGCAACCAGCAAAGAAGAAAATCCTGTAAAGGAGAGATAGTAGCAGTGGCAAAAAGAAAATAAAAGAACCAACAACAGATGAGGCAACAACGACATTAAGTGAAGCAGCACCAACAGCAAAGGAGAGAACCTACCAAGGAAGAAAGAGGCAACACCAGTAGCAAAGGAAGAAAACCTACCAAGGCAAAAGGAAGCAGCACCAATAGTAGAGGAGAAAACTTGCTAAAGTAGGAGGAGGAAGAACCTGCAATGGAGAGATAGCAGAAGTGGTAGAAAGAAAAGGAGAGAACCTGCAGAGGCAAGGCCGCAAAGCTTGAGTAAAGACCAGTAATGAGAAAGGAGAAGATCTGTTTTCTGCAATAGCAGCCTATAGACATTCAGAGATCTTTCTTTGGAAGGTTTTTATTATAAACCTTTTATGTACTTCTTGAAAAAGGGTGGAAGACCCTTGGAGTGATTAGGAGATCAATCCATTGAGTGATCAAAGATCAACTCTTTGATCGAGATATCATTATAAGTGGTTAAGGAGTGATCCTTCCACAACATTAACTGTATCCCTTGATAACAAGAGTGGATTGTGTTATTTAAGAGTGATCCTATGACACCATGGATGTAGCTCAGACATTGTGGGTGAACCACATAAAAAGTTTTGTGTGTTCTCAGGTGCTCATGCTTAATTGATTTCTATATGGCCCTCTCACATAAAGAAGTAAGATAAAAATTGGATCATGGACTTTAACAGGTCACAAAGTTTTAATCTAGATAGATTTGTAAAAAAGCAAACATCTCACTCAGATTTACCCCTTCCCTCTCTCACTGTAAGACTCAAAAAGGTCCTTATCAAGTGGTATCAAAGCCATTTTCCTCTATTGATCCATTTTGTCTACTTTAATCTAAAATTGTTTGTTGCTACTGTGAATCTTTACATTTACTACTGATTAATATCATAGATAGCATGAACAATGTGAACAGTAATGGCATTCCCACTTTTGATAGACAAAATTATCAATTATGGAAGAATAGAATGTTCTTATATCTTATGTTACTTGATATTGATGTGTTTAAATCTACTGTTAGTGGTTTCAGCCTTGTTGCTGAAGATGTTGTTATAACGCCTATTGATAAGAAGAATTTAGAGTGTGATGAAAAGGCAAGAAATGCCTTATATGCTTTCTTATCAGGCAAAGAATTCACTAGGGTGCAAAATAGCCAAACAAATTTGAGACAAATTGAAGAATATTTATGAAGAAGATAAGGTTGTGAACGAAGTCAAATTACAAATCTAGAGAAGCTGATTTGAAGACATAAAGATGCTGAATGCTGAATTTGTAAATGCCTTCTTTACAACAGTAAATGAAATTGTATGTTTTGTT
>JAHLGO010000126.1:3544027-3555050 GCA_020615895.1 Ceriops decandra
CTACATGGTTTTTGAGTGTCTCACTTTAGATAAGAATATTGTTTAGGTAGACCATAAATTAGTCTAAGAATGGTCAGAAGATCTAGTTCATGAGTGTGGAGAAAGTGGGAGGGGCGTTGGTTAGTCCAAAGGGTAGCACCTACCACTTAACAAGTAACATAAGTGGTCTTTGACTTGTCCCTTTTACCAATATGAACTTGATAGTATCCTAAGTGCAAGTCCACCTTCATAATCCACTTGACAAATTCCATTCTATTAAACAAGTTAGAAATAGAGGAAGAGGATACTTATTTTTTACCATAATTTTGTTAAGTGCCCTATAGTTGATGTATATACATAATGAACCATCATGCTTCCTCTGGAACAAGATTGGGGTGCCATAAGAAGCCTTTAAAGGTTGAATTTAACCCACATCAAGTAAACTAGTCAGCTATCTCCTTAACTCTTCAAGCTTAGTTAGTGACATGCAATAAAGGGTTGTAATGGGTGGCTTAAACACCAATTCCAACTCTACCTTGTGATCTAGCTCCATTTTTGGTGGAAGTCATTTAAGCAACTTAAAAGACATCACATCCTTGTTTTCCTTAAAAACATTTGTAATCTTTTGGGGTAATTCTACCTCTTAAGGGCCATAAGGGCCATCGTCTCCAAGTAAGTGATTTCCTTTTGTTTAAAGCCCTTTATTGCTTGTATTACTAATAAGGCCATCCTATCATTTATCTTTGAGATGATAGGAACCATGCATAGGCCTCCTTCTCTAACATGCACACGGAGTTTGAATATGACATAGGAATAACTTGTACCTTACAAAGGAATTCCATGCTAAGTATAATCTTAAAATTATCCATATATGCCACCAAGAAGTTGGCCGCACCTTTCTATAGACCAAGGCTCATTTGCACACCTTAAGCAACATCATTTAGGGGCTTAGCACTAGCATTAATAGTCTTAAACCAACCCTTACCATTGGTTATATTTAGACCATATTGTATGGCTTCCTCCTTGGTGATTAAGTTGTGGATGGCACCCATGTCAATCATGATTTAGGTGTGCTGCTTATTAATTTGAACATCCATAAACATTAGTCTTTTGCCTTTCATTGCTTAGAGCTTTTGTTTAGCCTTAAGAGCATTGAGTAATTATAAAGAACTAATTTGCTTCATCAAATCATCGACTCGTTGTGTCTTTCATTGCTTGACTATGGTTGCTAACAAACTAAGTTTTGGACAATCTTTCATAGTGTGTGGTCACCCCTTGCATATGAAGCACCCTCCCTTAGGCCTTGTGAAGGACTTTTCCTTCTCATTATTATCTTTTTAAGTGGATGGCTTATGGTTACCCTTACCTTTGTCTCTTTCTCCCCCATATTTGGTGGAGTTACCCTTTGAACTCTTAGCCTTAGAAGGCTTGCCCCTTTGGTACAAGGTGAAGGACTTTGTAATTGTAATGGCCTTATTGACATCTTTCACCCTACACCATTACACCTTTTATTTGTCCCAAATTTGGAGTTTATCCATAAAGTGGAACATTGAGCCCTCTACTCTTAAGGATTTTCAATAATAGTATCGTGAAAACCTTAATATAGTTGTTGATAGAGGACTTGTGTTTTAGCTCCTTTAATTGCTTGCGTGCCTCATAAACTACGTTTTAGGGTATAACTACAAATTATGTTCCCTTTTGAAGTCTTCCCATATGGTTATGGTGCAAAGGCCTTTTTGTATATCCACATACTTTTTGCACCACCAAAAGGTTACAGTGTTAGCAAGGTGAAGGGTCATCGTGTTCACTTTGTCTTGTTTATCTACTATATTGAGGCATTCGAGTACCTCTCCATCAGCCAAAGGAAATTCTCCACCTTTTGGGCATTCCTTTTGCTTAAGAATTCCTTTTCACAAGAACCTTCACCTCAAGAGCTCCCTTTGAGCTACCATCATTGGCCACGACCCTCATATAAATGGCTACATCTTGGCATGTCTCCTCTAAAAATGTCTCCAAAGAGGCCACTTGAGTTTGCAAGCTTCCAAGGGTCTTTATGACTATTGCCATGAAGACTTGCTTACCATCATGATGCCCTTCACTAATGGAAAGGGACTTTTAGACATCCCCTTTGATTTTGTCAAGATTCTCCAATTTGTAAGACTTTAAAACCTTAAAGTTATACCTGATATGTGCAATACAGGCTCCTATCTCAGTTATCACCTATTCAAGGATATTAGCCCTCTTCTTTAAAGTAGTAAGATTTGTGATGGTGCGGGTCTTGCTGTGACCAGGCTCCTTTTTTTTATTCCCACCTTGAGTGGGAGAGGGATCATATCCTTTCTCCATTTGTTGGTGCTCTCTCGCTACATTTTCGTCTATGGTACTCGACATTATGTTACTCAACCTAATTCGGATACCATTTGTCATGGACATGTAAGTTTCACTTACAACTTTGTGGCACTTATGTTGTTTCCTAGATCCTTAGTAAAAGCTAAGTCAACCTTTCCCTACCTTGGATGGTAAATAAAAAGTGGAGTATGTAATGAGAAAGACGAGGGAAAGATTAGTTAGAGAATAAAAATATTATATTATACTTAAGAGAGTATAAGTACTTTTAATAACTTCTGATGCTTAAAATGGATGACTCATCCCTGTTATAAACAACTTCACCTCTTTAATGGATGATGGTGATTAATCTAATCTAACAACTACACTTATGTCTTTAGAGAGTTCTACAAACATCTATAATTCCATATACATCAAATAAATTCTATAATCATATAAAATATTCTAGAATCCTAGTAATTTCTTCATCCTTAATGATCTTACTAAGGTCTTCTAAAACCTATAGGGCATTTTATATATCTTCATATTTTACTTCTCCACTTTTTCTTACTACCATTGTTTTTTACCTTCTAGGTTACTAAATTTTCTCACAACTTTGTACAGTATTTTATAGTTGACTTGGAATCCTTAACTAAATTGATCGAATCGACATTAGCAAAACCTTCAACATTTTTTGACAAGTTTTAGAAACAATAGGTCCTTACATCTCTTTTTTAGTGAATGCAAAAACTAACTCACAATAAAAATATTATAAGTAATATCTGGCATTATTAGTGATAGATATATAAGCTTTCCCATTAAATGTTAATACAATTCTTATTAATTAGTGGGTTATCCTTAGTGACTTAATGCTTTTAATTTTTTTTCCAAAGGTGCTCTTGTGTTTGCATTCAAGTTTTTTAGTTTCCTTTAGAAGATTAAGAGTATACTTCATTTAAGAGATATAAATGCTCTTCTTACATTTCTTTATTAACTAATGGGACCTTCTTTGTGACTTAATGCTTCTAATTTCTTCCAAAGGTGTCTTATAAGTCTACATCAAACTTTCCTTGATTCCTTTAGAAGATCAAGAGTATACTTCCTTTAAGAGATATTTTATCCTAAGGAAGTATTGAAACTTGCCAAGGTCTTTAACTTTGAATTTTGATTGTAGTAATCTTTCCAACTTATCAATCTCTTGAATTTCATCTCCAATCAATATTATATTATCAACACATATTATTGAAATTTACTCTCTTCCATTTGCAACTAGTTATATAAAGAGAGTACAATTGACTTGACCTTCTAAATTGAGTAAACCATACTTTAGGTAATTGTTTCAAGCTATATAGGGACTTCTTTAGCTTGCATACCTTGCCTATCGCCTCATGATTTTCAAATTCAAATGGTATCTTCATATACACTTCTTCCTCTAGGCTCCTATTTAAGAATACATTTTTTACAATCATTTAGTGTAATTCCTAATTAAGATTGGTAGCAATAGATAGAAGTATTATAATAATATTCAACTTTACTATAAGATTGAAATTCTTCATAAGCCATGTCATATGTTTGAGTGTATCCTTGGACAACTAACTTTGCTTTGTAATGTTCTATATTCCTATTTAAAGTCATACTTTGTCAAACATCCATTTGTACACACTAGTTTCTTCCTTTTAGGTAAATCAACAACTTCCCAAGTCTTATTTTCCATTAAAGTCTTCATCTATTCTTTAATTACTCCTTTCTATGTAGAATCTTGCATTTCACTTTAGACATTTTTAGGTATCTCCATTTTATCTACCATAAAGGTAAAAACCATGTATTTTAAAAACAAATTAAAATAGGTTAGGTAATTTGAGATGGAATGCTAAATACATGATGATCTTACCCTTTTTTTGGATGACAATGGAGACATCAAGATCATTAACTTTGATATCACATTTAATGTTTTCTTATGTGTCTTTCATTGGACTTTGATCTAGCTCTAATAGCTAGCTTTGCTTTGGAACTAGCACTTTTTCCTGAATAAACTAGAATTTGGTTTTGTTCTTCAGTTGGTTTCAAATTTCCCCCTCTATTTGTTAAATGAGTAGGTATGATTTGGCTTTGATGTTAAGGAAAATTGACAAGTTGTGAGGAAAGAGATGGAAGGGAACTAAATAGTGAGATGAAGGTATCCTAATGATTTTCTTCAATAAATTGCTCTTCTTGAAGAAAATTATAAGGATAAAAAATTGTTCTTTAAGGAAGTTAACTTTAGGGTTGTCTCCTTTGGCCGGTTGTCTCCTTTGGACGATTTCTCTTGCTTGGACGGTTACCCTCTCTTTGTGTTTAGTGGTTTTACCATTTAGGGTTGTGTTGTTCGGCCAGTTGCTTTTCCAACGTTTTCTCTCTTATGTTTTGGCCGACCCCTCTTTAACTTTGTCTTCTAAGGCCTTTATATACTCTCTTACGTGGCAGATTTATGTTCTTGCCCTTATGCAACGGATTTACTTTCTTGACCTTCCATGTGGCTTTACTTTCTTGCACACTTAAACCTAGTTGACAATAATTACAGCCTATACAAGGCTGTGGAAACAATAATCTCCCCCTTTGTAATTGTTGGCAACACTCACAACAACAGCTATTATGCAGCAATTTTAACTCCCCCTAAATATGCACTCCCCCTTTCTTAACAACTCCCCCTATACTGTTGCTTCTCTCCCCTTTCGCCAACCAATTACAAATCTAAAAAAATCATAATGTAGAGGTGGAGGATTCACCTGAACTTTAGGCTTGAGGAGGCATTTGCATAGATATACTCAATCTATACTTTTCAAATAGTTCTATAGACAGAGGTTTAGTTAGAATATTTGAAATTTGATCTTTAATGCCAACATACTTCAACTGAATTGTACCCTGTTCCACTTGATCTTTGATGAAGTGATACCGGATGTCAATATGCTTGCTCCTTGAATGTTGAACCAGATTCTTGCTAAGATTAATAGCACTTTGATTATCATAAAGTACACTTACTGTAAATTCACTTCAACATCTAAGTCTGCCAATTGTCTTTGCATCCATATCACCTTGCCATCTTCATTGTGTGTATTTCTAAACACCCATTTTGTTCCTATGACATTCTTGTTAGTGGGTCTTCGAACTAGATCCCATGTATCATTCTTTTCGATTTGATCCAGCTCTTCATTGATAGCTTTGACCTAGGCTTTGTCTTGTGTAGCCTTTTCAACAAATTTAGGTTTAACTTGTGAGAGTAAAGTAGTAGCTCCCATAATTCTTCTTGTTATTGTAACTCCTGCTAATGGGTCACGTATGATCTGATTTTCTTGATGAGCACTGGTCCATGTTTTCTTTGTCCTTCTTTCTTACACAGATTTAGTAGCAAGAGGATCTCTTTTTTTATCTTTAGACTCACTTTTCTTTGAGTCTGAAATTACTTCTTGTTCCTTTTCTTCAAGTTGGTTTGATTCTTCATCTACATTGAAGTCATCTTCTTCATTGTCCTCAGCTTCTCTATTTTGCATTATTTTCCAATTCTCATCTATTCTCACATCACTACACGTGATCACTTTTCCCAGCTTATGCAAGAAAACTCTGTAACCTTTGTCTTTGCTTAGTATCCAACAAAGATACCTTCATCAAACCTATCATTGAATTTTTCCAAGTTTTGCTCCTTGTTCTTCACAAAACAATGGCTGCCAAAGATTCTGAGATACTTGGCTGTTGTCTTCTTCCCACTCCAGAGCTTGTATGGACTCTTATTTGTATTGGGCCTTAGTAAAACTCTGTTCAGTAGCTGCACGACTGTAAATGTTGCTTCTGTTCAAAATCTTGTGTGAAACTTGGATTCCAAAAGTAGAGTTCTTGCTATATCAACCACAACTCTATTTTTCCTCTTTATCACCGGTTTTGTTGAGGTGTTCTTGCTGCTGCCATCTGATGGTGAATACCATACTTCTCAACGTAATTTTCAAAAGCTTCATTTTTAAATTTAGTGCCTTAATTTGACCTCAAGACTTTGATCTTCTTTCCACTCTCATTTTTAGCCAATCTTCTGTATCTCTTAAAGCATTTCAAAACTTCTGACTTGTATTTAAGGTGCATAATGCAAGTCTTTGTGGAATAATCATCAACAAACAAGATGAAGTACCTTTCACCATTCAACCCTTTTGTTCTCATCAGCCTTCACAAATCAGTATGTACAATGTCAAGCACTGCTTTAAAACTAAACTCTCTTGTCTTATACTACTTTTTGGCATGTTTTCCTTTAGAGCATGCTGAGTAGACATATTCTCTCTCTCTTTTCAGGTCAGGAATGTCTCTGATTGCATGAGTAGTGGTCAGCTTCCTTATGTTCTTCTGTGTTAAGTGTCCTAGCCTCCTATGCCAGAGTTGGTTTTCTTCTTTTGTAAGTAAACAGTTGTTTGTCTTGTCCTCATCAATCACATATAAATTTCCAATTGTTCTCTTCCCAACTACAATAGTATTGCCTTTTTTACTCTTTACTTGGTAACCTATTTTTGTGAATATCACTTCATGGTCTTCATTGCATAGTTAGTTGACAAATACTAGATTATATCTAAGTCCTTTAACATGTAGAGCATCTTTCAACTTTCCTTTTCCAATATTTATTGACCCCTGACCACTGATGTTGAGTGAATCATCATTACCAAACTTGACTCTGCCTTCTCTTGACTTGTTCAACTTTGATAATTTACTCTTATCTCCCGTCATGTGTGAAGTGCATCCACTATCAAGGATCCACTGCTTATCCTTGTAGTTAGCCTTTAGTACAATTTCAACTATATTAGCCTCCTCCTTTGTAACTTTATATTCCTTCTTTTGAACTGACTTGATGATAGCTTTCTCCTTTTTCTCAGCTTTGACTGTACCAATTGCTTTCACTATGTCATTGAGTGCCTTTTCTTGCTTGGGGAGAAGTGTCATGCATCTCTTGGCATTATGGCTATCTTGCTTGCACCTATCACACAGTTCTAAGTTTGCTAATATAGCAAACTTAAAACCATTGGTTTGGGCTTCCACCAACACTCATTGTCAGTGTGTCCTTGCTTTTTATAATATATGCAAGAACTAGTTAATTAGTCTTTTCTTTTTTAGATGTAGCAACTATGGGTTGCTACTTTTTAACCATATACATCATTTTTCTCCTTGGCTTTGGTTTGATAACTACCTTCTCTTATTGAGTTATCTTTTCCTGAGTCATAGCCTTTTCTTTCAACTTCTATGGTAAAGTCTCATTCTTTTTTTGTCTTGCAGAGCTTGTTTCTCCTACCACTTCAAATATTTGCAAGTTCTCCTTACTCTTTTTGAGTTATTGCTGAAGTCTTAGCAACTCTATCATTATTTCTTCAATTGTTGAAGTCCTTGAGCCAAGCTTTATTGTAAGGTCTTCACATATTTTGATATGTTCTTTAAATCTTCTCTTCAAGTCGATATGTTCAGCCCTTATTTCATCCTTTTGACTTTTAGATTCCTCAGACATTACTTCAACTTGTTTTATGTGAGTCTCTAACCTTTTTATGGTTTTGCCCTTCTAATTATCTCTTTTGAAGCTGCTTCCAACTCAGCTTCAAGATTTGGTTCTTCTTCATCAACCTCCTCTTCCTCTTCAGAGGTTGAACTACCACCTTGAGCTGATGCCATAAAGGCCTGCTCATCTGATGGTTCTTCATCTTCCTCCTCATCAGCTACTTTTATCTAACTCACATAACTCTTGAATGAGCCTCTCTTTTTCTGTTGTGGGTTAGCAGTCTTCTTGCTGGACTTATTTGATTTGAACAATGGTCTTCTCCATTTTAAATTATCCTCATCATCACCATCCTCATCTTCATCATGAAGTTTCACTTTACACTGAGAAGTAAAGTGTCTAGTCTGCCCACAATGATAACATCTCAAGGACAATTGTCCTTTTCCTTTCTCAGACCCCTTTTTGAACTTCCTTGTGAAGTATGCCAACACTTCACCTTCAATTTCTTCCTCCTCATCATCATCATCTTCACTGGATGATTCTTCCTCTTCTTTTATCATCAAGTGTTTCATAGCTTCGAAAGCTGCCTCCTTTGATACTTTTGACGTTGAGGAGCTCTCAGTTGACTTTATTCTCATCTCCTATACAATAAGATTGCATTGGAGATCATGCAGAGATATAGAATTGAGATCTTTACTCTCTTCTATGACTGTCACCTTTAAGGCAAACCTCTCAAGCAAAATTCTCAAAATTTTCTTCACAATAGATGAGTCCTTCTTGTTCTTCCCATGACTTCGAAGATCGTTTATAGCATCAATAACCTTGTGAAGAACTCTTGGACTATCTCATTCTTTTGCATTTTGAAGGATTCATATATCTCCTTAAAAACTTGAAGCTTGGCCTTCTTCATTCTATCCCATATCTCCTTAGCAGATTTGCAGTCCATAACTTTAGCATACTCAACATCTATCAATGTTGAAATGATGACGTTTGAGGCCTTCCCATTTATCTCAAACTGCCTTAATTCCTATGGGGTTGGATCTTTACCTTCTTCTAGGGCCACAAAACCCTCTTGTATGGCTTTCACCACGTTCATGCCTATGGTTGCAAATACCATTTGCATTCTTACTCTCCACATATGATAGTTGGTTCCATTGAAGATTAGAACCTTCTTGCTGTAAGTAGTGCTAGTGATGGTATCGATATCCATTTCTTAGTATGCTGAACAAGTTAAAACTTTTGAAACCTTTCAAACTAGTACTCCAAGTTGTTAAGCTTCAAATTAGTGAACCAGGTTCTGATACCAATTGAAGTTCCCAACTTCACCTTAGGATCTACTAGTTTGTGATAATGAGAAGGGGGGTGAATCAGTATCACCACAATTCGCAGGTATGTAAAAAACTTCAACCTCTTCTTAAAAGTGAACTCTTTCTTAGATTTGACTAAGGTAGATCTATTGTTACCTACTAATCATAATAGTCCCCAAAGTCACCTTCCAGACACCTTGCCTATTAGGTATTCATTAGGTTATGGGTTGGTTGATACTTTAGTCACGTTCATAACTCTTTTCAAAACACAAAACATAAATTAAAGTAAGGATACACGAGATTTATGTGGTTCCATCAACATGATGTACGTCCACAGTGGTAGGGACTTTCCCTCTATCGAGACAATCCACTATACTTGAGAATACCAGTTACAATGGATGTCTTAATCCTCTGCTCCTTTTACTATTGCAAATACTAAGCAAGTACAATACAAAGAGTGTCACTTACTGTGTCTACCCTTCTTCTAGCTTGTCTTGCCTCTGTTGAATTGAATGGCTGCTTCACTACCGCTTAGAAGTTCACCACAATGTTCTCTAACCTTTCTTCAAGAAATCTGTAAATACGTTGAGTTCTTTCAATGCTTTGCCGAATTCCTTCTTTAGGTTGTCTCACATAGCTCTTGCTTTCACTGTTTCACAGTCTCACTCATCTCTTATTTCACGATCTCACTGTCTCACGGCTCGCCTCATGTTTCTGGTTTGCCGTTCCACATCTCACAGCTTGCCTCACATTTTTGGTTTGGTGTTTCCCATCTCATGTACATTTCTAGTTTGCACACCTTGCTTGTCACACGCCTCACTCACATTTCTGGTTTGCCCTTGTTCGTTTCACACCTCTGGCTACTTGGTTTGCTCTCCCGGTAGTCTCCTCTTTCATAGTTTCTCCTTTCTTGCCTTACAGATTGTGTGTTGTCTCCTCTCTTACCAATGGTGCATTTGCCTCTCCTCTTACTGTGAGTCACACGGTTTCCTTATAGTCGTTGCTTGGTTTCCCTTGCTGTCCAAGGTCTTCCTTGGTTTGTCGTGTGTTCACTCTTGCTGTCCAGCCAGTTTACTCTTCCTTGTAGGGTTGTGGCTACCTATGTTGTCGTGGTTGGTCACTCTCTCCTTAGTGGTTGCCTTCTTTGCCTTGATTGGTCACTTTCTTCTTTGGTGGCTACCTTTCTCTTTGCTGCTCAACCTCTCCTTGGCTTTAGGTTTGTTGTTCACCTTTGTAGCCCTTGTTGTTCTCTCTCAAATTTCTACAGCGCACATCTTCTTTGAAAGATGTATGGGTATATTTATAGAGCCTTAACATTAGGGTTGTACACTCATCAATGATCAGCATTGATTCCATGGGTTGTCCTATAATTAATGGTTAGATTTGATTCCTAAAATTTATAGTCAATGATAAGCATTAACTTCCTAAAATTTAGGGTTAATGGTTAACAATTAATGGTCAACCTTCACCCCTAAAATTTTGGGTTGATAATCAACATTGACTCATCGACTTCAAGATTGACCTACCATCAATGATTTTGCCCAACAACTGCTCTGCATCCCAATGACATTCATAACATCAAATCAACACAAACAATTATGTGAAATGGTGTTGAAAGCAATTCCAAAATTAGCCATCAAAGATGGGTTCAACAGTGTTAGAGACATACCTTAGCCTCTAGGGGGTGGCTAAACACATAAGGTCAACCTTAACTTCTGCAACATCTCTCTTGACAGAGGTTTGGTGAGTATATCTACAACTTGCTCCATGGTAGGCACATACTCTAGCTTAACTTTAATTTTCTCCACTTTTTCTTTAATGAAATGGTACTCAATTTCAATATGTTTAGATCTAAATTGTTGCACAAGATCCTTTGATAAATTAATGACACTTTAGTTGTCACAACCAATCAGCAATGACA
>JAHLGO010000126.1:3555060-3587328 GCA_020615895.1 Ceriops decandra
TAGGATGCTTCCTATGCCTATTGAAAAGAAGAATTTAAAGTGTGATGGAAAGGTAAGAAATGCCTTGTATGCTTCCTTATTAGACATAGAATTCACCAAAGTGATAGGGTGTAACACAACCAAACAAATTTGGGACAAATTAAAGAACATTTATAAAGGAGACAAGGTTGTGAAGGAAGTCAAGCTACAAATTTAAAGGAGTAGATTTGAAGACATAAAGATGCAAAATGATGAATCTGTGGATGCCTTTTTCGCAAGAGTCAACAAAATTATGTGCTCCATTAGAGGCTATAGGGAGGAGATCAATGATGCTACTATGGTAAGGAAGATACTTAAAGCCTTACTAAAAGCTTACAATGCCAAAGTTTCCTTTATAGACGATAAAGGTTTGGATAGGCTACTCCTAGATGACTTGCATAGCATATTGGTGGCTTATGAAATGAGAATAGCCCTAATAAAGAAAGAAAAGAAGTCTAAGGTGGAGAAGGAGTTGGCCTTCAAGGTAATGAACCATGTTGGCTAAGCATGGTACTTCACATGGCTACTAAAGAGAGTCTATCACCATTACAACTTAAATTCAAAACAGATGCCTGATGAGACCACATATAGAGAAGACACCTTATAAGCTATGAAATGGAAAAAAGCCAAGTGTAAAACACTTTAAAGTTTTTGAAAGCCCATGCCTTATTAAAGTTAAAGGCAAGCATCTTGATAAATTTGATGAGAAGGCTAATAAAGGCATATTCTTAGGCTATATACTAAATAGAATAGGCTTTAGACGTGTTAAGCTCATCTTTAATGGCTAATGTTGGATTTGTTGTCAACACCATCTTACATGGTTATATAAGTTGATTTGATGTTATGAATGTCATTGAGAAAACTGGTAATGAGTGGTCAATCCTAATGTTGAGGAGTCAATGTTGACCATGACCTTAAGTTTTAAGGGTTAAGATTAACCATTGACCCTAAATTTTAAGAAGTTAATATTAACCATTGGCCCTAAATTTTATGACTCAAATCTAGCCATTGATTGTAGAGAACCTTTGGGAATCAACGATAACCATTGATGAATGTGTAGCCCTAATCTCAAGGCTTTATAAATACCCCTATATATCTTGTAAGGTAGCAAAAAGAGAAAGATAGCCACCAAAGAAGAGAGTGACTGGCTAAGGCAATGGAGGTAACCACCAAGAGAGGTACAGCCAGCTAAGTAAAATGTAATAGCCATCCAAAGGAGTTGTAACAACAATCGACTAAGGAGGAGGCAACAGTAACCATCAAAGAAGGAGGTAGCCACACAAAACCAAAGGAGAAGATGTGCAGTAGCCACCCCAAGGAGGGAGAGATGTGCAGTAACCACACCAAGGAGAGGTGCAGCAACTGACCACACAAAAACCTAATTGTTGCAACTGGCCAAGAGGGAGAGACAGGTAGCAAGGATTGCAATTGCTAGCCATCATAAGCTTGATTGCAATAGTCGACCATCACAAGGCTACTAGCCAATAAGAAAGGCAAACTAGTAGGTCCTACAATAAGGAAGACAAACCAGTAGGTCCTGCAGTAATAGAGACAAACCTGAAGGTCTAGTTGCAAGGGAGACAATCCAGGAGCCTATACCAAAACCAAGTAAGCCAAAAGCAATTTGGGAGCCTATACCAAAACTAGCAGCAATTCGAGAGCCTATACCAGCACCAGCAACATCAATAAGAGGTCCCTGCACCAACAACACTAGCAGGCATGCACTAGAAGTAGGAGGTACGTGCACAAGCAACAATAAACATCCCTACACATCCAAGAGGATTTCTAGCAAACCAACAGCACCCAAGACACGTCTTAGCAGCAGGAGCACACCCAAGAATCAAGCAATAAATCAGAATGTGTAGCAGTAGGTCCTGGAATCAACAACCACCTATAGAAAGTGCAGCAACAAGTCCGACCATTGAGTAAAAAATTAAAATGTGTAACAGCAAGAAGTGCAGCAATAGGACTAGGAATCAACAACCACCTACAAAAAGTGCAGCAATAAGTCCAGACATCAAGTAGAAAATCAAAACATACAGCAGTAGGTTATGCAGCAAAACATCTAGAAGATTTCCCAACACTAGTAGCACATCTAAGAGGGACTCACAGCAGCACAACACGCATGGACAATAATAACAGAATATTTAGGCAACAATAGCAAGGCATGCAGACAACAATACCAACATGTCTAGGCAGTGATAGCAGCACATGCAAATAGCAAAAATAGAGGAGAAAAACTATCCCAATAGCATGTCCAATAGCTTGCAGTAGCAAAGGAAGAAACATACTTGACAGCAAGTCTAACAGCTTTGCAACAACAGAGGAGAAACATGTCTTGACAGTAGGACCAGCAACTTGCAATAGCAACAAAGGAGAACCTGGTAGCTTGCAATAACAGAGGAGTAAACATGCTCGACAATAAGTTTAATAACTTATAGTAGTAAAGGAGGCAACTTTCCAAAACTGTAGGGAAGATAGCATCAGCAATTAGGGAAGAGAACCTGCCAAGGCCAAAGGAGGTAACACTGACAACAAGAGGAGAGAACCTACCAAAGTTGCAAGGGAGGTAGCACCAATAATAAAGGAGAGATCCTGCCAAGGCAACAGGTGAGGCAACACCAGTAGTAAGAGCAAAGATAACTTGTAGTGGAGATAACTTAAAGAGAAGAGACTGGTAAAGCCTAAGAAAAAACCGGCAGTAAGGAAGGAGAAGATTCGTATTTTGCACTAGTAGTTTTTACACATTGAGTGATTATTCTCTAGGAAGGGTTTCACTATTAACTCTTGATAAACTTGTTGAAAAAAGGTGGGATAGCCTTGGAGTGATCGGGAGATCATTGTAAGTGGTTAAGGAGTGATCCTTCCATAAGTGGTTAAGGAATGATCCTTCCACAATCAAACTATATCCCTTGATAACAAAAGTAGATTGTGTGATTTAAGAGGGATCCTATCACACCATAGATGTAGCTCACACATTATGGGTGAACCACATAAAAATTGTCCTGCGGCTTTGGGTGCTCATGTTTGATTAATATCTATATGGTCAGTCTCATATAAAGGAGGAAGATAAATAGTTAGATCATTAGCTCTAACGAGCCACAGAGGTTAAATTCAGATAGATTTGTAAAAACAAATATCTCACACTGATTCACCCTCTTCTTAATGTGAGACCTAAAAAAGTCCTCATTAAGATGCTACAATAAAAGTTGCTAAAAATGGTGCACAAATTTGATGTTAAAGTGATTGAAGATGGTTATATAATGCAATTATAGCATGAGGAAGCTGAAAATGCTATGTATGATAATCAAAAAGAGTTTGAAATTGATGAATCTGAGGCCATTCAGTATGAGGAAGATGTTGATTCTCAAGTTACAAGTGATGAAGAAGAAGAATCAAGGCATCTCCAAAAGCATAAAAGAGTCAAAGCTAAAGTTGAGGTTAAAAACATTATTGGCAATAAAGAGGACTCTGTGCAAACTAAGAGAAGACTAAGTGGTTGTGAACAAACCTCATTGATCACTAAGGTTGAACCTAAGTTAATGGAAGAAGCATTAAAGCATAAGTAATGGGTGTGTGCCATGAATGAAGAGCTTGATCAAATTGAAAAGAACAACACTTAGTGTTTAGTACCTAGACCTAAATGGAAAAACATCATTGGAAGCAAGTGGACTTTTAGAAATAAGCTCAATGAAAAAGGTGAGGTGGTAAGAAACAAGGCAAGACTTGTCTGCAAAGGCTACTCACAAGTGGAAGGTGCTGAATTTGAAGAGACCTTTGCTCCTGTGACCAGGCTTGAAGTAATCAGAATATTCATGGCCATTATTGCTTAAAGAAACTACAAAGTTTATCAAATGGATGTGAAGTTTGCATTTCTGAATTAAAAGCTTGAAGAAAAGGTATTTATCGAACAGCCTGATGGTTTTATACTTAATCATGATGGTTCAAGTGTGTGCAAATTAAACAAGGCTCTATACTGCTTAAAGCAAGCTCCAAGAGCATGGTATTACAAGCTAGATACATTTTTTAAAATATGAAGTTTAGAACAAGGAATATAGACAGCAAGTTATACATAAATGATGATAAGTAGGGCTAGTTAATTGTTGTAGTTTATATTGATGACATAATCTTTGTTGTTGAAAAGGAGGCCCTTCGTACTACTTTTGCCAATTAGATGAAGAATAATTTTGAGATATCTATGCTAGGTCAAATGAAATTCTTCTTAGGGTTACAGGTTTTGCAAAGCAAGGCTAGAATTTTTCTTTCTTAAGAAAAGTATGCTTGTAAGTTGTTAAAAAAGTTTGGGATAAAGAACTCTAAAGAAGTAAGCACTCTCATCATGGTTGGAACAAAGTTAAGTTAGGATAAAGAAGGCAACATGGTTGATCAGAAAGAATACAGAAAGTTGATTGAAAGCTTACTATATTTGACAACATCAAGGCCTGATCTTGTTTTCACTTTAACACTTTGTGCCAGATTTCAAAGTGAGCCTAAGGAATTTCATTTCATGGCTGCCAAGAGAATTTTGAAATATATGAAATGCATAACAAATTATAGGTTGCTTTATGAAAAAAGTAGACAGCTTAATTTGTATAGGTATATAAATGTTAATTGTGCTAGAAATTGTGATGACAAAAGGTCAACATTAGGTTGCCTTTTATCTAGTCAGCAGATGTGTTTCATGGCATAACAAGAAACAAAATTCAGTAACTCTAAGTATTTCAAAGGTTGAATATATAGCTACCACTCAGGCTTGTACTCAATTGCTATGGATGAAACAATAACTTGAAGATATGAAGATGGATGTGCAACTGCCATTACTAATTGGTTGTGACAACCAAAGTGCTATCAATTTGTCAAAGAATCTTGTTCAACACTCTAGAACTAAACATATTGAAATCATGTACCACTTCATTAACAAAAAAGTGGAGAAAAATGAAGTAAAGCTAAAGTATGTGCCTACCATAGAGCAAGTTGTTGATATATTCACCAAACCTCTATCCAAAGAGATGTTCTAGGACTTAAGACTAACCTTATGTGTTCAACTAACCCTTAAAGGCTGAGGTATGCCTTTAACCCCTCTCCCCTTCTCTCTTGTATTGTTCTTTAGATTTGTTGTCAAAGGGGGAGAAATTTTGCATAAATCCAATGAGAGTATATATTGATTAAAAAGGGGAGTAGCTTGATAAATAAAAGGGGAGAAACTATCAAAGGGTAGAAGCAAAAAAAAAAAGGGAGTTAAAGATTGTTCCCAATTAAGGGAGATGCATGTTTCAGGGGGAGCTATGAATGTCAAAGGTTGTCATATGTGCATTACTGATTCTTGGATTTAATGTGTTGTTAACTAATCCAAAGGACAAGATTGTTGATCCTATTTTTAATGGCTAAGGTTAGATTTGTTGTCAACACCATCGCACATAGTTGTATGTATTGATTTGATGTTATGAATGCTGTTGAGATGTAAAGAAATCATTGGGCAAAATTGTTGATGGTAGGTCAACCCTCAAGTCAATGAGTCAATGTTGACCATTGACCATAAATTTTAAGGGTCAAGGCTGACTGTTGACCATTGATCCTAAATTTTAGATAGTTAATGTTAGCCATTGACCCTAAATTTTAGGAATCAAATCTGGCGATTGATTGTAGGGTAACCCTTGAGAATCAATGTTGATCATTAATGAGTGTGTAACCCTAATCTCAAGGCTTTATAAATACCCCCATGCATTTTGTAAGATTGATGTGTGGACTACAAAAAAATTGAAAGAATAGCAAGGGCTACAGAAGTGAATAGTAAACCTAAAGCCAAGGAAAGTTGAACGACAAACCTAACACCAAAGAGAGATGCAGTTGGCCTTGGGAGTTGTAGCAACAGTCAGCCAAAGAAAAGGTGACAGCAATCACCAGAGAAGGAGGCAATCACACTAATCAAAGGAGGAGTTACAGTAGCTAGTAGCCACAATAAAGGAAGAAGAAGGCAATAATCGGCCAAACCAAAGGGAGAAGAAAAAGGCAACAACTGGCCAAACCAAAGGGAGAAGAAGAACGTAGCCTTACAAAAAGGAGAACAAGATGCACAGCTAGCAGTCACACCAAACTAGCAAAGGAGACATATAGCAGCCACTCAAACCAACAAAAAAGACGTGCAACAATCACACCAAACTAGAGGAGACATGAAACAATCACACCAAATCGTAAAAGAAGGTGCAACAGCCACTAAGGGAGCTTACAACATAACTAGTAACTTGTAACAATTGCCAACAGGTGAATCATAAGCAGTAATAGCAACAAGGGTAGACAGCAATAGCAGCAAATACAAGCAACAAGAGTAGTAAGTGCAAGAAGTAATAACAACCAGTGTAGGCAGCAATAACAGCAAGTGTAGGCAGCAATAATAGCAAGTGCAAGAAGCAATCATAGTAAGTGCAGGTAGCAATAGCAGTAGGTCTGGTAGCTTGCAGCAAGAAGAGAAAACTTACCTTGACTGCAAGTCTGGTAGCTTATAACAGCAGAGGAGAAAATGTGCCTTGGTAACAAGTCTACTAGCTTGCAACAATAGAGGAGAAAACATGCCCCGCAACAAGTCTGGTAGCTTACAGCAATAAGTAAGGCAACTTATCAAGGTAGTATGTGAGGCAACCTACCAAGGCAGCAAGGGAGGTAGTCTCAGCAACAAGGCAAGTAGCCTTAGCAGGGTAAGAAACCTTCCAAGGTAATAGGTGAGGCAACATCGGTAGCAGAGGTAAAGAACCTATTAAGGAAACAGGTAAGATGACACCAGTAGTAAAGGAAGAGAGCCTGTAGCAAAGATAACCTGCATTTGTAGAGAACCTGTAGAGAAGAGACTAGTAAAGCTTGAGCAAAGACTAGTAATGAGAAAGGAGAAGATCCATTTTCTGTAATAGCAGCCTGTGTACATTAAGTGATCTTCCTTAGGAAAGTTTTAGTCTAAACTCTTTATGTATTTCTTGAAAAAGTGTAAGAGACCCTTAAAGTGATCAGGAGATCAACTCATCTAGTGATTAAGAGATCAAACCTTAGAGTAATCAAGAGATCAACTCTTTTAGTGATTGGGAGATCAAACTTTTGAGTGATCAAAAGATCATTGTAAGTAGTTAAAGTGTGATCCTTCCATAACATAACTGTATCCCTTGATAACAAGAGTGGATTATGTGATTTAGTAGTGGTCCTATCACACCGTGGACATAGCACACACATTATGGGTGAACCACGTAAAAATTGTTATATGCTCTTGGGTGCTTGCATTTGATTGATATCTGTAAGATTGCTCTCATATAAAGAAGAAAGATAAAAATTGGATCATTAACTTTAATAGGTCATAGAGGTTAATTTTGAAAGATTTGTAAAAAATAAGCATCTTACACTGATTCACCCTCTTCCCCTCTCAGTGTAAGACCTAAGAAGGTCCTCATCACAATCTCTCCTCCTAAATGTTGTTATAGTCTTTCCTTTTTTGCAGCTCACATTTTTGTAGCTCTCCCTTATGGTTTGTAGCAACCCTCTAGCCAATCCTTTTTATGATCTATAGTAACCCTTTTGTCGTTCTCTCTTATGGTCTATAGTAACCTTCTTGTCATTCTCTCGTATAGTCTATAGCAACCCTCTTGCTATTGCTCTCTTATGGTTTTAGCAACCCTCTTGTTGTTGCCCTCTTATGGTTTGTAGCAACCCTTTTGTCGTTACCTCTCTTTTTCTTTAATAGCAGACACCTCTCGTAGCAATTGCATGGATATTTAGAGGCCTTTGAGTTTAGGGTTGCCCTATCATTAACAATCCGCATTGATTTCCAAAGGTTGCCCTACAATCAACGATAGTCAACGATCAATAATTAGCATTGAATCCTAAAATTTAGGGTCAATGATCAGCATTGACTACTTGAATTTAGAATTGACCTGCCATAAATGATTTTGACAAACGATCTCTCTACATCTCAATGGTATTCATAACATCAAATCAATAAGGACAAATAAGTGAAATATGGTTGACAACAAATCCAACATTAGCTATCAAAATGGGCTCAACACCAAGTTATAATTCTTGGAACTATAACCTTAGCTTTAGACCTATATAAATAAAGTTATTGTTCTATTATTGGCATATTGCAAGGGGGTCTCCTTGATGCTAGGAATTGTGGCATTCATAACCTCATAATGAATCTTGTAAATCAAAATTAAATTGTATAATGCAAGCATCATATCAAGTCCATTAGTTTTGATCTCCAGACATAATGCATACATTAGATTTAGATCAAATAAGGAAAAAGAGAAGTTAGGAAAGCAAGAAAACCAAATTGGTCTTCCACTAAAAATAGATTCAATTACTCCTAATAAGGAGTCATGGAAGTGATTATACCTCTTGTCATGGACACAAATAATTGTTGAATTATTTAAACCTAGTCTTCTTCGTGACATGCTCAAGGAACTCTTGACTTAATTTGTTATGCACACCTTAACAAGTTGGAAAACAAGTTGAAAAATACCTTAATCTTATTGACACTCTTTTTACATAGTTATAGCCTTTATATATGCATGTATATTTACAATCCTATAAGGAAAAAGTGATAATATAACTACATAGGAAAAACCTTAATTATAGGAGATCCCTCTAATTAAGGAATACAAATTTGCCTTGATTAAGGATCCTTAAAAATACTACAATTAATGATAACTAGGCATAAAAGTCAAAGTAAAAACCCTAACCAATGTATCAAGACTCAATTGAACCTATAAGTCAAAATAAATCCAAGAAGTTAAGCCTTTTTTACATGTAATTTGGCCTTAACTTAAAATCCAGCAACCCAAAATAAAAATAGGCTCTTGGATACAACTTAGCTTACAAATCAAGCCTTTCCCTGGCTTGGTCATGCAACTTAGACTCATATCATGGGCTTCAAGTTTTGTTTTTCAAGTTCTAATCCTCATCCATCATCTCTTGTACATAAAAATGAGTGATTATCCTTAGTGTAGCATGGGAAACATTTAGAACAGTCTTGGAATCTTCTAGAGCATTCTCTTTGTTATGCAACTCTATGATTAAGTCTTGTAAAGCCTCTTTCATCCTCTTTGTCCTTGCCCTAGTCATTGGACCACCAATTCTTTGCAAAGAATCTTGGAAATACTTGCTTTGTTGCACTTGAATAACACCTTGTTCACCATCACATCTAGTTAGTTTGAAGGCTACTTGTACTATCCAAATATGGGTGAATTTATACATTTGTTGATACAAACTCTTAAGCTCTTGAGGTAACAGAAAGAAATCATTATATCCTTGAATTAAGGGCAATGCTTCTTTAGTGGTGTTAACCTTATAGTCACAACGATCCATACTTACTAAACTCTCATAATCTTTGCAATCAATGGCAAATTATGCCATTTTGCCCTAACATGCTCATCTGGTAACACAAGATATTAGCAACACAATTCACTCTAGTTATATAACTGATAGTTATGAATCCTTGCCAACCCTTAGATCTATTGGTATATAAGAAGAGCAAAAGACTCAAAACTAAAAGATGCAAAGTTTGCCCTGAAACAAAGTACAATTAACAACAAATTATGTCAACCTAAGACAATGTGACTTTTCTTCCTTAAGATTGACTAACACCTTCAACCCCTAGCTTTAAATCAAATGCTTGGCACTAATAACATTCCTAGGCCCAACTACTCTAAGACTAAGGATATGCACAGAAGTGTTCTTAAAAAAAATTTAAACACATATATATAAATCACATAAACACAAATTGACTTTGGTATTTACACTAAATGTTGGATTTAGTGTGACAAGCACATGACTAAAGAATTGGTAATCTTATTCCATTGAATTCTATAAAAACAAAGAGTTATTAATGATAATTAACTTTTCTTGCATAATTCAAATGGTCAATCATTTGAAGAGAGAGGCTATCACTATATTTCTCACTAACAATTTATCTCCTTTCATTGCACAAAATCATTCACCTAAATGATTTCTATTTAGCCTATATGGCTACTTCAAATGTAAGATTCTTTGTGACATGTTATTGAGCCCATCTTTGATAGCTAATGTTGGATTTGTCGTCAATAATATCTCACATATTTTTTCTTGTTGATTGTATGTTGTGAATGCTATTGAGATGCAGAGAAATCATTTGTCAAAGTCATTGATGGCAAGTCAATCCTAAATTCAACGAGTCAATGTTGACTGTTGACCCTAAATTTTAAGAGTTAATGCTAATCATTGACCCTAAATTTTAGGAATCAATGCTGATCATTGATTATAAGGAAACCCTTAGGAATCAATGTTGACCATTAATTGTAAGACAACCCTTAGGAATCAATGCTAACCATTGATGATAGGACAAGCCTAGACTTAAGGCTTATAAATATATCCATACAACTTTCAAGAGAAGTGTAAGTTGTAGAAATGTAATAAAGAAATAAAGAGAATAGCAAAGAGCAGCCACCAAAAACCATAAGACAGAGTGAGCTGTAGAAAAAGAAATGGTGTGTTGTAGACCAAGAAAAAAGGGCAACGGTAGAGGAAGAAGGTGTGTTTTGCACACCAAAAAAAGAGGGCAACAATAGAGGAAGAAGGTATGTTCTATAAACCAAAATGAGAGGGCAATGGCAAAGGAAGAAAAGGGTGTGTTTTGTAGACCATAAGAGAGAACGACAAGAGGTTGCATGCTACAGAATAAGAAAAGGTGTGCTATAGAATAAGAGAAGGCATGTTGTAGAATAAGTGGAAGAAACCATGTGTGTTACAAAACACCAAGAGGAAGAAATCGTGTGAGCTACAGGCTGCAAAGTGGAAGAAAGCATATGTTCAGCAAAATAGAATAAAGGGCATGATAGAGGAAGAAAGAGTGAGTTGTAGAACACAAAGAGAGTGTGTGTGCTACAAAATCATAAGTGTGTGCTGTAAAACCATAACAGTGTTCTACAAAACATAAGAGAAAGCAGAGACTTGTACAGGATAAAAACAACAGCACCACCAAAAGAGAAGGAGAGTGCAGCTGCAAAATGAAACAATAGTAGCACCAAAAGATAAGAGAGAGTGTAGTAGCAGAAGGAAACAATAGTAGCAAGGAGAGGCAGCAGCTACAACAAAGAGAAGGCATTAGTGACTATAAGGAGGAGAGACAGCAATAGCTGTAAGAAGGAGAGACAGTAGCAGTAACCAAGAGGAAAGATAGCAACGACAACAAGGAGGAGAAGTAGCTTGCAACAGCAGAAATAGAAAAAATTACAATAGCAAAAGCAGAAAAGGAAGGAGGTAGCAGTAGAAAAGGAAGAAGGAGCTAGCAACATAAAAGTGAAAAGAACCTATAGAAAAAGGAACCTACATAGGTAAGAGGAGAGAACCAACAAATAAAAGAACCTGTAGAGGAGAAAACAAGCAAAGGAGAAAACCAGTAGCAAAGAGAACCTGCAGGGAAGAGAACCTATAGCAAATAAAACCTACAGTGGAGATAACTTGTAGCAAAGTAAACATATAGTGGAGACAACCAACAACAAAAAGAAACTGCAACCAAGAGAACCTATAAAGTAGAGAACCTACAAAAAGAGAACCTGTAAAAAAGAGATGACAATAGTTGCAGAAAATTAAAAAGAAATCCAATAGCAAAGAAGAAAAAGGCTCTAATACTAAAAGAGAAAAAAAGAGTGCACAGCAGAAGGAGGCAACAGTGGCAGCAAAAGGGAGAGACAATAGTAACAATAGAAGAGAAAGAGACAATGCATGGTAGAAGGAGGCAATAGTAGCAGAAAGAAGGAGACAATAGTAGCAACAGAAAGAAAAAGAGAGAACCTACAAAGGAGAGACTATAATAATAGTAGAAAGAAAAGAAGAGAACCTATAAAAGAGAGATTGGCAAACCTTGAGCAAAGACTGGCAATGAGGAAGGTTTTGCAATAAACATTTTATGTACTTCTTGAAAAAGGGTAAGAGACCCTTGAAGTGATCGAAAGATCAATCCTTTGAGTGATCGGGAGATCAACTCTTTGAGTGATTGGGAGATCATTGTAAGTGGTTAAAAAGTGATCCTTCCAAAACATCAGCTGTATCCCTTGATAATAAAAGTAGATTGTGTAATTTAGGAGTGATCCTATCACATCATGGATGTAGCTTACATATTATGGGTGAATCACATAAAATTTCTATGTGTTTTAGGGTGCTTGTGCTTACTTGATATCCATACGGTCGTTATCACATAAAGAAGTAAGATAAAAATTGGACCATTGACTTTAATAGGTCACAAAGTTTTAATCAGGATAGATTTGTAAAAAGTAAGCATCTTACACTGATTCACCCCTCCCCCTCTTAGTGTAACACCTAAGAAGGTCCTCATCATGTGCACTTGAATATATTATTAGTAGTCATTGATATCTATAAAACAAGAAAATCATTAATCTTGATTAAGCATTCTTTCAGTGAATAAATAGTTTAATTCCTAGGGTATGAGACCTTTGTGACTCATTCATCAAAATGATCATAAAATTAACTTATGTGGAAACACCAAATTTTAGACTCAATGTGACAAGCATATGAATACATTTTTAGTAATTTGAATCCATTGAAGTTCATAAAACAAAGGAATTATTCATCTTATTAGACTTCCTTATGTAATTTGAATGGTTCATTACTTAGAAGATTAAACTATGCCTTCATTTCTTGCTAATGATGCTTCCTCTTTTGTTTCAAGGACTCACTCACACAAAATGATGATGAAGCTAAATTGTTTTTGTCCATACTAGACATTAGATTCTTTGCAGCAAACATGTTAATGCACCATTTGTAGTCTAAATCTAATAAAGTCCAACAATTATAAGAGTCATTAATCGTGAACAAATTTTATTGCATTACTAGAATGGTTCATTACCTAAAAGATGAGATCAACACTTCATTTCTTGCTAACAATGCCTTTTCATTCATTACAAGGAGCTATTCACATAAAATGATCATCAAATTGACTTTGGTATGTACACTATTGAGCCTATCTTTGATGGCTAATATTGAATTTGTTGTCAACATTATCTCACGTGGTTGTATGTGTTGATTTGATGTTATGAATGTTGTTGAGATGTAGAGAGGTCATTAGGCAAAACCAATAATGATAAGTCAATCTTGAAGTTAATGAGTCAATATTGACTATGACCCTAAATTTTATGAATCAAATCTGGCCATTGATTGTAGGGCAACCTTTGGGAATCAATGCTGGTCATTGATGAATGTGTAACCCTAATCTCAATGCTCTATAAATACCCTTATGCATCTTACAAGGAGAGGTGTATGGGCTCCAAGAGAGAACATGCGTGTTGCAAAAAAATTAAAAGAGAGTTGACCAAAGAGAGGTGAATGGCAAAGGGAGAGGCAGCCACCAAAGGAGAAAGTGACCAGCAAAGGCAAAGGAGGTAGCCATCAAGGAAGGTGTAGTTGGCCAAAGAAAGTGCAGCAGCTGGCCAAAGGAGATACAACAATAGCTAACTAAGGAGGAGGTGATAACAACCACCAAAGAATGAGGCAACCACACCAACCAAAGGAGAAGTTCCAGCAACTAATAACCACACCAAAGGAAGAAGAAAAAGGCAGCCCAACCAAAGGATGAACAAGTTGCAGCAACCAATAACCACACCAAACCAAAAAGGAGGGCTCATAACAGCCACATCAAACCAAAGGAAAGGGTGTGTTGCAGGCACACCAAGAAGGAAGAAGGCAGCAACTGACCAAACCAAAGGAAAAGAAGAAGGCGTGCAACAGCCAACCTAAGAAGGGAGAGACATGTAGCAGCCACACCAAGGAGAGGTGCAACAGCTGGCCACACTAAGGAGAGTGCAATAGCTGGCCATCACAAGGCCATTTGTAGCAGTCAGACACCACAAGGCCAATTGCAACAGTCAGCCATCACAATGCCAGTTGCAGTAGGTCTAATAGTAACGGAGGTAAACCAACAAGGACAACAAGAATCTACAAGTCCAGCAGCAAAAGAGACAAATCAGCAGCATGTCTAGGAGGCATCCCAACACCAGCAGCATGTCAAGGAGGGTATACCAGCACCAACAGCATGTCTAAGAGGGTATACCAATATTAGTAGCACCTCAAGGAGAGTATACCAACACTAATAGCACTAGTAGGAGGTCCCTGCACTAGTAGCACTAGCAAGCCTACAACAACAACACTAGTAAAAGGGTCAGTCCCTACACCAGTAGCACCTATAGGCATGCACTAGTAGCACCAATAGCATTCAATAACCTACAATCCCATAAATTGTAGAGCATCCAGCAACTTGCAATCCTAGAAATTGCAATGCATCCAATAGCTTGCAATCCTGGAAATTGCAACACGTCTAGCAAGCAATTCTAGCAAATGCAACACGTCCAGTAGTTGTAGCATATACAGTATCAACCTCCAAGCAGTAGGAGCAAATGAACTAGCGCCTACAAATTACAGGACTAATAGCGAGTGATAATAGCTTAAGCACGTGCGAACAGCAGAAGCAATAGTGCATGTGGGCAGCAACAGCAGCATGTGTGGATAGTGATAGTAACCATTGCACGTGCAGACAACAATAGCAAAACATTCAAGTAACGGTAACAGCACATGTGGATGACAACAATAGAATGTGCAAATAGCGGTAGCAGACCATGCACATGCAAACAACTATAGCAGAATGTGCAAGCAGAGGTAGCAACACATACAAATAGCAATAGCAGCATGTGCAAATAGTGATAATAGCACCTGCGGATAGCAACAGTAGCACATATAGGCAGCGATAACAAAATGTGCAAGCAGTGATAACAGAACATTCAGGCAGTGCCGCAGTTAGTGCAAACAGCAATAGCAATAGGTTTAGCAACTTGCAGTAACAAAGGAGAAAATGTGTCTTAATAACACATCTGATAGCTTACAACAGCAAAGAAGAAACTTCGGCAACTTGCAGTAACAAAAGAGTAAATGTGCCCAACAGCAAGTCCAATAGCTTGTAGTAACAAAAAGGGTGGGATACCCTTGTAGTGATCAAGAGATCAATCCATTAAGAGATCAGGAGATCATTGTAAGTGGTTAAGGAGTGATCCTTCTATAACCAAATTATATCTCTTAATAACAAGAGTGGATGAATTATGTGATTTAGGATTTATCACATCATGGACATAGCTCACACATTGTGCATGAACTACATAAAAATTGTCGTGTGTTCTTGGGTACTTGTCCTTACAACTACTCTCACATAAAGGAGAAAGATAATAATTGGATCATCGACTTTAACAAGTTGTAGAGATTAATTTGAATAGATTTGTAAAAAGCAAATATCTCATACTTATTCACCCCTCTTTCAATGTGAGACTTAAGAAGGTCATTATTAAATGTTAGATTTAGTAGGACAGACATATGAATACATCATTGGTTTAAATGGTTAATCTTTTGAAAAGTGAGGTTGTCACTATATTTCTTACTAACATGTCTTCTCATATTACACAAAACTATTTACCCCAATAAAAATGAATTTAGGCTATATGACTACATTGAATGTAAGATTTCTTGTGATAACATGCACTTGAATACACAGTTAGCAGTCTAAATCCATCTATGTTTATAAAATAAAGGAGTCATTGATCTAGATTTGGTATTCTCCCAGTGATTAAATAGTTTAATTCCTAAAGTATGAGACCTTTGTGACTCATTCATCAAAATAATCATAAAATTAACTTTTATGTCAACACTAAACTTAAGACTCATTGTGACAAGCATGTGAATACATTTTTAGTAGTTTAAATCCATTGAAGTCTATCAAATAAAAGAATTATTCACCTTTATTTGCCTTCCTTACATAATTTCAATGGTTCATTGCCTAAAAGATTAGACTATAACTTCATTTCTTGCTAATGATGCTTCTTTTTTCGTTTTAAGGACTTCCACAAAATGATAATGAAACTAATTTATTTTATCCATACTAGACATTAGATTCTTCACAATAAGCATGTTAATGCACTATTGGTAGTCTAAATCTAATAAAGTCCATCAAACACAAGAGTCATTGATCTTGAACAAGTTTTATTGCATTCCTAGAATAGTTTGTTACCTAAAAGATGAAACTATCACTTTATTTCTTGTTAACAATGCTTCTACTTTTATTATAAGGAGTCATTCACACAAAATGATCATCAAATTGACTTTGGTATTTACTTAAATGTTAGATTTAGTGTGACAGGAACATGAATACATCATTAGCAATTTAATTTCATTTAATTCCATAAAACATAAGAGCCATTGATCTTCATTAGCTTCTTTTGCATGGTTCAAATGGTCAATCATCTAAAAGTAACACTATCACCATATTTCTTACTAAGAAGTCTTCTCTATTCATTACACAAAATCATTCACCCAAATGGTTTGAATTTAGCCTATATGACTACATTGAATGTATGATTCTTTGCAACATGCATCTAAATACACCATTAGCAATCAAAATCCATTAATGTCTATAAAACAAAGGAGTCATTGATCTTGATTAGGTATTCTTTTAGTGAATGAATGGTTTAATTCCTAAATTATGAGACCTTTATGATTCATTTATCAAAATGATCATAAAATTAACTTTTGCGCTGACACCTAACTTTAGACTCATTATGACAAGCATATGAATACATTTTCAGTAGTTTGAATCTATCAAAGTCTATCAAACAAGGTAATTACTAATCTTATTAGCCTTCCTTATATAATTTAAATGGTTCATTACCTAAAAGATTAGACTATAACTTTATTTCTTACTAATGATGCTTCTTCTTCTTTTTTTTTTTTTTCAAGGATTCATTCACATAAAATGATCATGAAATTCACTTTTTATGTCTACACCTATCATTAGATTCTTTACAATGTGCAATTTAATACAACATTGACAGTCTAAATCCATGAAAGTAAATTAGCAAAGGAGTCATTGTTATTGATTGGCTATTCTTACAATGATTTACTGGTTTGGTTATCGAAGAATGAGACCCTTAGTTCAATTACCACTAATAAGGCATCTTTTTCAATTGCCCAGAGTCATTCTAATAGAGATCAAGGTGTTGATCAAGTGTAAAAAAGCAAGTATTTCTAAGATCTTTTGCAAAAAAAATTGATGGTGTCCAATGACTAAGGTAAGGACAAAGAGGATGAAAAAGGCTTTACAAGGCTTAATCATGGAGCTATATGACAAAAAGGGTGTTCTAAAAGATTTCTAAAGGTTTCTAATACTACACCAAGGATAGTCACTTATCTTTACGTGTAAGATGATGGACAAGGCTTAAAACTTGAAAAACAAAACTTAGAGCCTATAATATAAGTCTAAACTGCATGACTAAGCTGAGGAATGGCTCGATTTGCATGCTAAGTTATATTAAAGGACTTATTTTTCTTTTAGGTTGTTAGATTTAAAGTTAAGGACAAATTAAATGTAAAAAAGGCTTAACTTCTTAGGTTTATTTAGGCTTATATGTTTAGCTAAGTCTTTATAAATTAGTTAGGATTTTTACTTTAACTTTTATACCTAGTTATCATTAATTGTATTCTTTTTAAGAATTCTTAATCAAGGCAGATTTGTATTGCTTAATTAAAGGGATATCTTATAATTAAGGTTTTTCTTATATAGGTATATTAAGAAATACCTTTTTCTTATAAGATTGTAATATTTACATGCCTATATAAAAGCTACAACAATGTAAAATGAGAATAAATAAGATTGAGGTATTTTCAGCAAGCTTTGTTTTACCTTTTGTGTTCTTTGAAGAATACATTGTCCTTTGGGTTTTGATTTGATCAATCCTACTTATTTCCTACCTTTTTAGGGCATGCATAACAAATTGATTCAAGAGTTCTTAAGGTAGGTCACCTAACAAATTCTTTATCACATTCACACCAAATATAATATAATCATTATATTAACTCTTGTAATTAAATAAAATGTCTCTTTAAAGCATAGGGCATCACTTAAGTTACAACTATTGGAAATCTCTCTATATATTGTTTTTAGATCTTTTATATTTGTTGTGCAGTTATAAACATTGCAATTATATTTGCTTGGTTTAAAAGGCCATAAGAGATTGGTATCAGAGCCTAGGTTTGAAGGATAAAGGAGCTATTGTCCTAGAAAAAAAAAAGCAAAATGAGCACAAATTAAGTAATATGGACTCTAATATATACAAACGGAACCCAACATCAATATTGGTATAAGATCTTTCTAATATAAGTTAAAGGATTGGAGTCTTGACCTAATAATTATAAAAGAACCAAGAACCAAAACTATAGGATTCCAATGTCACTTCTAGCAATAAAAAAGTTGAAGATAATTCTATTGAACTAATACACTTAAGCATGAAAGTTCAAAATTAGTTCTTAAATAACTAAAGAAAGTAGCTCATTCATTCATGAAAAGGTCTCCTTCCTTTCCAACCATTTTTTCCTTTCATATGTTAACCCTCAAAATTCTAGCAAATTAATTGTTCTAAGTTAAATAACATAGTAAAATAAAAACTACTAAAATGGGCTTCCTAATGAAATTTTTCCTATCCATTATATAACAATAAAACCTATGAAAATAACTCATTCAAATGCTTAAACACAAGCTACCAACTGCAACTTCCTTCCCAAGGCCATTACTTTCATATTCCTCCATAGATGATACATTTGCAAGCCCTGGTGAAGCCTCTATCATCCTTAATTCATGCCTAGCAGTTTGTTTTGTAAATGAATATTGCACAACAAGTTGTTAAATGCTTCCTTTATTTTCTTTGCCCTTGTAATTGGTCCTCCAAGGTCTTGCAAAGCATTAATTCCCTTGTTGACTTAAGCTAGTATAGTATGAATTCCATCATTCACTCTCTCCTTAAAATGATTTGTCCTCCTATTATTTGACATGTTATAATCAATTCTTTTAATATGAAACCCCTTTTATATTGACTTTAATTTAAGGTTGAGACATTGTATAAATTGTTTGCTTTGCTCTTTTGGGCTTTTCTTTAATTCTAATTAGCTATTTACCCACTAATTAGGGAATAATGTTGGTGTAGGTGTTTCGTTGTGTAACAACACTCACATTTGATTCCAACCTAGATGTCCCTACTTTATAAGGTGAAGTGACTTCTCCATTGTCAAGTTTAATCTAAAGATTTAACTCTAAAGGGTCAATAAAATTAACTTCTTTCCTAATTTAGGGGTATAAACTTGATAAACCTTTTCTAAGACTACAAAAGTCTTCTCACTCAAGAAATTAGGAAACTATTTTCTTTTGGTTTATAAACTCTTTAAATATAATTGAACAAATTAAAAGGTCCACATTCACAAAATATCCTTTGATTTTCTCATTCAAAGAAATTTTTTAATTCTTGAGAAAAGGTCATCTTATATCATTTTCTATTGATCTCATTTTTTAGAAGTAAAATGACTCTTTAGTATTTCTTGCATCTTTAATCTCAATGGTGAGGACATTTACAGCCTTATCCCCATCTTTATAACTCTTGTCTGAGAATGAGGGAGTGTGAGGACAAGAAATCCCTATTATTGATGCTAAAGTAAATAAAGGGAATTCAATCTTATACTATAAGTAAATAATCTGCTCTCTTGTTCTTTTAGTTTCTTCATACTCTTAAGAGACTTGTGAAGGAACTAAAGAGGTTAAATGTGTTGACCAAATAGTTATGAGATAATTTGATCTCAACATCACCATCATTGTATTTAATGAGTTCCTCAATTTGACTATTTTACGTTTTGATAAGCTTAACAGCCTTTTTAGGGAACTATATAATTTAACCTGATCCTAGCTAATAGTTCTAGGGACCATTATATGGGTCCCATCCGTATTAATGAGGAATTAAGTAGTTAACCCTTTCTCGATAAATAACCAACTTGAAATTTCTTTCATTCTAAAAATGGTGGTATTTATAACCTTATAATGAATCCTTTAAATAGGAATTAAATTATTTGACTCAAGCATCATTTCAAAACCTTCTATCTAGATTTCAAGACATAATGCATGAAGCAAATTTGAATTTATCAACAAAAGAGTGATATTGGGATAACATGAAAAATACACTAGTCCATTACTTAAACTTGACTCTACTACTCCTAATAAGGAGTAATGGAACCTATTATGTTTCATATGGTAATGAATAACAAAGTTATTTAAGGCAGAGCATAACAAAGTTATTTAAACTCAATCACGTGACTGGTTTAACCACTACTTGCACCATGCCTAACTATAGAAACTTGAACTTCATTTTATGTGAGCTAATAATCTTAGGAAGCAAAGTGAAATCTAAATAACCTTGAGATAAAAAAAAAAGTATCTTCTTCTATAGTTTTAACCATATGGTCCATTTTAAACAAACCCTAATTTTTGGTAGATTGAAGAAAAGGGAAGGGAAGAAAGATGCCTGGAATTTAAAAATCTATTATTTATATTTTTATTTATATTTATTTCTTCATTAGTGATAGTAGGCCTTGTACTAGTGGTTGTTGTAGTGATAATAGTAGTAATGATTCCACAACTATGTGATAATGGATTTTCAAGATTTATAAGCAAGTATGACTTATACCCTATCTCATTCCCACCAAAAAATGATGTTAATGAGGCTCTAATACCACTCTCATGTGGCTCCTATATGATAACCTATAAATTTATAAAGTGTTGAGCCCATCTTTGATGACTAATGTTAGATTTGCTATCAATAGTATCTTACATAGTTGTCCTTATTAATTTGATATTATAAATGTCATTGAGAAGTAGAGAGGTCATTGGTCAAAATCGTTGACCACAGGTTAACTTTGAAGTCAATGAGTCAATGTTGACCATTAATCTTAAATTTTAAGACTCAAGGTTGACCATTCACCCTTAATTGTTAACCCTAAATTTTAGAAGTCAATGTTGACCGTTGACCCTAAATTTTAAGAATCAATTCTAACCATTGGTTGTAGGGCAACCCTTAGGAATCAATGTTGATTGTTGATGATTGGGCAACCCTAAACTTAAGGCTTATAAATATAACCATTCAACGTTTAAGATATGTGTGCTCTATAGAAAATTTAAGAGAGATTGACAAGAGAGAGTGCTGTAGAGATATAGGCATGCGTGTTGTGAAAAAACAAAAGAGAGGATATGTGTGTTATGCACAAACCAAGGAGAGATGTGTAGCAACAACCAAACAACCACACCAAGGGAGAAGGTGTGCAGCGGCAAACCAAAGAGAGGTATGTAATAGCAACCAATCAACCACACCAAAGGAAAAGATATGTAGCGACAAACCAAAGAGAGGTGTGTAGTGACAACTAATAAACCAAATGAAGGGAGAAGGTGTGCAGCAGCAAGCAAGAAAACCAAAGGCATAAGGTGCCAGCAGCAACCAAAGAAACCAAAGGTAAAAGGTGCAGCGACAACCAAAGAAACAAAAGGAAAAAGGTGCAACAGCAACCAAAAGGAGAAGGTGTAGCAACAACCAATCAAAGAAGGTGCAACGACAATCAATCAAAGAAGGTAGAGCGACAATCAACCAAAGAAGGAGGAAACAATAGCAGCATTCAGAGGAAGAATAAGAGTGCAACTGTAACTAGGAAAAGGTAGCAGTAGCTGTAGGGAAAAGGTAGCAATTACAGCAAGGAGAAAGCAACAATTACAACAAGGAAAAGGAAGCAATTGCAGCAAAAAGAAAGAAGAAATTGCAACAAGGGGAAGGCAGCAATTACAGCCAGGAGAAGGTAGCAATTGTAACAAGAAAAAGGCAGCAATTACAACAAGGAGAAGGTAGCAAATTGCAATAAGGAATAGGCAACAATTGTAGCAAGGAGAAGGCAGCAAATTACAGTAAGGATAAGGCAGTAATTGTAGTAAAGAGAAGCCAAAATTTGCAACAAGGAAAAAGCAACAACTATAGTAAGGAGAAGGCGGTAGCAACAATAAGGAAAAGATAGTATTTGCAGCAAGGAGGAGGCAACAACGGCAACAAAAGGAAAAAGGTAGAGCAATTACAAGAAGAAAGAGCTTATAATAGCAAAATAAGCAACCAGTAAAGAAGAGAAACCTATAGAGGAGAGATAGCTACAACAAAAAGGAAAGAAGAGAAGTAGCAGTAGGTGAGACAGCACCAATAACAAAGGAAAGAACTTGCCAATGCAAAAGGAGGTAACATTGGCAGTAGAGGAAGTGAACCTATAATGAAGAGAACTTATAGAGAAGAGATAGCAATAACAGTAAAAAGAAAAGGAGAGAACTTACAGAGGATAGACCAATAAAGCTTGAGCAAAGACTAGCAGTGAGGAAGGAGATCTATTTTTATAATAGCAGCCTGTAAACATTAAGAGATCTTTCTCAGGAAAGTTTTTATTATTAAGTTTTTTATGCACTTGTTGAAAAAGGGTAGGAGACCCTTGAAGTGATTGGGAGATCAATCCATTTAGTGATTAGGAGATCAATCCATTAAGTGATTGGGAGATCATTGTAAAAGTGGATTGTGTGATCTAAGAGTGATCTTATCACATCATGGATGTAGCTCTCATATTGTGGGTAAACCACATAAAACTTTTAATGTGTTCTCAGGTACTCATGCTTGATTGGTTCTATATAGCCATTCATACATAAAGAAGTAAGATAAAAATTGGATCACTGACTTTAACAAGTTATAAAGGTTTAATCTGGATAGATTTGTTAAAAAGCAAGCATCTCACAATGATTCACCCTTTCCCCCTCTTAATGTGAGACCTAAAAAGGTCCTCATTAAATGGTATCAAAGCCAGTTTCCTATATTGATCCATTTTGTCTACTTTGACCTAATATTGTTTATTGCTATTGTGAATCTTTACATTTACTACTGGTTAATATCATGGGTAGCATGAACAATGTTAACACAAGGGCATTCCCACTTTTGATGGACAAAATTATCAGTTATGGAAGAATAGAATGCTCCTATATCTAATGTCACTTGGTCTGGATATGTTTGAATCTACTGTTAGTGGCTTCACCCCTATTGCTGAAGGTGCTACTATGACACCTACTGATAAAAAGAATTCAGAGTGAGATGGAAAGGTGAGAAATGCCTTATATGCTTCCTTATTAGACAAAGAATTCACCAAAGTGATGGTGTGTAACACAGCCAAACAAATTTAGAACAAGTTGAATAATATTTATGAAAGAGACAAGGTTGTAACCAAAGCCAAGTTACAAATCTAGAAGAATATATTTGAAGACATAAAGATGCTAAATGATTGTGGATGCCTTCTTTACAAAAGTAAATGAAATTATATGCTCCATTAAAGGTTATAAAGAGGAGATCAACAATGCTACTGTGTTAAAAAAGATAATTAAAATCTTACCAAAAGCTTTCAATGCCAAAGTTTCCTCCATATAAGATAGAAATTTGGATAGGCTACCCCTAGATGATTTGCACTGCATATTAGTGGCTTATGAAATGAGAATAGCTCTAATGAAGAAAGAAAAGAAATCTAAGGCAAGAAGGAGTTGGCCTTGAATGTAATAAAGAAATTAAAGATTAAAGACCAAAAAGAAGAATCTGACAGCAGCTCTGAAGTTGAAGATAGTGATACTAAACTTGATAAAGTCATGACACACATCACCAAAAATATGAGGAAAGAAAAAGAGAAGTATAAGGGAAAATTACCCTTAAAGTACTTTACTTGTGGAGCAATTGGGCACTTTACCATGGACTACCCAAAGAGAAAAGAAATAGATAGTCATGATGATGATGAGCCTACCCTAAGGTGGAGAACAAAGAAATCCAACTATTTTAAAGTTGGAAATTCAAGTACCAAAGGGAAAAAGCAACTCTTCAGATTCAAAAGAAGAAATTTTTTGAGCAAACTAGATAAAAAAGATTCTAAAGAAGAAGTTGATGATATTTCCAATAATGATGCTGCAAAAAATGTGTTGGTTGCTAAGGTAAATGTTGAACAAGAATCTTCAAGCGATGAGGAATCAATGAAAGAGGAAGAGAAAGAGTTGGTGTAGCAACTAAATTGAGAGCTTTTTTTTGCATAAAAACAGCAAGTTAAAAAAAGAGATAAAACATCTCAAAAAGTTGTATAAAGATTCTACTATTAATAAATCTGATCTCCAAGTGAAAGAAAAAGAGTATTTAAAGAGAATTGAGAAGTTGAATGTACTTGAGGTAGAGTAAGGCAAGATACACGAAGATCTTAGCACTAAGGTGATTGCATAAGAGCAAGTACTGATTTTACAAGCCAAGCTCCACAAGGCTGAGCTTGAACTAAAGAAGTATGAAGAAAGCTTTATGCAAGCCATGGAAGTGAGAGGAGAGTCATCTTCAGTAAATGCCATTAAGAAGGATGCTATCAAAAAATTGGATGAGTGTCTAAGCAAACAAAGACCTCATTCCAATAACAAAAGTTTACCGCTTACATGACATTTAACCATATCAATTGGCAGGAACAGTTTTATGCAGAAGACAAGAAGGGATCCATAAGCATTCAACCGTAATCAAAGCATCACATCTTCTTATCAACATACACTTAGAAAATCTCTCTCACTTACTTGAACAAGTACTGACATACCCACGATCAAGGCAAGTTAGAAAAATTCAAAACATTTGCATCGAATGAGAAAACTGATTCTCTGGGTAAAACAAACAATTGAATGCCAACTGTCATGAAAATAAGGTTGAAGCAAACAAGTTCATGATCCCTTCCTCAAACGTTCATTTCAGTTGTTTTCCTGTCTGCTTTTCCAAAATTAACAAGTGAACCAAGAATGTACATACAAGATATTTTCTATCAAATCCATGACGTTGAAAGATGTGGAACGGCCAAAAACATTACCAAAATGGCAGCAAGATAAACGAAAGAAGACTAAGTGGTTTTGGCGGTGTCGTAGGTAATGGACTATGTCATAAGTGTATGGAGGAGTTACTCGAGGGAGCATTGCTCCCTCTTGTGCAAAAGATGCGGTGAAAAGATGCAAAAGCCGACCTGCAAGGACAAGAAACTAATGAGAAAGTTCAATGAGACACGCTTGGCTCAACTTTCTGTTTTGGAAAAGCATGCAGATGTCCTCAAGACAAATGCTAGGCTCCTACAGCAAAGTAGTACCCTAGATGATGCTGTGGAGTATTCTTGTGTTGATGGTGTTTGAAATTATATATAAATTTCCTTTATGTTCTCTCCTATAAAATGATCTCACCTCTTTAGATGTTTTTTGTTCTCTTTTCTTTTTCTTTTGAAACATAAAAAAATGATGAGTTTTATTCTTATAGGTGTCGCCAGAAACCATTTTGCTTCTAAAGTTAATCTTAGTATGTTTGCTTTTGATTAAATCTCTGTTTTCTACGAACAATGCCAAGTTTAGCTGTTTATGGGATTTTCCTCTCTGTTTTTTTTTTTCTCAATATTGTATGAGATTTTATATTGATTCTGCTCAAAACACTATTTTCACTGAGGAGCTTTGATTTGCCATAATTACAATTCTGTTTCGGCTATGGCTTTGTGCAATAAGTTGCTTAACTATGAAATTTTGTATTTTTTGTTAGTATAAGAGGTCTTTTTATTTGTAATTCAGTGTAGTTATAAAATATTGTAGATTCATCAATACAATTTGATGTTCAAAAACAAAAAATTTTGATTTGGCCTATAAATGCCTCACAATCCATTAGATTCTCACATGTTTGGCAATTTGAATAATTTGTTCTTTCAATTGCCATTCATTTGTTCTTATTAACTGCAAATAAGGGAGTTAAGTCAATTTTTGATATTTTGCTATATTCGTGTATATGCTCCGAGTACATGGGAAAATTGTATGGTTAAAGTTGAAGGATTTGAGTAAGTCAATTCTCTTTTTTCTCAATTGTTGCTTTTGAAGAGCTGACATCATGTTTTTGATTGTCAGCTTGCCATGCAGTGACAAGTCCAAAGGGACAAGGGCACTCACAGAGTTGTTTTGCTACTCATGCTAGTTGTCAATGCATTCCTTGATTGTCACCTGAGCTCGTGGTTTATTTTGGAACTCATTTGAAGGACTTATGCCCATATCATGACTAGCGTCCCTCCTCCTCATTTTTGCCCTATCCATGAAGTAAGATCCTTTATACGTACGTAATTCGCTTAATTTCCTGCATTCCAAGAACAAACTCATCAATCTTTTATTACAAGTGTGAGCTATTTCCATATCCTCTAGTGTTGATAATTATGATTTCATTCAGGTTACAAAACAGCAAAACGGTCAGTGTTCTAATATTTTGTGCATTTTGGGGTCCTTTTGATGAGATACCATATCGAGGGATTTACTTCGCAAGAAAATTGAAATTGAACATTATAATTTTGGAGTTAATATATTGTATAAATTAGTTAGGACAATTAGAAGAGTTCCAACAAAGTTTTGTTCCTCCACAATCTTCCCACTCACTCTTTCTTACTTTCTAAGTTATTTTGTAAGCTTACTCAAGGTCTTACTTTAGGTCTAAGTATAAGACACCATAAGTTTAATGTTTCTTTTGATATGTTATATACCAAAAATTTGTCATGTATGGTCTTAGCTTACAAATTTGGTATTATTCCTATTTAAGTAACAATCAAAATCTAAAGCCATGGTGATCATGTCCTTACATACTCATCTTTGTAATCTCCAAAATGAAAATACAACGAATGTTTCATTGTAACTTAATAATCTTTTTTCTTTCCACAATAATTCTTTCTGCAAAGTCTTTTTTACTTTATACAAGAAACTTGATTTTCAAGTTTTTCCTTTATGTTTACATGATCATCAACAACAAGAGTGGTATTAGAGTAAATAAGGATTTTAAAGGAACATGTGAGTGAGTGAAAATCAAAAGGAAACATAAGAGAATTACAAGGAAAGTACTATGAACTTAAGATTGTTAAGTCACTACAATCATCAAATCTGTCTTGATTACTTGCGGAGTCGTTGGCCCACGTGTTAAACGAAACACATATTTGGCAACCCAATGCGTAAATCGTCGCCGGTATTTTGTTTGAATTTTTGTGTGAAAAAAAAAAAAAAGAAAAGAAAACAAAGAACAATTCAAAATTGAAAGAAGCCCATTAGTATGATACTGACGTTTTCACCATGCTGCCTATTAATCATTGTAGTTTCCTATGCCAGCAACAAAACATTATGATATTTTTTCATTTTTATGAATTTTATATTTTTTCTTAGAACCAATAAAATTACCCCAAAATAAAACTTTGAATTGTTAATTACAAAACATTCCATAGAGGACAAATCATTATAATCTTCTCCATGTTGATTTAAATTAATACAGTTGGACGCGGACAATTCTACAGAATTTATGGATGTATTTAGGGTAATTTTATTGCAATTTTAAGTATGAAAATGTAAATTTTATGTAATTAAAGAATATTTCGTTAAAAAGATGAATAATATATACACATAAATGAAAAATATTTATAAATTTAATATTTTCAAATTTTAGACAAATAAGGGAGTTAAATCAATTTTTAATATTTTGCTATATTCGTGTATGTGCTTGAGTACATGGGAACATTGAATGGTTAAAGTTGTAGGGTTTGAGTAAGTTTAATATCTTGGAGTGGAACGTTATTTCAATTTTATTCACCATGGCAATAACCAAATCTAAAATGTCAATGAAGCAAATAGACTTACCATCCATCAAGTCTTGTACAGCGCCAAAGAAAATTGATATATTTCCTACCATTATTTTATGATAAAAGATTGAGAAAAATATGAGTTTTTGTATGATTTTTTTTTTTGTTAATCTAATTTTAATTTAAATTAATTAAAGCTACATCAAATACAAGTCAGGATGTCCTTATGTAAATGTCAGGCCCATAAAAATATTAAAAGGCAGAAGTTTAGCATTGTGCATATTTTGCAACTGTTGTATTTTATTATAGCTCACTGCCTCTAAAATTGTTAAATTAGGTTATTCTCTCGTCTCAATTGTTCCTTTTGAAGGGCTAACATCATTTTTTTTTATTGTCAACTTGTTATACAATGACATATCCAAAGGGATAAGGGCACTCATAGAGTTGTTTTGCTATTCATGTTAGTTGTCAATGCATTCCTTGATTGTCACCTGAGCTCGTAGTTTATTTTGGAACTCATTTGAAGGATCTATGCCCATATCATAACTAGTGTCCCTCCTCCTCATTTTTGCCCTATCCATGAAGTAAAAACCTTTATAGGTATGTAATTCACTTAATGTCTTGCATTCGAAGAACAAACTCATTAATCTTTTAGTACAAGTGTGAGCTATTTCCATATCCTCTAGTGTTGCTAATTATGATTTCATTTAGGTTACAAAACGGCAAAATGGTCGATGTTCTAAGCATTTTGTGCATTTTGGGGTCTTTTTTATGAGATATCACATCGAGGGATTTACTTTGTAAGAACATCGAAATTGAACATTATAATTTTCAAGTTGATATAATGTATAAGTTAATTATGACAATTAGAAGAGTTCTAACAAAGTTATGTTCCTCCATAATCTTCTTACTCCCTATTTCTTGCTTTCTAAGTTATTTTGTAAGCTTACTCAAGATCTTACTGTTGGTCTAAGTATAGGACACCATACGTTTAGTGTTTCTTTTGATATGTTATAGACCAAAAATTTGTCCGTATGGTCTTAACTTACAAATTTGGTATTATTCTTATTTAAGTAACAATCAAAATCCAAAGGCATGGTGAGCATGTCCTTATATACTCATCTTTGTAATCTTCAAAGTGAAAATACAACAAATGGTGCTTGGTAATTTAATAATTGTTTTTCTTTCCAAAATAATTCTCTTTGCAAAGTCTTTTACTTTATACTAGAAACTTGATTTTCAACTTTTTCCTTTATGTTTTCATGATCATCAACAACAAGAGTGGTATTAAAGTAAATAAGGATTTTAAAGGAACATGTGAGTGAATGGAAATCAAAAGGAAACATAAAGAGAATTATAAGGAAAGTACTAAGAACTTAAGTTTGTTAAGTCACTACAATCATCAAATCTGTCTTAATTACTTTTGTGAATTTCTCTACTCTTCCTTTACCCAAACTTTTTTGGAGAATTTCTTTCATCTTCCTCTACCCAAATTTTTTAAAGAAAAATATATGTTATGATTTGTCATGATGAAAAACCTACTTCAAAGCATATAATCTCTAAGACATTACTAAGTAAGAAGGAGATCCCCTTGCCTTACTTACAAATCAAACAATGGGTTAACTAGAGAACCATAGTCTGCAAGTGGTTAAGCATTTCAAAGCAATGATCTATCTTTACTTAGTAGTTACCAAGGTGATCTTTAATAGGATCATAGCATATGAAATTCCCAAAGAGACTTAAGAGAAACTAAGTGATGAGTTTGGTGGCATTATTAAAACCAAAAACATGCAAGTTTTGAACTTAAGGAGAGAGTTTGAATTGTTAAAGATTTTATACAAAAATTGTTAAAGAATATAGTGATAGTCACATGAGAATTTAAAATTACATTAAGCTACTTGGAGAAATCTTATTTGACCAAAGAATTATAGAGAAAGTGTTGGTAAATGTTTCTAAGAGATTTGAGGCTAAAATCAATGGTGGTAAGTGTTTTTGAGATATATGGGGTTAAAATCTCATCATTAAAGGCTCTAAAGTCCTCTTTCAAATTACTATGTTAGAATTGATCCATGCACTTTAAGCTTAAGAGTAAAGAAAGTTTTTGAGACAAAAAGGAGTTACAGAATCCTCCAAATCTGGAACCTCAGTAAAGAATGCCTTACCTGCAAGCACAAAAGGAAAAGTTGCTTATAAAAAAGGCTAATCTAATAAGCCAAGAAAGAAAGATGCAAGAAGCAGCAAGTATATGACCAAAAATGTCTTTGCACTTTGTGAGTTCTATAATAGAACAACTCATCTTGCAAAGGACTGTTAGAGAAGACTAAATGCCATATATTCTTTTTGCAACAAAAAAGGGCATGATGACAAAATCTATAAAGGCAAAAGGAAGCATTTGTAGCAATAAAAAAAAAAATAGTAACTAGCTCATGCTATAAATAATAAAAACCAGTAAACACAAAAAGAGCTATTAGTTGTAAGTTGTAGTACAGTTGCTAGACATGGTTCATCCTAGCTTAATGACAATGGATGTACACATAACATATCACTATATCTTGAGGTTTTCAAGGATCTTGATAAATTTTACACATCATAAGTGAGATTTGAAAATGGTGTCCAAATTTAAGCTCAAGGCAAAGACATTATAGGTGTTTTAACACTAATAGCTACCAAATTTATCTCAAATGTACTATTTATACCTAAAATTAACTATAACTTGTTAAGTATGAATTAATTATTAGAAAAACAATTGTTCTCTGTAATTTAAAAATAATGCAAGTGCAATTATGGATAAAAAATAATGGGAAAATTATAAAGTTTCCAATGAAAGACAAAAGCTTCTTTTTGGAACTTAATTGGCTAAATCATATTGTCATGCCAGTAACAATGATGAATCTATCCTTTGGCATAAAAGGTTGAACATCATTACTATGGAAATGAATGTGATGACTATACATTTGTGTCCACTCCATTAATTATGAATGTGAAAATTGGTCAAAGGTGATGGAATAAATAAGATGAATGAAGGATTTTATAGAAGTATCATGAGATGCTTGTTATAATTAAATGTTTCTAGTCCTAACATTATATAAGCAATCAATTTACTTTCCAAGTTTATACGCTCACCTTATGAAATGCATTATCAAGCAGTTAATAGGGTTTTAAGATAGATCAAAGGCACACTTAATCTAAGAACCATGTTTAAGGATTTTGTAAAACTTACCTTATTAGGCTTCATTGAGAATGATTAAACTAATTCTAGTGAAGACATGAGAAGTATATTAGGATTCTATTTTACATTTGAAGCTAGTATTTCCTGTTGGAATTCCAAAGGGCAACATGTAGTTCCACAATCAATAGTTAAGGTTGAATATTCAACTACTAAAATTACTATAAATTAGACTATTTAGCTCAAAAGAAATATTTTTGGATCTATATCAAACTCCAGTGAAACCAACACTATTTTTTTTGTGACAATCAAGCAAGTATTGTAATTTCCAAATATTATGTGCATCGTAGTAGAATCAAGCATTTTAAAATAAAGCTATACTTGCTTAAAGATCCTTAAGAAGGAGAGAGGTTGTTAGTCATTTTTATTAAAACTTTCCTAAAGTATAATTTAAATTGTTAAGCCACAAAAAAAAAAATTGGTATGTAATGTTTATAACTCTGAAAAGGAATGAAGAAGATTGAAATTAAATATTACAATTTTGAAGTTGTTCAAGTTAGTTATAACAATTAAAAGAGTTCTAGCAAAGCTATGTTCATCTACAATCATAAAATTTAATTAAGCATATAGTATTTTATTTATTTGCAAATAATTTAATTTTTCTTACAATCCAATAAGTCCATTACTAACCGTAGAGGCGTCGCCTCACCCAACACATACTTTAGGTCTCGAGCTCATGAATTTTTAGCATGTCAATTTTTAGCAAACATGAAGAAGTTCCATTCCTTGAGTTCATGGTTTAAAACGAAAAAGAAAAAGAAAAAAAAAAACTTGTTTACTCATATGATCAATTCATGTTTGCAGTTCAAAATCTAACAAGCATTTCAATGAATGAAAGAAAAATTAATGTACGTGTTTACTTAGAATTTAGAAGTTAATGCCCATAATTGACACAGTGAATAAGCATAATTAACAATAGAAAATCAATAATAACAATTGAATTCCAAATAACAAAAGTCATATTAGAAAAAATAACTTCTGCCTCTCAATAAGAAACCTTAAAATATATATAGTGCATACAATTGTAATAAAATTACGAAAATATAATTTTATAAATTTTAATTAAAATTACGAAAAAACACATCCCAACTTCTTATCATTTTTCTCGCTTGTCTAGTCTACATTAATAATCTTCTTGAAAACGAAATCCGGGAAAAGCGACAATATCTCACACACGTTTTTAACTCTTAACATTGCAGTAAAATCATCTTGGTTGACTGCACACATAAGCTAAGCTACAAACTAAAGCGGAAAACCTCCTCGATAAAATTCTTGTGACAATACGAAGCGGTTTGAGGTTCAAATTTGCTGGGATCTCTATAAAATTCACGCTTGTATACCAAGAAAGAAAAGAAAAGAAAAGAAAAACTATCCGTTAAATATTATTACTAAATAAAGCTTTTGAATATACGAGACATTTCTACCAGACTCTAGCCAGTGGCTATTCGACAAAA